>JAWZYV010014489.1:0-84189 GCA_038373885.1 Cheiracanthium punctorium | reverse complement strand
AAAAATAAATAGGAGGTTTATTAAAACTGCTATTTTTTAAATTTTTGTAATTGCCTCTATTACTTTTCTAATGCTTCTTAGGAAGCAACTTTTCAGCAGAGGGGGGGGAAAAGTCTTGTGATGTGAATTAGTCTTCAAGTGCCCCACTGCTTACCGACTTTCCCATCATTTAGGTCCGTTATCGACGAAATAGACTTACCGTCACTCATAAGTCATCTATTGTCCTTTCAAACAGCTACTGCAATTTTTAACTGCACAGCTGCCTTATTTAATGTATTTGTGCTAGCTGTTGGTCTACAAGCCATGCTAAATTTTTAATTTTCAAAAGAAAAATACAATATATTTTTTGTGGTGATTAAAATTTAGTTATTCAATCAAAACAACTTGTGGTGGTTTCACATGCATTATTAAAATAAACTGTAGGTTTTTCAGAAGGACCTATTATTCCCTAGCCAATAACATTTATAATAATTCGTTTTAAATTATTCAAAATGCTTATTAAAGATATCATCAATCTATTATTTCTACCTTTTAATGCGAATGTATGATTAATTCCAATAAATTTCAAATTTTGGAATGCTTTTATGTACTCCTATCACTATTTCCTATGAATGGTTCCCTCTGCTGACGAAACAGAAACACTTGTTTTACCTGAAAATTATCTGCAATTTAACAAACTAAATTTATAAAAACAACATAGGTACGTTATCTGCACCAGTAACTGGCACTTTAAGAGCAATATAAAAATTTACTAGGAATTGCTAATTGCCAAACTATACTGAAAAAAGCATTTTTTTTCATAACCTAAGTAAATTTTCACAAATGGTGTAGGGTATAACAGAATATTGAAAATTTCTTAGTTCTTGTGTTGTCATGGTGGCGACACCAGTAATTGTAATCAATAAAATATTTTGGCTGCTGTGATTGACAATAAGTGATGCAGTTATTGGCTCCTAAAAAATGAGCCGAAAGACATGCTCCTTTATGTTTTAATGAAAACCTTTTAAAAAGGAACAGCAAAAGTATCTTGTTAAATGATGTAATTTTACTCGCATTAAATTAATTTGAAAAACCAAGCAAAAAATACTAGACGATATTGCAAACTAATAATAATAATAATAATAATACCACTTTCATATACGATAAAAAACTTGAGTAGGATATTATCATGGAATATATTATGCAAATACAAATACTTTTCAATTTTCGGAGAATTACAATCAGAAAACTATAAAAAAAAAATCAATCTAATTAAAAATGTACTGACCAGGAACATTTTATATAGAGAAACATTCTATGTATAAAAATATACAACTAGTTATACAACTATCACCTGATACTATTCAATATAAATTAATTTCAAAAAAGAAATATAAATCAAAATAAAGCAGGTTGAACAGATGAAAATGAACTTTTCAGCATTAAAGCGGGTACTGAGAAACACAATTTATTTAGAACGGAGTTTAAAATGTCAAATTTTCATAACTAAGATTAATAATATTCTTCTAATAATAAGATTAATAATATTCCCACTGATGTTTATTTTGGGTCTCGAAAACGCCAGCATTAGCATATTTTCGAGGGGGGGGGGGGCTGAAGCGATGGCCGGACCCACTGATGTGTTTTTTGGTCTCGCAAAGGGGCCAGCGCTAGCATATTTTCGAGTTTCGCGCCGAATAGTACCAAACCGACTTCAAGCTAATCATATATACAGGGTTATTCAGAACTCTTGCAAAAATATTTTAGGTCAGCGGTTCTCAACCTTTTAACGTCACGCCCCCCCCCAAAAAAAGGCTAACTTACGGTGGCGCTCCCTCCTCCCCTCCTCACATTTTCTGCATACATTCAGTTTTTTAATCTTTAATATAGGTGCTCGTGTGTATGTGTAGTGTATCAATGTGACATTAAATAAGAATTGAAAAAAAAATAACATTAAACAAAATCTGAAAACAATTTTTTTTTACATTTTCTGTCATATCACAAAGACAAAACAGATACTCATAAATATTTTAGCTATACTTACCCTTCCTTAATTATATTTCATAATTTATTATTGATTTCAATACCTAATTCAAACCAAATGATATTAGACATTTAATAAGAAAGTTTGCTTTTTACCTTTTCTAAAAAAAAAAAAAAAAAAAAAAAAGAGAACATAAGATTAAACAAAAAATTGAAAACAATTTTTTTATTTTCTTTCATATCACAAAGACAAAACAGGTACGCATAAAACATTTGAATTATTCTTAACCCATCCTTAATAATGATTAATTACTGATTTCAGTACCTAATTTAAATACCTACTAGACGTTTATTAACAAAAGCTTGCTTTTAACTGTTTCCAAAAATATGAATTATATTCAATGCAGATATGACAAACATTACGGAATATCCTTAACCTCTTTAACAGACAGAATTTTTTGAATTAGAATAAGGTAAAGTATGCTAACTAGAGTCAACACCTCCTAGGTATAGAAGGCCTACGTCATCACTAGGTCTTCAAGATGACGTCATCACAGAATAATTTCAGAAAATGAAATTATTTAAAAATTCTGGTGAGCGATTCAAATTTTTGAAAATATCTTAAGTTGAAGATAAAAATTAAAATACCTTTCTGATAAAAAATAATTTAGTATGATCTATTTCTACATCATATTATATAATTAGTGATAGTTAAAATTTCCTATTTGTCGTATAAAAAAGTCTATAAATCATTAAAATACCTTATGCGGGAGTAAATTCACCACAAACTATGAATAGTTTTACTTTGTGAAAATAAATGTGTGATGACGTCATTCTAGTAGACCTAGTGATGACGTAAAGGTTTCTGTCCTCAGGCATTGAACATCTAACAAGAAGAGGCTCAGACGTTGGGATCACCGATTTTGATGAAATGTGGATGAGTTATAGGGGACCCATAGCATAGTAAAATGCCGAAGAACTGGCCGCCAACTCTCCCTTATCTTCGAGAAAATTCCATTTAAACATTTGATGCACTCTTATATACCAATTATTTGCAAATTCGTTTGCATAATCCGTGGCGCCCAATGTCTGAGCCTCGCCTTGTAAGAGGTATTGCTAAAGGGAAGTTTCGTGGGAAAACATTCTTAAAACTTACACTTGAGTTAATACCTTCGTGCGTTCGAAGGTCTTTCTTTTCCATCACAGTGTAAGCTAGAAGAATTTTTAGTTAGAAAAACATCTTGTTTAAGTTTCTGGTTGGTGGTTATGTGAAATTATTAAACTTCCAATATTTGTAGCATTCACCAGAAATTTTAAATAGTTTTACTTTGTGAAGTAAATATTGTGATTACGTCACTTTCGTAGGCCTAGTCATAACGTCAGAAGGTAGTGACGTAGAAGTTGTAAGGCTTTCTATATCTAGGATATATTGCCCATACCCCTTTGAAAAACTCTTCAGTATGCGCATACGCCACTGGTTTGTTGGAAACGTCAGCCCGTTCTCTTCGCGAAGGGCGACTTCGGTGGTTCAACCACCGATGATCCCTTCTTTCGCTAATAAATCCATCCAAACCTATAGGCTCGGTTTAATTGTTTCCGGGTGGCAAGGCCGCCTCGATCCCCCGTTTCCCATCGGGCCCCCCCCGAATTTCAAGGTCAAATCTCGCTCTCTAGCACCTGCAAAACAACCGGATTCCTGCATTAAGACGCAATGGAACAGGTGCTCTGGGAGAAGGGATGCCTTGAGAACTTGATAGAGATGGATGCTGCGATGGGACTTGGGAGAAGTTGAGATGATAGCTGTCCGTCGAAGTGATGAGGCAGAGGCTGCGGAGTTATATTTATTCGGTGGGAAATTTCAAACATCTAGTTGCAATAAATTTTATGGAGTGCCTCGAACTACAGAAGACCCCCCCCCCCCTCATAGCACGGGTGTATACAACCAACACCTTCTAGATCTACATAGCTGCCAACTCTTTTGGATTTTCCCGGAAGATTTTCCACCACAATCTTTAAGCAGTTTTATTTTACATTAATTGTTTGGATTTATTTTAAACCTAAACTGACATGTAAAGACTAGTAATGGAAAATCTTCCGATAAAATCGGAAGAGTTGGCAGTTTTGGATATAGAAGGCCTAACAACTGACGCTTTGACATCACCACTAGATCTTATATGACGTCATCACAGTTTTAGCTTCAAAAAGTGAAACAACTTAAAATTTCTGGTGTTTGCTACAAATATTAGAAAATATCTTAAATGAAAGATAAAAATTAAAATAGTTTTCTGATACAAAATAATTCATCTACTAATAATCATTACTACTAATAATTCATGTGATCTACTTCTCTATCATATTATACAATTAGTGATGGTCAAAAGTTGTCATTTGTCGTAAAATTAATTTTTCTATCTTAAATTATTAAAAAGTTTTATGAGTGAGGAAATTCACCACAAATTTAAAGCAGATATACTTTGTGAAAACAAAACTGTGATGACGTCAAAACTTCAGTCGTAAGGCTATCTATATCCAGAAGTTGCTGATACAACGCGGATCCCTAGAACACGGTGAAAAAATTGCGATTGGGTTCCCCGGGTTCCCTATAACACGTTAAAAGAGACTCGTATATCGTCTGCTTTTTCTAATTGTGGTGTGCATTAAAATATGTATCTGAAAGAACTTTAGTATGATTTATTTTATTCCATTTCAACTTGCGAGATAAGACGCTTTATTAAAATAAGTCTACGAATTTAAACCCGATTTAATTTAGAGGAAGTGCATATTATTTATGTCTGGTGCGTACTTGTATCCAGTAAGCCGTATTTAAGTGAAATGTGAAATAAATTGCTTAAATAAGGTATGCAGCGGTTGGACAGCGTGGTTTACACTCCAGGTGGAGCATAGCTCAGGACCCGTACAACACGGATCCCTATAACATGGAACGTATCTACCGTGTTTTAGGGGGGTCTACTCTACAGAAGTAAAAGCGGGGTGGATGTGCTGCCTTTGTTCTTATAAAACATGATCGAGATAGAGAGAGAGAGATGTCGAAAATATGTTACTGCTTTGGTGTAAAGAACGTCAAGTGGAGAAAAAAATTGGCATAAATTTTACCACACCAGAAAAAAAAAGTTACCTAAAAGAGTTTGAAAATATAAACTGCCGACTTTCACTTGTAAAACTGGTGTTACCGTTTAGATATGCCAACACGCTTAAATCTATTGATTAAAACTAACACTCCTTTATTGATTAAGTTTCTTATTGGCTGATTTAAATCCTTTACGCTAAAAAATACTCATTAAAGACAATAATTTGTTATCTCCTCAATTCCCCTCAATGCTCAGGATTCGCTAGTTTCTATACTATACTCCATTTTTCACTAAAATCTTGTCTATTTCAGAATTCTGTCTCTCCCCCACGAAAGATGCGTAGTAAGGTATCCTATTACTTTCACGTGACCAACGCTCTAACGGAAAACGGTACAGTCACCACAGACTACACAACACGGGAAGCGGGAATAGGTGGCTTACGCAGTGGTTATTTATATTCTTTGTAGCGGCGAGCATCGAAGAGCAAACATGTCGTTATCAAAATATGAATTAAAAGAGTTTCTGAAGAGGATACCCGATGATACTTTAGAATGGTGATAATTTTATTTTATATCCGAATACCAAATACATCTTTTTCATATTCAGAGTTGTGAAATAAATTCAACCTAAATGTGGAGGGGATGCTTTCGGTAAAAATTTTGTTTTAATGGACATAGTTTCTTACGATTGGACTATAAAAATCTCGTCGCTCTTGTAAAAAAAATAAGTTATGATATCTTCAGTCAAGTGAGTAAGTACTATTTTACCTTTTTCATGTAAATAAATTGGGTTGCTGCTTTAATTAAATCTTACAGCTGGTTTAACCATGATTGCATTTGTGTATTCTGACTCTACTGTGAATTCGTTTTATAACTAGAGACTACAGTGAAATTATATTCTATTTATTAAAAAAATGCTTTTTTATAAAGTATTAAGATATATGTAATGTATTTGCCTTGATTTAAAATTTACTTTCTCGGGCTTATAATCATAGATTAAAGCTCTGATAATAAAAAATGAAGAAAACGAATAATTCAATATACAAATCAAAAATAGCAAATTTTCATAAGACACCCCTTTTCTAGCTTAAAATAATAATATTAATTGAGTACAAATATATTAATTAAAAGAGGACTGATTTTGTAAAAACGCTCATTCTATAGCTTAAATAATAATCATAATTGAGTACAGTTATATTAATCAAAAACGGACAGACACTCCTCATTTTTGATTATTATTTAGCCTAAATGGAGCTGTTGTATAATGCTCAAAAATTGAGAATTTTTCGCTCCATTGATATTTGTCGATTAATGGAGCAAATTTTACTCAATCGGGAGAATGGCTGTTTGAAGTCAATAATTGAGTAAAAATATACTCCGTTTGATTATTATTTTATTCAATAGATTTAAGCGTGAACATAACCCTTTTATGGCTAGATCTGGCCACTTTAAGAACTGAACTAGTCACAAATTTTCTAATAAGCTACATGTAGTTATTTTAGCCATAATCTTTCTGTTTTTAGCGATTTCTGGCCATTTCTAGCAATCTTCTTTCTATTTAATGCAATTTCTAACCATTTTCGACCGTCGTTGATCATACTGTCCACTCCACTTGCTCGTATTTGAAGTTTTCCATTTTCATTATTAGACGCTTCTTAAATTTATTTTAAAATGCAAATTTGTCCAAATACAAATTAATTGTTTGCCAATTAATCCTCAAGTTTGCGTATGCGCAAACTTGAGGATATAAAATTTCACCATTAAGATCTTTGTAAAAACGTAGATGATATGCGGCAGCGAAACAAAACTTATGAGTAGCAGATGACCGTCTCGATGTCGACAACGCAATACGGCAGTTCCAATTGACGTCACAATTCATTACTTTTAGGACAGACATTTCACAAAAACGAGGCAAAAAAACAATTTTTTATTTTACTACTGGAATCAGCTATGAGCAATTTATTTTTCTTTCAGCTCGAAATCTTTTCTTAGCCATTTCTAGCTACTTTTCGCTTTGATTCTAGCAGCTTGTTCCCCGACAGAGTTGGCATCACTGTTACCGGTATTTAGTATGAGTTATTTTCCTGAAAACATAAATAATGAAACGGGGTATGGTCAGGGCCTGGTTTACACTGTGGGAATCCCAGGACAGGGATACTCAAGGGGATTTCCTGCTCAGTAATCTAGAATAGTAGAAAATAATCTGAATTAAAACTAATTAACGTATCTCAAATTGCTCATGAACAAACGTCTACTTTATACATTGAAATTTTTGAACGACTGGAATTCGAACTTTATTCGCTTTGCTCAATTCTTCATTTTAAAAGCATAAACATGGACAAGGGCGAGGAAACGCACTGTCTCCTAGCGGGGCCGTCGCTAAGCAACGGACCTACTCATGAGTTGCCACCGCTAAAAACGAGTTAATCATTGAGGCCTGTTTTCGCCATTCGCAGTGTTCTATTTTATTATTCTAAGTATTCTAAATATTACAACATTATTTTATTATTTTAAAACAATTTTTTATAGTTTTGTCGTACTAAAGAACTTTAGATGCAGGCAATCGTTTTGTGAATCTTGCGCCGTTTTCTTTCATAAAAATTTATCATAAAATTCGAACATTTTGCTCTGAATGTAAAGGTAAGTGAACATTTTTTAATTTATTTAGAAATTCTAAAAATATGTATGTAAATCATGTTTAGTGAATAATTATTCATGTGTTATGTATAAATAAATTATTTTAATCAGAAACACGGGCGCCGACTTGTAAAAATTATTGGGGGGGCTCGTATCCTTACGGAGGTGGACGGGGGGACACAAAATCCTTCTCTCCGTCAGTATAATTAAGGGGTTCAGAAACTTTAGAATTGAGATTTCAAAATGTGCTTTTTTAACATAACACTTTCATGAAAATAAAAGGAATTCCATTTAATAAATTTTTCAAAAATTTTTTGAACTCATTTTTTAAATTAAGTATTTGAACTCAAGATCTCGAATCAGTCTTCAGTACACATATGGAAAAAGCAAATCTCCCTTCTGAAAGAACAACTGAATTTTAATTAAGTTAATAACAGCAAAACAAGTAAAATCTTTTTCGAAATGTATTTAATGATAATTTCATAGGAAAGAAAATGCATGCAGTCAAATGTGGAAAACTGTTCTGCAAAACATTACTCCAGCTAATAGTTCAAAATACCCTAGAAGTACAAACGAGACGAAATACTAAAATCTGGATTATTTTATTTACTTGCAAACATTCATCAGAGATAATTTTTACTAATATAAAATAGTATTTTTTATTTTACTACATGATGAAATACCCATAAATTGAATCGACTTTAATTAAATGTCGCACTACTTTAAGACAGAAAAACTGATCACATTTAAATTACATTTTTGACAACTTTTTACAGATTACATTTAAAATTATTTTTAAAAAAAACATAAACAAAGAAGTAATAAATACCTCCTTTCCATGTATTAAAACAAATCAAACAAATATACAAACCATCATACAAAGTTACAAGTCCTCTCTTCGACACATACATTTTAAACGGATTTCCGTGATTTGAATTGTAAAAACAAATAAATAAATAAAATATACTTTTAAATTCATTCTCATAGTATTTTCACAGCAGGAAAAAAATTAATTTTTCAATAATATCATCCTTGTTAACATTTAAAAATGATTTAACAAAGAAATCCAAGTGCGAGAATATATCAAAATTCAGAGTCCACACTATTTTAGGTCTTCATAAACATTTTAATACTGAAAACTTTCATTTTACATTAAACTAAGAATACTCATATAATCTTTCAATAACATTAAAAGAAATGTTGAAAGAGATGAAAAGAAATGTTGAAATGTGGTGTTATGGGCAACTATCTGCGCGAGGGATCTAGGCCGGGGGGGGGGGGCTTCGTGTGGAACTTGGCATAGAAAACTCGACATATAAAATCTGCATCGCACTTTAAATCACACTTCTTTTTGGAAAACCGTTCCAGATTACCTTAACAATTATGAAAACAAATTAAACCAGCACATAAGCAATTGGCAAATCAGAGACGCTCCTGACAAAATGGACACATAGTAATCATTTTATAAACTAAAACCATAATGAATTATGCTATTTGAAACATATTTTGATGATATTTGTGCAACAATATATGAAAATTTATTTTTATTCAGTACGGAGAAAAGTTGTATAAAATATAATCGTGCTTTAAATTTAAAAGTGGAATAACACAAAAACAGATATACAATGCCAAAATTATCACTCTGAATTATTGTAGATATTTACAGACAATTTTAAGAATACTCAATAATATGAAAAATGGAAACAAAATGAATGAAATCTAATTCGAAATCATAGTCTACGCCATATTATTTTTAAAACATATATAAAAACTCCACTGCACTCTAAATCACCCTTCTATTTGGAAAATTGTTCCAGATTACCTTAACAATTATCAAAACAAATTAAACTAGCACACTAGCAATTAGTAAGTCAGAGACGCTTTGGCTAAATGGATACATAGTATTCATTTTATAAACTAAAACCATAACGCATTATGTTATTTGAAATTTATTCTGATGATATCTGTGCAACAATATACGAAAATTATTTTTTATTCAGAACGGAAAAAAGTTGTATAAAATATGATTGTGATGACTGGGGTACGAAGGGTATTTTGTTTATAAGCCTTCTTATGATTACCATAGCCCGTTCGTGTAAACATAGTGCTAAAAGTTCTCCTTATTGAATTTGCAAAATATACATCCATCTAATGCAAGGTATCACTGAAATGTGCACATAAAAATTCAAGCTAAATAGTCGGCTTCAAACTTTCTAGCACATATTCATTCAAATTTCAATTAAGAAGTGTTCAATGCGAAAAAGTGTTTCTTGTGTACGAAGTCAATAATGAATCAGAATTATTTTCTCAGAGTTACATATACATATACTGTATAAATATTAACACTAAAATAGCTTTAATAATGTTTGATTATATTTTTTTTCCTTCTAAATTTTAACGCAGGCCTCTAAAATGGTAGGAGCCCACAGGTGAAAGCCTAATGGGTAATCCGGCCCTGTTTAGGTATAGTCCCTCTTTCCCCATGAAGCCCCCTCCTTCCTCCTCTATAATTTTTATGGTTTTGTAGCAGTTACGCTAGTTTGATATTCCATAAATAATAATTTACAAACATAGGTGCTTCATAGAGTGCTTTTACAGAAGAGGGAGGCTATTTGCAAGTGTGGGGTGGAGGTGGGGGTCGAATACGAGTATATGTATCACACGCCCAATTCACACATTTTTCTAAAACCATTTTTTGATTTTGATCGTTTTCTTTCATTGTGGGTTCGAGGCACCTACCCCATTCACCCTTACGTTAATCATGCTCGCTGTGACTCCCCTTTCCTTTGCCCTCTATGGATGAATGCACATATTTACAAAACGGCTGCATATTTTTCTGCCAAGGAACAAAGACTGAGCACATAGTCAGAATATTGTGTGCATACTTTAGTGTTGTTATAAAATAAAGTAAATTAGTCAGAGACTAATGGTTTTCTAAAGAGGAATTCTCTTTCAGCAACACAATATGATATGTATGCACATGATCAAGGCCTCTCTGAATTTTGCGCCTTGTCCAAGCTCGGCTTGGGCCCTCGTTTTTTTTTCTTCCTTCTTTCTTGGCGAGATGGTTAATCTAGGCCCATGACCACTGTGACCCCCCTCTGGAACCGCCACTGGCACCATATGCAGCCAAGAGTAGCAAAATAATGAACCGAAATTCGCCTAAAACAACGAGTCTTCTTAAAGATTTCATGGTTTTCAAATGTTCGTTTCTAAATTTTCGTATTTATGTGTAAACTAACAAAAATTTTTGAAAATCGTAGGGGGGCTGGGAGACAGCTAAGTAGTGCTCAGCCCGCGTAGCCCTCCCCCCCCCCACCTCTGATTACGCCCTTGATGGGGGATAGAGTTTTATATGTAAAGAGAGAAGATAAGAGCAAGCAATTATAAAATATAATCCAGAAGTTGTGCTGCTCGAAGATTTTTATGAAATCATTTTTTATTTAGTTCTGAACTGTAGCTAAATCAGAAACGTTAAGCGTACGATATTAATTAAGTTTTGATAAAGCGTATAAAGAAATGAATACTGTCTATATCCGAAACTGTATTAAACATCAATTTTTCATCTATCTCACAAGGTTCTTCATGATTTAAAATCTTCAAACTTAAATTTGAGTATCAATTTTCTGCCTTGAATTGTTTTTAAGTCACATTTAAACGGTTTATTTTTAGCATCGAAACTTAATACTGCTGGGAAATGGGAATGTCACAATCGTTTGCAGTTTTGCACAATGGGAAAATCTCCCTTATGGTCAGACGTCTACAGAAGAGTCTGTATCTCACAATAGAACAAAAGTGAAAGCTTTTGCTGTACTGATTTTAAAAAGATTACATTACATGAGAACGACCCTCCTAAAAAAACGCAGTCCTCTCCCTACTAGAAAGCAATTCCATCATCAATTGTGTCACGGTGTAAAATCTGAAGGGTTCTTGTGGGGGAAAACACCCGTTTCTTTTTGCCTAGCTATCTGATGGTCATTTGTTTGTGCTTGCGCTCTTGATAAAGAAGGTTGACATCCGTGCCTTACGGCATTACAGGCGCCCAACGTAATTCCGGAATCCCTGTGAAAGAAAAAGCGGAGTGGGAGACAGAAGAAGCTAGCGATACATTCTCTATTTTTAGGATTCTTAAGTTTAACCGATTTGGAGGAAGAAATATGATTTGACACAAAAAAGTTGGAGTGAAGTTTTTGAAGGGGCTCAGCCCCCTGAATAAAAATATTGGGGGGGCTGAAGCCCCTTCAAGCCCTATGAAGTCGGCGCCTATGATCAGAAATCGTATTACTTGTGTAGTTTATTCTTGTAAATAAGCATGACGTTGTGATTCTAGTTAGACAATTTAATTTTGCCAGTTGAAAATGTTATTTATTAGTTATATATGCCTTGATTATCTGATTCAGACTTACATTTGGTACAGTGCAGAAATACAGTAAATTATAAATTATTGATATTTGCCCGTTTATATAGAAACTTCAAATGTAGTTAATATTTTGTACAAGCGTTCATTATGCTTGCTCATTTCCAAAGTTCGATTGAGAAAGCGACAAAAGAATAACATGTAATACATGAAATGTCTTTATTAAAGAATAATTAATTCACGGATCGCGCTATAGAGCGTATTTTATCAGGATATCCCGAAAACACAGAAATGCGATTTAATACATAATTTGTTAAAGATTAATGTTAAATTGTTTAAAATAACGTAGGGAATACGACTACGTTAATGAAATATTCATTATAAAATGTCTTTCTCATTTCTGTATTTAGTTATTTTAAAGTATATTAAATATCCACTTGTGAAACTAAAATAAGCAATCGTGAATCACGAGAGTAAGCGATACTTTATTTTTCCTTCAAATTATATGCATCTATTTTCTTAATGCCAATATGTATCATAGCAAACAAATTAATAATGAGTTCGTGCTGGAATTAGTAACACAATTGCTACTTAAAACTACATTAAATAACGTTTGAAAGCACTGGGAAGCTTAAGAAACGCCTGATGTAAACGTGAAGACTGGAGCATCCGAGCAACACCTCCTAGATAAAGAAAGCCTAACAACTCCTACGTCACCAATCTTTGACGTCATAATTAGTAGAGATGGCCAATGATTCGATGAGTCGAATCAGTGATTCGAATCTTCGTACTGAGTGGCTCAGTCTTTACACTCACTCTCTACTGATTCGAATCTCAAGCTCTCAAGGGAAATACATTCCAAGTGCGAAGGGAAGAAAAACTTATTTTCCCTTTGTCGTTCCCAGAGATTTTTCCTTACTCTTTCAACTCTTTTCGACTCTTTACGACTCTTTTCGACTCTTTTCGACTCTTTACGACTCTGAGTCGATAGATGATTTGAAACAGTAAATGAGTGGGTGAGGGTGAGTTGGTCACTGAGTTGGTGCAGCAACGAATCTTTACTGATTCAGTGTTTCGCTCTGTTTCGGTGATTGTATACTATCGTTGAGATTCCTTAGTTTTTCGAATCTTCTATCAACTCAGAGTCGAAAGGAGCCGAAAAGAGTTAAAAGGATGTTTCATTTAATTGGAGGGGTTTTTTCGAATCTTCTATCGACTCAGAGTCGAAAGGAGTCGAAAAGAGTTGAAAGGATGTTTCATTTAATTGAAGTTTTTTTTCGAATCTTTGGTGTTTCATTTCTTGGTTGGTGGTCGGATTTAAAGTTTTATCTGTCTGTGGGTGTGGAGTGGGTCGAACATCGTTTGCTTTTGGCGGGGGGCATAGGCGTTACTTCCTAAGGGCAAGAGGGGTCAATCTCCCCCCCGAAAAAAAAATTAAGAAAATCCCTCCTTCCAACTTGTCTGGCTGATTTAATATTTGTTTAAAATTTAATGAAACATCCCTTTTCTACTTCAATATATGTCCCCCTGCCCCCACCCTCAAAAAAAAAAAAAACAAAAAAAAACGGAACGTTAAGTTTACATGGTGGCGGATTTTCATGTGAAGGAAAATAGAATGAAGTTAGGATTGTGCTTGTCACTTTTAATGAAGGATACAGGGGCGGTATTGAGCGCTCTCACAAAAGGACTTTGTAGTAAGAAAAATAACATTTCGCTTTAGAGCAGCAGATTTCGGTTTTTTTTTTTTTTACCTTGTTTTTCGTTTAAGGGGAATGATTTTATTTTCTTACGTAATTCAGAGAAATAGGGTTTAAAGCAGTGGCGTAGTTAGTGTTATTGACAGTGGCGTAGCCAGGATTTTATTTCGGGGTGGGCTGGGTATCAAATTTAAAGTTCAATTGTAAGCTAAGTAAAGGGTCCCATTTTTTGGGGGGGGGGCAGCAGCCCCTCAGTAGGACTGGGCCAAAAATCGACATATCGGTTTTATTTCAACATCAAATATCCGACATTCCCATTTTCATTTCAGTGAAATCTCGAATTCGATAAAGGGCAAAAATATAGGCCGGGCAGGGGCGTAGCCAGAAATTTTTCATGGGGGGGGGTTATGACTACTGCAACTCATATATATGTATACGTGTGTATGATAATGTAGTGAAGAATATACATTTTGTATGGCAAAAAATTCCTCATGGGGGGTTATGACCCCCCTAACCCCCCCCTTGGCTACGCCTCTGAGGCCGGCGATAAGAAAATCCTGAGATCAATACCAGCTTGTGATGCTTTTGCTACTGCTTTCTCTCGGAAAGCTTCTTCTTCTCTCATCGCAGAAAAAACAGCTCCATGGTTTATTAGTCTAATTACCATAATTAATTAACGTATATCTCGGAACCTATCCACCGGAGCGCGTTTTTATTGATTCTCGACCCCCCCTAGGCTCAACACCCCACCGATACTTAAAATTTCGAATGCTTTGACACCAAACTTAACCTTTTAATCTTACAGGCCCAGGGGGTCATACGAAGCTCCCCTATATTTTCAATTTTGGCATTTTAAACACTAGCCTCCTCCGACGGCATCACCAAAGTCTGGAAACCATCCCAGAGCCAATTTCTACATGTTGGCAGTCCTTTTAAGCCTCAATCATGGTTAATTAGTCTAATTACCATAATTAATTAACGTATATCTCGGAAACTATCCATCGGAGAGCGTTTTTATTGATTCTCGACCCCCCTTAGGAACTCCCATCGTTGCATAAAATTTCGAATGCTTTGACACCAAACTTAACCTTTTAATCTTACAGGCCCAGGGGGTCATACGAAGCTCCCCTGTATTTTCATTTCGGGCAGTTTAAACACTAGTTTTACTGGAGCAAGGAGAGAGAGATGCTAACTGCCCGAGAACTCAGCGGAGAAGAAACCCGATGAATGGGTGAAGGGTGTTTAAATAGTACGGCTTTCGGCGCAGAGAGAGGGAAAATTTCTTTAGTTGTTTTATTGATTCAAGATTCGAATCATCGAAGTAGTGAGTGAGTCGAGAATCGAATCAGTAAAATGAGTCGAACCGCCCATCTCTAATAATTAGGCCTACAGTTAAAAGTTTTATTTTCACAAAATAAAACTATAAAAAGTTTCTGGTGAATTTACTCATGAATAACAACATTTTAATAATTTGAGATACAAAATGTAATTTTTTAACAAATCGCAGTTTTTAATCATGACTAATTAGATAATATGATAAGGAAATAGATCGGAACGAATAATTTTGTATGAGAAAGGTATCAATTTTAATTTTTTATTTAAGATATTTTCTAATATTTGTAGCAATCACCAGAAATTTTAAATAGTTTTACTTTATGAAAGTAAAACTGTGATGTCATCAAAGATTCAGTTGTTAGGCTTTCTATTTGTAGGAGGTGTTGATCCGAGCCTCTTTGGATTACTCATCAAAATACACGCGCAAGCCTATTACTAATTGCGAAGGCCCCGCTCCTAGATACAGAAAGTCCCAGAGCTGAAGCTTTGACGCCATCATTAGGCCTTCAAGTAGTGACGTCACCACACTTTCCTTCTCATAAAGTAAAACTATTTCAGTTTTCTGGTGAATGCTACAAATATTAAAAAGTATCTTGGATATTAAAGATAAAAATTAAAATACGTTTGTGATACAAAACAATTCATTGTGATTCACTCCCTTATAACATTATATAATTAGTTACAGTTAAAAACTGCCCTTTTTAGTAAAATTAAATTTTTTATCTCAATTCATTAAAAAATTGTTATGAGTGAATAAATTCACCAGAAATTTCGAATAGTTTTAAATTATGAAAATTAAACTGTGATGACGTCATCTTTGACAGGCTTGTGTACGACTTAAACTCTTGGTGACGTAGCAGTGGTTAGGCTTTCTATATCTAGAAGGCAGTGGGAAACGCCCATTCTTTCATGACGAAGTCAAAGAGAAAAGTATCCTTTTGAGTTCTAGCTGCTAATGAGGAAATCACCCAAAATTAAAAACAGATATAAAGCAGCTGAAATCTGGTCATTTTAACAAAAAATTTGATGTTAAGCGAGTAATTTTACTTAAATATCATAGAACAAACATGTACAAAATTGTTAATGTTTATATATCTTTCTGAAAATTTAGGCGAATAATTAAAAAAAAAAAAATAAATAAAATAAAATAGAAAATATTAAGGGCACTGCTAAGAATTTTTGTAGTGACCTGTTCTTCTGGGTATTAAACTAGTTTAAAATTCGTATTCTACGCATCAGTAATTAAATTTTGCATTTCATTGCATCAAAATTGGTTAATTAGAACGCGAGATAAGAATTTTTTGGGTGTCCCCATTGTTTAACATAGAGTATCTCAAATTCTCTACATATATTGGTGTTATAGAGCTTAGCTGACTTAACTTTCAGAGACTTATTTTTGCCGCCAAATTGGGCATCATTTCTTCAAAAACTCGCGAAGCTTGGCGACATTTCGGATATTCGACGCGATTTTACTAATGTGTCCTGTAAGGTTTGTTTCCCAGCATTAGTGTTATAGCCTAGTATAACTCAATTGCATTTCTATATGCAATCAAGATTCGTGATTGGTAGCGATTTCTCTGGAATCTTTGCTCAACGTCGGCGGCTTTACAAGGAAAGCAGATCAGCCCGGGAGTAAGGCTGTATTCTGCTTTTGTTAGCGATCTATTGCATGTTTTGTGAAGCTTATTTTTGAAAGCTGTTTATGAAATCTTCTTTGTTTAAAGATGAGGAATAGATCTACAATTTCCTAGAGAATTTTCACTGAATTTTAGCCTGTGAAAGTATTTTATTGCATGAGAAATAGAGCATCTGATAGAGATGAGTTCGGGCTCATTTTTTGAAGCCCGAGCCCGCCCGAGCCCGAGGACTTTTCATCCGAGCCCGCCCGAGCCCGAGCAATATTATTTAAGTTGGAGCCCGAGCCCGAAATTTCAGCTGAAGATAAAAAAAAATTCAATTACTTCATTGATAGAATACAATAAATTTTGCCGTTTGTGCAAAATAAAGACAAATATAGTTGCAAACTCCCAATGCACTTTCTAATTCTTTGTATCTATTCTTTATCAATAAATGTCGGATCTCATGACTAACTAAGGAATATAAACCGCTGTTCTATAATAGCCAAAGAGCTTCGCGCACCTTCTAGTCGCCCGTGCCGCTATTTTTATTAGTTTAATTTATTTATTTATCTTTTATAAGTACTTTTGTTTTCCTCACGAATCACTTTTTAAAATCTGTTTCAAGCAGTATGTTCAATAAAGGAGAAATTTTTCATGAGCCCGAGCCCGAACACAATTGTGAATTCTAGAGCCCGAGCCCGGTTCGGGCCCGGGCTCGGGCTCGGGCTTTCGGGCTCGGGCTGAGCCCGTCTCATCTCTAGCATCTGAGAAAGTTTCTGTGAAAGTTTCTGTGACTGTTATCAAGAAAGTTACTGGCTGTAATGCCTGTGAGTTGTGTGCTGCAATTTGTTCGTCGAAGTTCTAGAATGAATAAAATTTGTGTCCCATTCTGACAAGTAGACTGCTTACTAAGAACTTTTCATCTACACTGAACTTTAAAGAATTGAACCTGAGAGCCAATCAGTTCTCTGCAACAATATATTCAAATGTTATATGCAGCAATACCTGTATTTTTTTAATATCTGTTCAAAATTTCCTTAAATTAAGTTGTTTTTAAAGCTTTTCTTTTACTTGCTCTGTCTTTGGGCTCTAGCTATAAAGTTTGGAGAAAGCTTTCCATTATTTGCAAACAGCGGTGGTATATCAAAAGTCGGCAAGATTGGCTACTTTTAGCGATTTATCACGAAATTTGAAGCCAAAATTGTTTCCAAAGCTGAACCCAGCTTGGCAATATCTTTTATATTTGGCGAGAAATTACCAAACCCTACCGTTGTTACAATAGGAATAATTTTTCGTTAAGGTAAAATAATTTTTTCACAGCTTGGATATTATTGCCATTACGGAACTTGAAATATTTCGCTTTCCAGAAAACGTGAATCTGCAATGGATTATGTATGGAAAACTGTTTTAGTAGCAACCATAATGAGAAAGATTATCGATTATGCGCTTGCGTGAATCGCCATAGAATGAAAAGCACCAATAGGGGCGAATATTCAAATTTGCTGAAAAACTAATAATTTTCGAGATATTTAAGAGTTTTGAAAATTTATCCTTGTCACAAACACGTTTGTCAGGCCCCCGAAAAGTTTATTCGATTGCTATAGTAGCAGTGGAACAAAAAATTCAAAATTATTTGAGGACGGCTTTAATGATAAATAATAATAATAATAATAATAATAATAATAATAATTCTTGTTCATTGTGCACAGTATATTGTGCCTTAATCCATATTATCGCAAAAAAAAAAACTACTTATACTGCCTATTACTTATACTACAACTATCTATCTTCGCTTCCCCTCCTTAAATGCAAAATTTAAATATGTAAAACCTCCATATTTCAGCAGAAGAAAGTAGTTTATCTTAATCTATGTGAATTTTTGTGATATGACTGAAGCTGTGTGGCATAGTTTATCAATTTCACGCAATTTTCAATTAATGACGTCACATTTTTGACTGCTGTAAAAGGATTTTCAGCAGTTTTCTAAAAGATACATTGAAAGTTGCAATGATGTTGAAAAAAAAAATATATTTTTCTTACATTTGTCCGTTATGAAGGAACTTAATCTTTCATTATATAAAGCTACTTTTTCTTCGTTTTAAGACTTCTCCTTTTCCTTCCATGTTATGCATACTATTATGACTTTTCATGCACATGATCATTTAATTTTTTCGTCTCCCACCTTATAAAATTACCCATGGTCATAGTTTGTTTTAAATGCTCTTGCTATTATTGGTATTGCATAGCTCCTTCCTAGCTTTTTCTAAAGATTTCTCTGAGCCTTTTTATGATAAAAGGCTAAAATTTTGTGTATGACATTACTAATGCATGGGGGCACATTTTTTTAAATGGAAACTTTTTTGGTAAGGGGGCTGTATGAAAAAATTTAATTTTGTACTGATTTACATTTAATCTCCTAAAAATTTTAATTGATACCATAAAGTTCATTTTATAGATTTATGATCAATATTTAATGAATAAAAGCTTAGGTCAGTACTTTCGGACACATTATATAATGTCACTACACAAAAGTACTTTAAAAATAAATAAATAAAAATAATGCATATGTACATGCAATAATCTCTCTCTGCAATAATTAAATCTAGACAGTCTTTTCCTTTTCTAATCATCAAACTTAACTCAGTGAATGACCTCTTACAGTAAACAAAGAAACCACCCCACAATACTGATTCTGTCACTAATTTGATTCAGGTGTATCATTAAAAATCATCGTGTACAATGCCGTGAACGCGAGAGTTAAATCCGTGGTTCCGAAAGTTCTTTCGGAGGTCGCTAGCAGTTTCCGATGGGTGCCAATATTAAGAAGTTTCCTCCTTCTGATGAGAATCCAAATTGTCGTGGGAAACTTCAGAAATGATGTATGTCAGCGGTTCTCAACCTTTTTAAAGTCGTGCCCCCCAACAAAGGTTAACTTACGGTGGCGCACCCCCCCCCCTTCACATTTTTCAGCATACATTCAGTTTTTTAATCTTTAACAATGAACATTTAATCGAATTTTCTACAAAATAATGTTATCAAAAATGTTTGAATGGACATTTTAAGCGAAAATGGGTATATTTTTGAGTAAAAATGAGAATAAATAAGATGATTTTTTAAAAAACATGCATCACTACTTGCTCTTTGGTTTTTCTCGCCCCCCCCCCTGCAAACGCTCTGCGCCCCCTAGGATGAGAAACGCTGACGTATGTAGCTCTAAGCGACATATCCGGTAACGTGAGCTGTCCCTTCTTCTGATGAGGATCCAAGTTTCCACACAGCACAAAGTTATCCATTGGTCATCTATATGCTATCCGAGTTGGATAATGGGTATATCTATTAGAAGTCCAAGATCCTCCAGATAACATAAAATGGACCTCTATAAGAGATTTGAGGTGTGATCTCTCTAAGGACTAGCCAACGCCTATAATATCCAGGATGTTTGTAAGAGATCTATATCCTAGTAGCATAGATATTAATTAGACGAACAAAATATCCGAGATTTCTCAAACAGCCCATAAATGAATGTCTATGTGATATCCAGACTATCCGAGCAATCTGTAATAGCCCTCTATTGGGATGGAGAAAAGGGGGATTTTGACGTCATAGCTACGTCATCTCTTGCCGACACCTCCAGAGACGGTATTTGCTCTTGCCCGCTGAGTTTCTTCCTCCTGTCTTTTAATTTTGGTGCTGCCATCTGTTATCATACTTAAGAACTTCAAGTTACTTTTAAACAGGGTCCCTCTAATTTCCGTGGCGGGTATCGAACCGTGGATCCAAAGCATGGTAGGCGAGCGTTCTAACTACCAGACAGCTTCGACTCGGGATGAACAGAGTAAAGTTTGAAGTGATTGTTGTTTCAATTTCGGATTGGAAACCTTTATGTATCTAAATAAATAAAATTAGACTTTGCCTGTAGACTACTTGGTATTAAAAAAGTTTGCGATTTCTATCCGTTTCAAGCAATTTGGGACCCCAGTACAGATGTAAAAAAAAAGTTTGTCTGTCTGTCATTTTGTAAGTGATGCTTTTATTATTCGCACATCACGTAAAACTTACTGTTGCGAAAGAAATAAAATTTGGTGACATGATAGGTGGTCATTCTTGTGCGCACATCACGCAATAACGACTAAATCGAAATAAATTAAATTTGGTGACATTACTCAATTTAAGCTATAGGCGTCAGATTAAAAAAAAAAATTCATTAGACTGAGATTTTTCTAAAAATCGTTTCAAACTGCTTAAATTTTTGTTTCAGTATGCATAAAAACTGCATATAATTTGCACAATTTGTGTATACTTTTAAAATATTCAAAAGTATCCACTTTTGTCGCAAAAAGTTTTCGCAAAAAAAAGTGCGGACTTTTTCTAGCTGGGTAGGTGCTTTAATTTTTGATTATTTATTTAAAAAACTGTACTTAATAGCTATATAGTTGTTGTGCAATAAAGTTAATTTGATAATGTGGAAAATAATAATAATTTTATACTGTACATTATTTGAATTATGAGTGTTGTACTACAGTGCATTTGAATTTGAATTATAAACCCATTATTCGTTACAAACAAATAGGATTGCTTTCCATTAAAACGTAAGTACATAGTTATTGATAATCAAGAAATTCATGTACGTAATTATTGATTAAATCGAACAAAATCCAACACGTGAAGAAGAATGTGTAGCGCTGATGCATACCGTGCGCATATACCAACTGCGTCCGGTTGCTGCCTGTGCGCTCGCTCCCACCCTCTTTTTAAATTTTAAATGTGCACACAAATCGAGCACGAACTTTAAAATGTAATTATATTAAAATATCAAAATTATCCAATGCTAACCCAGTGAAAATTGAGTTAAAATGTGTACAAACGTACAAAATTATGTGAAATTATGAGAATATCATAAATAAATGTGCAATACCCTTACAGCCTTAAAAAAACATTTAAAAAAATTTTACAAAGATTTTCAATTGTATAAAAATGTGAATAAACATTCATAAATGTTTATTTTTGGTTATTAAAAATACAATAATGTGTGAAAACCTGTTTAGCTGCGTGAAAATAAATCTTAGAAAGTTTGACAAGAAGTTTCCACTTCTGATGTGCTCAGCAGCAGTGTAACTGAGAGTGTGACGTCATTGAGATCATCCGCAATTGTAGAACCAGTCATTTCCAATCTGTAGAAGCCATCCAAACATCTACGTACATAAGACGTCGACAAATGCATGTCTTTTGGATGTTATGCACACACATCCAATAGATTTGTAGCTTCGGATGGGAATTAAATATCTATGGGACATCTGTTTCAATAGCTATACATAAGATGTCTTGATGGATTTCTTATGAATGTCATAAATACATTTCCAATAGATTTCGGATGACTATTAGTTATCTATAAGCCCTCTAAGGATATCTTATAGAGGTAGCAATTTAGATGTGCCTTATAGATATATATTTTTCTCCGCATATAAATTTCCTTTAAATGTCCTGATGAAAAAAAATTCGTTTAGTGTTTTATTTTTTGTTAGCATCCTAAAAACAAAGAATTTCCACAACCTCTTATTCAGTTTCTCTGATTTCTTAATTTTCTGCAACCTCACGAATTTCATCCACCATTAGCATTTCACTGTCCAATACAATCGTTTTCAGTCCTAAACAATATAACACTATATCACTATACAAAATTTTGTAGTGATTGGCTGACAAATACGGAAATTTTTCTTTATGGTCCATTATCACCTTAAGTAAAACGAGAGACGTGGGATATAGTCGCGCCCCCGTTTTGAAGAAGAAAAAAATCGTCAAAATATTTTTTTCGCATAAAAGTCGCAGCCGCGTTTTTGAACCTTTATCTAGAAAATAGAAACTTCTAAGCTGTACCCTTTCAAGAACTACAGCAATACTAATACCGTCAGTAAAAGTGATTTGTTATGAATTATGTACTATTATGTAATTAGAATTTTTTTTTCAAAATCTTCACAAAGATTATTTGTAAATTTTATGTCTGTACCATAAAAAGAAAAATGCCTTTATTTTGTGTGCAACGACTACAGCGAAAAGACTATTTAATAAACAGCACATAATCTAGAAAAATTTGGTAAGTTACTAATTTTATTATGCATTTTTTTTATAGCAGTAATGCTAAAAGCATTAGAGTGAACAACATTGTATAATAGATTTCCCCGCAAAATAGTCGTACCGACCTAGACATTCACAATGAAAACTTCGCAAAAAAAGTTCCACTACCAACTCAGAGACGGCCCGAGGCGAAGCGCAAGAGCGGGGTCTCTTCTCTATCATGTCTTATGAGATAGCAATAAAATGGCCCAGGAGCGGGGCCTCTATAAGCGTGGGGCCTTAGGCGATCGCCTACATTCGCCCCCCTTGGGCCGGCCCTGACCAACTCCTACCAGACATAGAAAGCCTTACAACTACTACATCACCAGGCTTTGACGCCATCACCAGGCCTACGAAAGAGACATCATCACAGATTTAATATCAAAAAATAAAACTATTTAACAGCTCTGGTGAATGCTACAAATATTAGAAAATATCTTAAATTAAACATTAAAATTAAAATACCTTTCTCATGCAAAATTATTCATTATGATCTATTTCCTTATCATATTATCCTTATCATCTAATTAGTCACTGCTAAAAACTGCCATTTCTCGTAAAATTATGCTTTCTATCTCAAATTATTAAAATATTGCTATTCATGGATAAATTCATCAGAAAATTTTAAAAGTTTTATATTGTGAAAATAAAACTTTTAAATGTAGGCCTAGTGATGGCGTCAAAGCTTGGTGACGTAGCAGTCATAAAGCTTTCTATATCTAGAAGGCGTTGCTATTAAAAAGTAAACACGGTAGTTTTCGCAGCGCTATTTCCATACGTCACGCAGGCACGTATCTAGATAAACAATTTGGGGGGGGGGGGAGTCCAAACATTTCGAGGGGGGGGGATCCAAACGGTAAAAAAGGCTGAATTTTTCACAAAAAGACTATATCATTGTCATTTTAGTAACAAAAATGAAAATTTCCACGGGGTCCGAACCCCCTGGACCCTCCGCACCCTAAATACGTCCTTGACGTCACGTGACTTACATACTTTTTTCAGTTTAGGATTGCGATTGCTCTTCCAAATTCTGGCATTTCCTAAGTCAAAAAGTGCCTAATTACATTCCGTTAAAGTCGGCAACTCTGAAAAAAGCTGAAGTCAGGATTTTTCCAACGAGGCTATATTTGGTTTAATAACTATCCCATAAAATGACACAATTTCTAATTTTCAGCTTCAAGTGCCACAAAACATAGTAATAAGCCGTGAAAACTTCATTACTTTATAAATTAACTTTCCCTAAAGATTTTAAACAGAAAACAAGGGTAAAAAGAAAAAAAAAATCACTCCACTCATCATCAATATCATCTTTGTTTAAAAGTGTTAAAGCAGCAGATGTAACTGTCACGACGCAATAACAGAACAATTTAGCCGCGGTCGTATAATTCATTAAGCAAGACACAATTACGTTGATTACTATATGGGCCGCACAGTGGGAAGAACTCTGTACAATACTTTCATATCCTCCAACCGGGAAACGAAAATGATAAATTAAAATCAAGTAATAAATTGTAGAACTCGAAATGTCGGTAATTCCTTGTTTAGTGGTTTTTCCTATTAAGTATGAACGAAGCTTTGTTTCTGCTATTCGAACAAAAGATAATTAGTAATAACCTGGAAAATAACACTTCTTCCAAATCATTAATCATTGTGGGTTTCTTCACCGCAACTGATTTATATGGGAAAAGGCAGTAATACTCGCTTAGGATTTTTCTAAGGAATGCCACATAATACCATTCTTATCGTCAAATCGCTAATATGGGGTGAACAGTTTAAATAAATGAATAAAAATTTAAGCATAGCTGCCGATATGTACGGAATATAATTAACCACTTTTTGTGAGCAGTAGTTAAAGAAGGGAAGAAAAAGCCGCCTTCCTGTGTTTAAAAAAAAAAAAAAAATTGTAATTTTCTATCAAAAGTTACTGTTTACAAAAAATGGTTAATTAGTTCCGTTCAGGATGATAGTTATACCTAAAGTATCGGCCTTTGAGAGGACAAGTAGCAAGTACTTAAACAAATTATAGATTTTGTACAGATGTGGTTAAGAACCAATCATGCTAAAAAGAAATGCGTTGGTAAAACATTTTGCGGTTTGCTGAATCTTTTCTATAGTTTCTTGCGCTCAAGGATGTGGAATGTTCTTTGACAAAAGTATTTACACTTAGTTAAAGAAGGCACTGATTTACTTAAAATTAATTTTCCAAGAGTAGATTTAAGGCATTCTTGTATAGAAAATCACGTAGCTTTTTAAAGAATTCAATTTCGCTAAAGACTCTAAAGTATTTAGAATATCTCAAGTTGTACTCTTAACTATCACAAGACAATGAATCTATATAGGAGTTACGAAATACTCGGGGGGAAAATGCTAAACATACGGAATTTCGCGAGAGTTCCCTAAACATAACAATTCAGCCTTTTTTTTTTTTTTTTTTTAAAGCAATTTTTTTTTTTATGATTTTTTTTCTAAAAGTTGCTTGAGACGTGGTAGGTTGACAGCTAATATTAGTTTATAATGGAGAAGCTTTATTCATTTTTCGAGAGTTTAACATCATCAGTTGGTTTTTTAAATATTCAAAAGTTCTGTGACGCATATCGTTTTTCAAAAAGAACGTCACTAAATTAAGCGTTGAATATGGTTTCGTTCCAACCAGTGGCGTAGCCAGAAATTTTTCATGGGGGTGGGGAGTTACGACTACTGCAACACACATATATGCATATACATGTGTGTGATAAGGGAGTGAAGGATATACATTTTTTATGGCAAAAAATTTCGGGGGGGGGGGTTATCCCCCCCCCCTGGCTACGCCTCTGGTTCCAATATTTATATATATATACCACACATATTTCGCGCATCTTTACGAAATTGCTTATATAATGTTAATGTAAATAGTTTGGACTTGTAGTTGATTGTAGGTCATTTTCAAATTTATATCGATTCGCAACTAATAATTGATTAGAACGGATACTGCTTGCGTTTTCATAAATTAAACTTTGAAATCTTCTGCACCTAAAAATTTTTTGGTAAAATTAACTGTCGATTTATTCCATTACTAAGCTATAAAAATTTTCTTAAATACATAACAGTGAATCAGGCGAGTAGCCAGGAAAATTTTTCTAGGGGGGGATATGAACTTATATGTGTATAAATAGACTGAATTTCATCACTAATCCAAAAATTTAGGGGGGGGGATATATACCGATATTCCCCCCCTGGCTACGCCCCTGCAGTGAATCATCAAATTATCTCAACATTTGTCCTCTTCATTTCTGCTAAATACGGTAACAGTAATCATCTTTAAAAAAACAAAAAAAAAAAAAGATGGAAAAAGTGTCATAATTATTGCGTGAGCCCTATTTACATTTTACCCACAATGTACGAAAATACTCTAATGAGTATTTTTAGGCTTATATGCACACCAGAAGACACCAGCTATGCAAAACAAATAATTAAATTTATAATAAATAACATACTTATTTACGGGAGAAAGCTGAGTAGCCCATTCTGACGTTTCTTTTCGGAAGATTACGCACCACAATTTTAAAACTGTTTAGTTAAAATTTAACTTTTCTATAAATCTTAGCCGGAAGATAAAAATCGCTATTAGGTAATATTCCGATTAATCAAAATCTTAAAAGTCGGCAGTTATGTGTAATACCGAAGCTAACCTTACATTACGGAACGATCGTTTAGCTGTGCATTTTTTTTCTTCATGTGTTATTTAAACGTTTTTAATTATTTTTACCTTTTACTTCGAAGAATTAAGATTTTCCTTCACGATCTTGGTACACAAATTAGAATAAATTAATTGCACCCGGATTCGAAAAATTCTGATGGTTTTTTATAAGCTGCTCTATACGCTGGAATTAATGGAAAAACGATATCTTCTAATAAACTTTAGGGAGGGGGGACCTTAAATGTAGAGTTACACAGCAAAATTTTTAGAAAAGTGACACATTTTGCAAAATTTTCGATTTTTCAGAATTTTTCTCAAAAGTTTCGTAACTGATACAGTTTTATCGTTTATCACAGTGTACAGTATAGCTTGAAAGAGACATTCTGAAAGTTTTGAAATAATTCGTTTATTTGCATTTATGTACCAAAATCAAATTTTCCTCATAGCTACCAACTTTTACGCTCTTTTTTTTCGAAAAATTTTCACACACGCCACTTTTTCACAATCTTCGATTCTAAAATGAATCGGAGGGAGGGGAGGATTTAAATAGAACTCTTTGAAATTTATGGTGGGTAACCTGGGGGGGGGGGAGGGGAAACTTAAATGCTAGCAGCTAAGTTTTTCGAAGTACAGATGTCAGTGTTCTGTGACTTTTAAATGCAGATGTCAGTGTTCCGTGACTTTTATGTAATATGTAGGCTCCTGCCTAATGAGAAAAAAATTTCGGTGGGGGAGGGGTGCCTAATAGGTGAAGTGGCGGAATTTCAACAAAAATGTTTAATTCATTGACATCCCATTAACAAAAATCTAAAATTTCGGGCGTATCCACCCCCTTGTCTACGCCGTGGATGTAGCTATCCTTTAAAGAATGTTGAACAGCCTGTGAAGAGCTTCTATTTTATTTTTGCACGGCTTTGACGTAACTGGGTAAAAAAATTAATAAATTAAAAAAAAGTTGCATTATTTCAGCCCATAAGCCAATAACACTTCCTCGGTGTTTTTCAACAGGAGTCCAGACTTGCACCAAGTTGTTCAAAGCAGGAGCTCGACTTCCAAATTGCGTAACCCTTTAAAAAAGCGCAGACTCTGAGGGGGGTGGAGGCGAAGAGGGGGTTGGTTGGGTGGTGGTGGAATGCAGGTGTACGCTACACGGGCATCTTAAGATCCGGCCCATAATTATACCTCCTTCATCTGGCCATTCTATCGGTTGGTTAGCCGTTGCGGATTGGTCCCGGGAGATCTCTTCCCCCTTTATGCCCAATTTGTCAGTGTAGGCATGCCATTCGGCCCCGTCTGTGGCGAATAGCCACTAACTGAAAACATTAATCATAAGTCCACCGATGCAGCTGCTCAGATAAATTTTTTCGCATGGGGCCGAGAGGAGCTCATTAAGCATAATGCCCCCTCCCCGCTCCTTTCCTCAATATGATAGTTCATGAAAACATAATCAGTTTCAGGGGAGACTGGCTGCTTGGAGATGTTAGGGTTTATTTCGATTTTGAAGCTTGTAAAACCAAAGAGCAGTTAGTGATGCATTAAAAAAAAAAAAAATCATCTTATTTATTCTCATTTTTTACTCAAAAATATATCCATTTTCGCTTAAAATGTTCATTCAAACTTTACTGATAACATTATTTTGTAGAAAATTCGACTAAATGTTCATTGTTAAAGATTAAAAAACTGAATGTATGCTGAAAAATGTGGAAAATGTGAGAACCGCTGAACTAGTTGATAAAAAAAAATGTATTTATGAACTCTTAATATGAACTTACGTATAAGGCTATTTATTGAAAGTCAGCACACTGAAAATTAAAAACATATTTTGATGGGAGCGTTGAAGAATCAGTGAAATGCTCGAATTATTATTTACACATTTATGTATTGCTTTTAAATATTTATATTTTGATGAGAGCGTTGACGTACCAGTGAAGTTTCCGAATTATTACTACATACGTATTATTTGAGTAATTGTTTTTTTTTTTTTTTTTTTTTTTCCCCCTGCTTTTTCATTGTGAAAGTGTAGGTGAGACTATTATGGGGGGAAGTATATTGCAGAATATTGTACACTCTATAATGCTAAAACATCGCTGGCATAAAAAATGCACTAAAAAATTAGTAAATTACCAAATGTTTCCACATCATGTTCAGTAGCGGATCCAGAAATTATTTTTGGGAGGGGCTAAACTTTGAAAAAAGCTTATTTCACCCAAATAAAACATACGATGAAGCAAAATTTTAGTATAAAGTAATGTAAAACATTTTGGGAGGGTCTAAGTTATAAAAAAAGATCATTTTATTTACTTAAAGTGTATAATAAAGCAGAATGTTACCCTTTAGCAATCTTTTTTTTGGGGGGGGGGGGTCAAGCCCCCTAGCCCCTCCCCTGGATCCGCTACTGATCATGTTCTGTTTATTAAATAGTCTTTTTTTCGGTTGAACACAAAAAAGGCATTTTTCATTTGCTGTTAGAATATTTTTAAAGACATAAAATTCACAAACAATCTTTAAGAAACTTTTGACGAAAAATAACATAATTTACAATTTATAATAAATCAGTTACACTGAAGATGCCAGATGAATCCTAGTTCTGGGAAGAGTACAGTTGATAATATCCTAATTCTTAAATGAAGGTCAAGTACGCGACTGCGACTGTTTTTACCCCTTTAGAAACTATTTTACGACTTTAGGGATAAATGCGAGATGGAGATTTGGACAGAGTTTTCAATTTTTATGCGAGACGAGAAGGGTAGGGACGTACACGAGACGAAAAATAGGACTGTCTCGTCTTGCAAAACAGTTGCAGAGCTTTACCTCATTTCGCAAAATTCCTAGGATAGCGGTAAAAACATGTATCTTCTCTCGCATAAAAGTTGTAACACTCTGTTGTCTCGTCTCGTCTTGAAATCATCCCTAAAGACGGGTTTATTTTCTCATTACTACATACAGATTTTGCAAGAAAAAATTAAAATCGCAGCTTGCATGGCGACCAACTGATGCGGTTTTTTTTTTTTTTTTTTTTTTTTTTTTTTTTTTTTTTTTTTTTTTTTTTAAAGATTTTCCACCACTATTTTCTTTTTGATAATATTTTAATTATAAATAGTCAAGACAGTGGTAGCCCAGCGGTTAAATTGTTGGGCTCGTAACCGATAGGTTGTGGGTGTGTATGTGCACGTTGAATCCGTGGGACCGAAAGTCCTCTCGGCGGTCGCTAGCAATTTCCGAGGGGTGCCAATATTCAGAAGTCCTCCACCTTTTGATGAAGTTCCAAATTGTGGCGTGAAATTCTGGGAAGAAGTATACGTAGCTCTTAGCGACATATTCAGTGACGGGAGCTGTCCTCTCCTGGCAAATAAATAAATAAATTATAAAATAGTCAAACGGACATCTGAAGCTTGCGTGAAAGTTGTAATAAAAGTTTCTGAAAAAAGCGATAAGGTTGTTAGATATACCTCAAAAAACATACGATTTGACTAGTTACCAAGGGTAGCGCCAAATAAAGAAATCTTTTGGGGTAGGGTCTAATTTTTAAGAAGAGCTCGTTTGTTCTCAACAAAATGTTCTGTAAAGCGATGCAATTTTCTTTGAGGGGCTAATGTATTAAAAACTCATTTACCTAAACAAAGAGCACAATAGAGCAAAATGTTATCCTTGAGCTGTGTCTTTTGAGGGATTGAAGCCTTCTAGTCCCTCCCCCTGCTCCGACACTGCCAGGATTTGGTTTCTAACAAAAGAAGCGCAGGAGCCTAACCTGTTATATTGTAAATTAAATAAATACCTAACTTATTGTAAAATTAGGTCATTTCATCTTACCACTGTAATTATATTCCATATAAAAAAAATAATACTGATAGAAAATATTATAAAGACTATTAAAATTTTAAATTTCATATAAAAGAGTGCAAGAGCTTAGTTCCTGTCCAAATTAGACCCTGATCCAGAGTGGTGATTTTCGTAGCTGCCAACTTTTATACTTTTTGCGGATGTTATTACTGTAGCTTTTAACCATACCTTAAAAACATCGGATTTTATTTTAGAACTGTGGAACCTCCCTAAGTTGGACACTTTTCTAGAGAATGAAACGTGTCCGTAATGCAGAAACATGCCGCCAAGTTGCACACTTTTTAAGATTACCGCACACGTGCAACTTAGGTTTTCCTGTATAAAATTACCATTATCCTGTGTAAAATTAATTTGTTTAAAAAGAATAATGGTGGGTAATCTCCCACCCCCCTCCATAAAGAAGTGTAAAAGTTGGCAGCTATGGATTTTACCTATACGCTGAGTCTCCAATAAAATAGTTCATTTAAAGAATTAATAATATAGCAATAACCATCCCATTGTCGTATAATTAATTCTAAATCATGTTTTTATCACGACATAAGTTCCATTAAGCAATGAAAATGAAGCAGCAGCTCATAGAATGAGACAAGTGTTTGCGGGCAAGTTGCCAACATTTCACTGTAATTACCAAACTTTACTTTTTAATGTGCTTCATATTCTTTCTTAGGTTTGTTACCCCAAAAATAATGTGCACTGCAGACAAAAGAAAGATGTTTGCTTTTGTTTTAAGAACCTACTATATAGAACACACATCAGGAATACTGATCAGATAAATTATTCGTAGCGAAAGTCATAACAAAAGGATATACTATAATCATACCATTCCCCCCAAACAACTGAAAAAAAGAAAGTAAATGAAAACCCATCAACTCCCAGTCTCTGCACCGAGCATAATCTCCTTTTTTTGCAATATGCAAACCTCATAAGAACGAGAAAAAAAAAAATAAATAAATAAATAAATAAACAAACGAATGAGCCATCCGAACTATTAAAATATCATAAAAAATAAATATGTACTATGAACTTGCATCCGTGTAGCGATCAAAAAAGATAAATGAAGTCCCTGAAATCTATTTGAAAGAGACAATAGCGAGAGTGGCAGCAAATAAGCGAACCCCGTCTGACCTCAGAACTATATTTTGCAAAGGGTGGTACTGCAATACCTCACCAGCAACGGAGCTTCACTTTTTCCCAGGCCAGCGCGGTTCTTATTTATATATACATATATATCTTGATACATAACCCGCCTCTCCCTGGTCACTTTCAATCTATCATTCAAACCACTCTAATTTACCAGGCATTCGAGCGTCACGTGATGGCATGCAGCTTCCACCACAAAAAGAACGTCTGGAACCCCTGACCCCGCCCATTACGCAATGCCCAGATATTTGGGCGTGTCAGATTGACAGATAAAACTGTGCTCGCCTTCCGCAAGCTGCACAAGCCCCGCCTTTGCCTCATCCCATTGGAGGAAGTTGAGCTCCCTCTTACCGCCCACTACCTCCCCGTAGCAGCCAATCGGGTGGAGAGCATGGGTTCAAAGAGCCCGGGCTCGACATCCGGGTTCCGGTCCCCGGGCAAAGCTGTCATGACGTCAGATATCTGGGACTTCGACGAATGCCTCACACAAAGCACTGTTCAAGATTGGAGTTTTGAATTGTTTTGTTTTTCGACGAAATAAAAGAAAAATGTTGTTAAGCCTAATTACTACTTCACCGAAGCCAAAAATTATGTGCTGTGAAACATGTGTCAGTTCTTTTATTTCTTTCAAGTCTTGAAAGTTTGCATGTAGCAAAGAAAAGAATTAACAAATTTCAACACGTGCTTTGCTTTCACAAAACGTGCTTTTGAGTAGTAATAATAATAATGAAAAATCACTGTGCAATAAATTTATGGTTTTCAAGTACTTAATCAGTAAATAATCTGATTTAAATAAGTTGCATTTATTAACCTCCAGGGACCTCGGTGTATTTATTTATTTATTATCTATATTTTGTTATGTGCTTTGAACTAATGGAACTTGTCTTTAGCAATTATAAAGTCGCTTAACAATTAGCTATTTTTGGCGTATAATTATGGAAACAAAATAAACACTTTTTCAATCAATTTGTTGATTTTTTTTTTTTTTTCCACGTTTTGAAATTGAAAAAGTTTGGCTGTGTTATGGGGAAAGCTATTGTGCATTTTATGAGGTCATGTTTGTCCTATGTACGCACACAACGTTATTTTATAGAACTCGAGTAATTATATATAACTTCCAATTTCCAATTTAATTCGTTTAATCTATTTATTTATTTATTATTATTATTTTATATTTTATGCAACTTTTGAAGATGCTGACTGAAAAATTGCCTTTTTGGACAAAATTTCTAGGGCGTGGGACCCTCTAGAAGTTAAGGGAAACCATGCACATAGCCTGAAAATAAATTTCCGTGTGGAATCCAGAAAGTGATTAAGTTGTGTTATGTATCGGCGAGGCGCTAGGCGCTGGGTTATCAGCATTTGGTCCTCAAAAATTTAGATTTTGGGGGGCCATTCGTTATGCCCTAAATCCTTAGTTAACATTTTTGTACAATGAGCTTAATGCCTATCTAGAGACTGAACACCGCTTGAAGAGAAGGGGTATGTGCCCAGGGCCCAAGGGCGGATTAAAGGGGGGGAGGGGGGCGACCGACCCCCGAGAAAGAAGAAATTAATGTAAAAGATCCTATTTTACTTCCATAAAATGGATGCATATATCAATCTTCTAACTACCCCCCCCCGACATACTTGCATTAATTCACCACTGGCAGGGCCCTCGCCTTTAAAAGACCCATTTAATTTGGAAATGCATTAAGAAATTTTCAGACAGTTAGTAAATATTCCTCACTTTCTTTTTTTCTTTTCGCCCAATCAGGGTGCAGTGTAAACCAAAAAATTTAAAAAAAAAAAAAAAAAATGATGGGTTAAGAAAGGGAATATTTTCCAGCACACTGGAAAAAAAAAAAAAAGTTTTGTTGATTCAATAAAATTTTCGTTGGCTTTATATTAAAGAAATATTTTTGTTGAATCAACAAAAATTTTGTTGATTCAATGAAATATGTTGTTCCTTTAACAAAAATTTTGTTAAAAACAAATAAAATTATTAATTAAAATAGTTTCAACAAAAATTTTGTTCAATTCAACGAAACATTATTTTCCGTGCAAGTCTTTGCGACGATGAGTATAGTTGTAGCAAAAAAAAAAAAAAAAAAATAAATAAATAATAAAAAAAAAAAAATTAAAAAAAAATTAAAATAAATAAAAAGTAAATAAATAAAATAAAGTAATACTGCGCAATGCGCCTTTTTTCTTTTCTTTTCTTTTTTTTTTTTTTTTTTTCTCGTCTATCCGTATCGTCTCAGGCTCTACGATCGCTCTTAGAAAAGAACTGTACATTTACTGGAAATTTTATGGAAATTCTCCATTTATATTTGAATGCGGACAGTTTCCGTATATCAAGGATCAGCTCCTCTCTGGAACGGAATTTTTTCTGTAATGCACAGGAATAAAATTCTGTAAATATGCAGACATAGTGCTTGGTTCTATTTGAAAGCCCATTTTCAGCATTTTCGGTTAATGCATTTCAAAGTGATAAACTCTTGTACCAAGCTTTCCAACCGCCTTGGCTGCAGTATCCACTGAATGGGACCGCAAGAGAATGAACATTTTTATTGCTTAGCAACCAGCTTTTTTTTTTCTTTTTTCTTTTTAATATTTACCACCACAACTTTCAAACAGTTTTATAAACAAAGAATTACTCTTCGTATTTGAACATCAAATCCTAAAAAAAAAAAAAAAAAAAAAAAAAAAAAAAAAAAATTGGTGACAGATTTTCAGGAAGAAAATTTTAAAGTTTGAAGCTATGCTAGTGTTTCAATTCCAATCGGGACTGACGGGGTAGAAAGTTAGAAGTTAAAAGCATTGAAAATTGTCCCTAATGAATTAATTTTTTTCTTTTTAAAAATTGCCTTTAAGATATTTCTAAACTACTTTTTACAAAAAAAAACCCAAAAAGTTCGTTTTTACATGAATTACGGTTAGTGCGTGAAACACAATTAAACTCGGTTTCACCGATATTGAAAAGATCAGATAATTATTTGGCTATAACGAGTTACATTGCTTGTGCGCATGTTCTTCTATGAGCAAGTCAAAAGTGGCACAGAATATTTTGACGTTGTAAGAGAGTTATAACTATAATTGAGGTCACTATAACCGGGTTCAGCAAAATTTGTACCCCTCCCCTCAAACTAAAAACCTGGGTGCGCCACTAACCCCATCAATGCTATTGCAAACCTGAAGGTAAAATCCCCATAAAGGAGAGAGCTGTCCCACCCCACCATTCACTGATTATTTTTCGTCTATGCTCAAGCAACTTTCAGAAAAAAAGTCATAAGCAGAAAATTTGCCTTCAAACACGGGCCGAGGATTTACCCGTTTTTGGAAATATCACGAAATTCTGTAGCACTTTTTAGCTGTTTAGCAGTTTTTCCTGACACTTTCATAACTAATAACATAGGTTCGTTGTCAGTGTCAGTTCACAGTGTGGCATTCTAAATTTTTCCGAGTCTCTAATTTTTTAAAAAGCTGTTCAAAAGTTGCACGATTTTTAAGTGGAACAGACCTAGAGCTGACAAGTCTCCGGCTTTTTCCGGGAGATTTTCCACCACAATTTTTGAACAGTTTTATTTCGGATTAAATATTTGGACTTATTTTAAGAATAAATTTGCAAGTAAAAATTAGTGGTGAGAAATCTCCCGAAAAAAGCCGGAGACTTGGCAGCTCTGCAGACCTAATGGCTCTTTAAAAGACAATCGTAAGGAAACAACAGAGAAATGCTTCGGACAAATAAGAGAAGGCAGTGGCGTAGTCAGAAATTTTTCATGGGGGGGGGGGTATTACGACGACTACTGCAACTCACATATAATGTATACGTGTGTGTGAAGAATATACATTTTGTATGGCAAAAAATTCCTCATGGGGGGGGATTATGACCCCCTGTCTCCCCCTTGGCTACGCCACTGAGAGGAGGCCTTGGAAAAGTATGTACTGTGTGAAAGGAAACCTACTCGATGGGTAACTGCATGGGAGGAGCGTGCGTGCCTTGCACGGGGGATTTTTAAGGGTTTCTAACGCGCATTCGTGTTGCATCTGGAGAAAACCTCCAGACCGTTAGATCGATGGCTAGGGATGGCTGTGAGACGAGATAAGACTTCTCGCAGTTTTGCGAGACGGCGCCGCGAGACGATACCTCGGGTCAGCTCTAGCGCGAGACCGTAACCATAAAACAGGCAATTATGGTTATAGTGAGTACCTCAAGTATATAAGACAGTGCTTGCAAGTCAGTACTACAAGGAAACAAGAGTTTTAGAATTAACTTCCAAATGGGCTGACCAGTATTACGGTTTCAGCACCGTACTACGGTTTTGGGTACAACTCCCGGCGGTCCACGTTCGATTCCCGACTGGGCATGGATATCATTATTTCGGTCCCTTCATAGGGGAAACGTTGGTCCACCTACTAGGTGCCCTATAATAAAGTGACCAACAACTTAGCGGTGGCCAATTGAAAAAAAAAACTTTCAAATGGACATTTTTAAGTATTATTCTTGTATTAAAAGATGCATTTTGCAAATTAGTCTGCAATTTTTCTTTACGTCGAATATTAGTATTTAAGTGAATTATTGAAACTTTTTTCCATGGGTATTGCGTCGCGTGTAGGTAAAATACATTTATTAAGGAAGTTACCCCTGCGGCTGGAGCAGTCAAAGACCTATGCCTGGAAACAAGGATGGGTAGAAAAGGAGAACTACCGCGCATTTTTGTGTCTTTGCAATGATGGGAAGCGAAGCAAGTAATAATTTTTTGGGCAAACTATGCTTATGACTGTAATTCTCAATAGATCAGAGAAACATATATGTGACAAAACCTATTAAACATGCCAATAAAAGGTAAAATATATTATAACACGTATCACGTAGTATGTGTAATCACGTATGTTCACACTTTTCACGTGATGGGAACGATTGTCTCTCTTTTGAACACACTTAAAACTGAAAATTTGACGAGTAGCTAGGTGATTATAGCGTTTCTATAGCAGTCCTTTCACCGATTGCTGGGGCGAGATTATCTGTTCTTTTTAAGGCAGAATGTGCATTGCTGTGTTTAGTGTACGATGAATAAATAATGTATTATGCATAAAAGAGTTCTTTCATTGTTCTATAATTGTGTGCGCGTTTTAGTATTTTTGAAAATATAAATATGTACTGAAAGTACCTATTACTCTGATACCCACTTTTGAACCCATGTTTGACCCCCGCGGTGGTTTGACATGATCACTCTTATCGTTGAAAAGACGTAACGGAAAAGACTCTCCTTCTATAATCCTTTGTTGCTTCCAAGCTTGGGTCTTTGAATACTCCCACTGATGTCCAGAACTGAGCTTGCACAATTGCATTATTGGTAACAACATCGCATTGTTGGAAGTAACAAGGATCAAAGAGAAGGAGCCTTCTCGGTTGTGTCTTTTCAGTGATGAGAGAGGTCAGGTTAAGCATGGGTTGAAGATTAAATTTAATTGGGTTGAGGAGAGATAATGACCCATTTATGGTAAAAATGCTTCGTCATACTAATTGCCGTTGAAACTTATCCATTGAAAATTTTCTTGATCCGCGTGTGTTCATCGCAAATCATTTTCTAAACTAAAATATTTCCAATCGGTGCAAATAGTTACAATTTTAATGTGGTGAAATTTTCTTTATCATACTTTGATTCAGGAAGGGGGTTAACCCTCCCCTGCAAACGCCTCCAGTCATAATTTAATAGGTGTTTTTTTTTTTTGGGGGGGGGGGTTCATTTAGGCTGTCATACCATGCTCAATGTCTTGTCCACAAGGAAGAGTGAGAAAAAAATATTTCTGATTTTGATCCATCTCGGTGCGGTAATTTGCTAGAATAGAAATGTTCTGCATTTTTATTACCTCGTCAAGGGTATGTCGTTGGTAATGTTTCAACATTAATAAAACTGCGATGAGCCAACCAGGACAAGTTTGAGTTTTGCTATTTTATGAAGTTATGTTCTGTTTGTTTTGAAACGTTGTCTGTTGCATACATCTTATGTGTTTTCAAAAATAAGCATTTGCTTTTACACATAAATCTCTCACATATTGATTTACCAAATGCCAAATTTTCAGGAATTGTAGCAAAAGCTACGTGGGTGCCATGTGATTTTCGCTTTATAACACAGACGAATTTGTCTCTAACTTCTTTTTACTCGAAAAATCTTCGTAATTTTATTACTTGTAGTGCCCAACAAAACATGGAAACTGAACGCAGGAAGGACGATGTCACAGCCTCCTATACATTCACCCACCTCGGAAAGATTACTGTTCACTATACCTTTTCATGTTCATTTGTTTCTAAAAGAATTCGATTATAGCAAGGCTATATGAAAATTCTGGTGGTTCGAAAAAGTGTAAAGGTTGGCAGTTATGCAATGGCATTTGTTATTTGTATGCCGTGGTACGATGTGATCATAATATTGAAATCTGTCTATTATTTTAATCCACAGAGCTTTTCAGTATTTTTAAAATAGCCACGCTCTAGAGTCACCTTTATGACATATAATAAACCACTCTTTGTAAACAGTCATTTCCCCCCCTCTGCCCCCTTTACCGCCAATCTCGAAAATTTTGTTATATTGCGAATTCTGACAAAAAGTGGATAAATACACACCGGAAAGGTTGGCAATTCTACCTCTCCACCCTAAAGATTTTATTCATGAAACATCTCACACCTTTTCTATGAAACACCATTTCTAAAACAATGAAAATAAGTTTAAGCTAGGCCTTAAATTCTAAAAAAATAGATGTGCAGGATCTAAGCTTCCATGCCGCTGTAAGCGTTTAGTTGCACTGCAAAATGTAGCGTCCATTGCTGTGTGTAAAAGGATCGCACTACACTTGCTTACAAAATCGGAAGAGGCAAAACTTAGAAAAGAAAAAGAAAAGATAAAAACCATATTTTTTATGGCCTCTTTAATTCCTCTTTCTATGCATTAGTGCTTAATTAATAATCTCAAATTACGGCAACCGTTATAAGTCAATAAGCACAACAGACGGTCGATAGATTAACTTCAGCATTTAGCCCGTCACTGATACGAAGCGACTCTATTGATATCGACTGATTGGAATCTCCCCCCGAACAGATTCATTCCCCCCTTCCCTCCCCCCCCCCCCCCCCCCCCCCAAAGTGCCTCAAATACAAATTCGCGTGTTCGGAGGCAACAAAATTCAGCTTAATCTTGCTTCTGTGAGCTTCCAAATGCGTTTTTGTTTCTCTTTTATTGGAGCCCTGGAGGCGAAATTGGTGGTCGGTTCGCTTTCACCCGGACATGCGTTTTCGGGCGTCGATCTCTCCATAAAGAAGCAAAGAAGTAGAGGAGGGTTATAGTGATTGGAGAGTTGATGAGACCGGAATGATTTATATTGTGATTAAAGTGTCGCGAATAAATGGCAACACACACAATGGCGTAACAGAGCCCGCTCCGCTGAATTGGCCCTATCGTGGCTGATTTTGACGTTCTCCGATAAATCTATAAGGGCATGTCTGGTTTTATCTGTAAGTGGGTTTGCGTGATTGGGAACTGACTGTTTGAGAAAAGAGTGCTCATAAAGTACTGATTGTATCTTCACGGTGATTTTTCTTCATTTTCGCTTTCTGAAATCTGCGAGTCCGGAATGCTTTTGTTTCAACCGGTTGGATCTTCTCGCTAGATGGGAGGGTAAACACCACATCTGTTTCGAGAAGATGTATATATTTAAGACGAAAAACAAGAAGATAAATTATGCCAGACAGGGTTATGAAACGCTTTCCAGAAAAACCGTTTCCATTGTGCATAGGGATAGTGGATGGACTAGAAACGAAAAAAAGATCTGTATATCGTCTTCCAGAATAGCTACAAAGTTTTGTCTTGAATCCGCATATGGTAATGATAAATAATGCGTCTCATCTCGCATAAAAGCCACAAACATATGTCATCTAGTCTCACATCCTTCCCCACGCGCATGGACAATTGCACGACGAAACATCGATTTCGTCGACAATAGGACCTACCCCAATACCCTGTAGGTATAGAAAGCCCTACAACTGAAGTTTTAAGGTCACCAGCAGATTTTCTTATATGACGGCATTACAGTTTTATTTTCTCAAAGTATATCTATTTTAAATTTGTGGTGAGTTTTCTCACTCATAAAACTTTTTAATGATTTAAGATAGAAAAATTAATTATACGACAAATGACAATTTTCGACCATCACTAATTGTATAATATGATCCAGAAGTCACAATGAATTATTTTGTATCAAAGAGGTATTTTGATTTTTATCTTTAATTTAAGCTATTTTGTAATATTCGTAGCATCCACCAGAAATTTTAAATAGTTTTACTTTTTGAATATACATTTGAATATATGATGTCATCAGGTAGGTCCAATAATAAAGTCAAAGCTCCAGTTGTTAGCCCTTCTTCTAGGAATGGGTAGCTGACGTCACACGTACACATCGTAGAGCTCTGAGTGACTAAACATTGGACCTCCAAAAATTTCCCCTGCTGAGTTTTCATCTTATGTGACAAACTAGTCACAATGTGATTAGTTTGTCACACTCCTGTGATCCTTTGTAGCATCACAGTGACTCTTTGTTATCAGCTACTTTAATCCAGGATGAATTATGAACATCCATCTAGCCATCCCTGACATAGCGTCCATGATATGAGGTAATGATATAAATGGATTACAAATATTAAAATAAAAATAATTTTTAAATGTAGCTTGTTTGAATATATGTAAGTAATTTTAAAATTCAATTTAGGAAATCTTAAAAAAGTTTTGCATTGGGAAACTCAACAGCGGTTAAAAATGGGTTAAGCGGCAAAAGTGGTTAAATGCTTGTGATAGTAAAAGGGGCCCCAAAGTTAGTGCCCTTTGGCCCCATCTAAATATGGTCAGCGTTTGGATTTACCGTACGGCCTTTCCTCTGTTTACTTATTATTTTTCTGTCTTCTGCTCTTCTATGTTTTCTTTCTTTTTTCCAGTTTCTTTCTTTATCTTCACCTTTGTGCGCTTTTATATCCCTTGTGCTGTCCTAATTTTAAATGTTACGTGTTTGTGTGTATTGTAGAGTGCTGATAGTATACCAGGATCGATAACAAAGTAGACGCATATTAATCGGTAGAGACTTCAGGCCGAAGTGTATACCCTCCCTTCTCAGGATGGCATACCTCCTCAAATACAGCACTGCAACTCTGATTGAAAAGCAATTCGTGTCGTAAATTTATGCAAGACGAGAAATTCTCGCGAGACAAGACTCTGTCTCGACTCGCAATTCGAGACGAGAACGCGAGACAATGCGAAATTTCTCTCGTCTCGCGTCCATCCCTGTTTGCAGCAGTATTAGAAGAAAGTTTCTTCTAGTCAGGGTACTTCATCACTTCTATTCATCCACTTTGTGACTATAGATCTGCCCATGCTGATACAGTATATGGGATGCGACATTGATGTCGATGTTTTTGTAAAAACATCGATATATTGAAGTCGATGTTTATGCGACATCAGCGTGTATGACCGATGTTTTTTCAGTGGACTCGCGCTACAACGCGATGTGACTTACGCGAATTGGATACGCCAGTTTTACACGAGTATGTGTATCTTAGCTACTCCTCGACGCTTCAGGAGATATTTCGCCAACAATAAGAAACGCCAAAATTCATTGATTCATTATTTTATGTGGGAAATCGTAATACACAGGGTGCCGCAAAAAGATGGTTACGGGCAATAATTCTTTATCTGTCAAAGATAAGCGGGCAATATAAATAAAAATGTTCAAAATAGATCGGAAATAACACTCCGTTAAGAAAAAAAAAAAATCCTCTGATTCATTTTCAAAAAATGATAGTATTTAAATTTATATGCGATACCGTACAAAAAAGAATTCCCAATCACTAAAGCGATGATGCACAAAATTTCAGCCTTTCATCGCAAAGAGTTTCAGAGTTATTTTTTAACAAAGATGTTCAGAACAAAGATGATCTGAACAAAGATGAAAAAATTCTTTCGTAATTTGTGTACGACCTCTGAAATGCGATCATCAAATTTGATTTTTTTCCTTTCGAGAACCATTGAACACTGGTTTAAGTCAGCATATTTTTAATATTCATATCTGACACTTTTTAAAATATAATTATCAAATTTTGTACATCGCCTCATTAGTGCATGGAGCACATTTTTCTAATTGCGAATTTTTTTGTACGGAGGTCGTATACAAATTTTAAAACTGTAACTTTTTGAAAATTAACGAGAAGACTTTTTTCTTAACTGAGTCTTATTTCCAATTCCATTTTGGATATTTTTTCAATTTACATTGACAACATATCTCTAATAGAGAAAGAATTAAAGCCAGTTACCATATGTTGGGGACAACCTGTATACCGTGTTTACTCGCTTAATAGTCGCATTTTTTTCCAATTTTTCATGGTGAAAGTCTATAGGTGCGACTATTATGCGGGGGAAATCTACTACATAATACTGAAACTCTAAAGCTATTATTTCTGCTTCAAAATGGAGGTGTAACTATTATGTGAGGGCGATTATTACGCGAGTAAACACGGTATTTGCCATCATATACGGAACACACCCATTTTTGCAAACAGCAATTATTTAATTACAAAATAGGCATTTATAAGGATGCATCTGCGAATCGATGGCGTTATAATACATAAAAAAAGGGAAATCTGAAACACTTTTAGATTTTAAATGCACACTAAAGTGCTATATGTTAAAAGCATATCATAATTTATGCTTCGTTACTAGTTTTCTTCCTTATTCCATTAAGTTGGAAAGTGTATCATTATTCATCATGAGTGTGCCGTATTTTTCTTCCTTGTTCCATAAAACCCATCTTTGGAATCGAAATCTATCTTAAAAGCCCCTACTAAAACTATTTTACAATCTTCGCCAAGTACATTCCAACTATACTTCACCATTTTAAATATTGTTTCGAATGCGCATCATAATCCGCAAGTGTGCCGTATTTGCCTTTCTTGGGTTGATTCCTATACTTTAACGCCCTGACTCTTACCAAAGTGAAGTGGCGATAATTAAAAATAATTTGCAGTTACCATGACGATTTTTTTGTATTTATGTAGAATTAATATGGCGATTAAGTTAAGGCACTTAAGTTTTCATCTAATTCTTTTGAGAGTGTGAAGCTTGTGGATAACTTCTGAGACCCATGACTGCAAATCTCGCCAAAGTGCGGCACTTTTTTAGGTTGGCGAGAGTGGGGGCGTTAAAATAGGAATCCATTCTTTCTTGTTCCATAAAACACATATTTGGAATCAAAATCTATGTTAAAATCGCCTACTGAAACTGTTTTACAACCTTCGTCAGCAGTGGCGTAAGCCAGAAATTTTTCATGGGGGGGGTTACGACTTCTGGAACACACATATATGTGTACGTGTGTGTGATAATGGAGTGAAGGCTATACATTTTGTATGGCAAAAAAATTCCTCATGGGGGGGGGGTTATGACGCCCCTAAACCCCCGTTGGCTACGCCACTGTTCGTCAGGCATATTCCAACTATCCTCTACCATTTTAAATACTGTTTGGAATAAGCATCATAATCCATGAGTGGGTCGAGTTTGCCTTTCTTGTTCCGCAAACACTTCTTCAGTATTGAAATCTATATAAAAATCGCCTAACAAAACTGTTTAACAATTTTCGCCAGACATAGTATAACTATACTTCACTTTTATAAATACCATTTGGAAAGTGTTTGATAATCTGTGAGTGTAGCGTACTTGTCTTCTCTGTTCCATAAAACACTTCTTCGGAATTGAACTCTATTTTAAAATCGCCTACTATAAAACTATTTTACAATCTTCGCCAGGCATTTTAACTATACTGCCCCTTTATAATAAATTGTCGCGTTTTGGTGCCAAACTTCGCGATCAATTATCAAAATTGCAAATCTTGTGCAACTTTCAACATTTTATTAACGCCCCCCCCTCCACCTTATCTAACAAACACATTTGAAAAGATTTTCAGTGTGACAGTTCATGTCTACAAAAGCTGTCTACAAGATCTCCTAGACAAAAATGCGTAGCCCAATGCGTAGTTGGGCTTGAGCGAAATAGCACCGTAGTGATTAAAAAAAAAAAAAAAAAAAAAAAAAAAAAAAAAAAAACGTGTACCGAAAGTGATGTTTCGTACATGTTGAAAAAGTGTTAATGTTGAAAAACCCGGACTTGTGCAACATTTTTTAAAACAAAAAAATTGAAAGTTCTAAGAGGCTTGTTCCGACCTAAAGTTGTGGAGTTTGTGATATGCAAAGATTTAACATCGTACTTTTTTTCCCTACATAGTCTATTTTATATTTATTTTGAAAAAAAAATTGCTCTAACATTTTCTCAAACAGTAAATTGAACATTTTAATAGGCGTAGTCAGTGTTTAGTAATAAACATCTCAGTTATATCACAGAGCAAGTTCGGTGATTATTTTAGCCTACTCAAAACACTGTAATGCAGTGGTGGCTCCTAGATTTACACGAGAACGTGAACCACCAGAGGAAAAACTAAATATAAGCATCTTAACAAATTAAATAAAAAAAATATTAAGTACGCTTCTAGAATTTTGGGAATTTAAAACATGCGTATTACTCTCCCCCCCCCCATTGTTTTTAGAAACGCTTATTATATCTAACGCACTGTATCGTAGTTTACTACAGCATAGTACTTCGTAACTCGCACGTGCGGTCGGTCAAATGACCTTCTGAACCGATCTCGAGAAAAGACGCGGAGAGAATTGCGGGAGAAGCAAGGCGCTGCTGATATCGCTCCGTTCGCACATTTTTAGTATGCTCTCAGGGACGATTCTTTTTTTTTACCGTTATCTCTTCCGGATTTTCTCTTGGTTTGTTAAGTTCCGTTAGTTAATACATCTTTTTCATTTTCTTTATTTTGATCATTTTTCACTGCAGTATATTTTACGAACTAAGTGTAAATAATTAAGATGGGAGTCAAATAAGTGTTTCGGACTAAAGCAATGGCATTTTTCAATATTATCCTTTGAAAATAAAATTGAAATAAAAAATGAAGACACTTACTTATCGACACTTACTTAAATGAAGATACTTACAAAAACTTATCTGGGTGACGAAATGTAGGACCAAAGATTGCTTGTTTTCTTCCAGTGGCATGCATTGTTTTTCTGCTTTGCTGGAAAAGCAAATATATTTTAACTTCTAAGGTGTGTCGTATCTGCATATTCAATTCCGAAATTTATTTTTTTGAACCTTCATTTAAATAAACCACGAGCCGCCACTGCTGTAATGTCACATGAACAAGCTTATTAACAAAAAAACTAAATGACTAGCAGCAAGAAAGGCACCAAGGGAGTGTCCATTCCAAAACCTCTCCTGACAGCCGAAATTTAGGTTTTTGTTGAAGTCGCTTTTGTAAACTGATAAAAATGAGTTTTTTTTTTTCATCAATACAGCTCCCCACCCTCGGCAAAAAAAAATCCCCCCCCCTCATTCGGTGCGGAGGGAGAGGCCAAATTCTGTCCGAGGACAAAGACGTTAAAACGAAAGGATTTATAGCTCTTCATTTATTTTTATTTATTTACTTATTCTTTATTTTTATTTTGCACACTCATGATATAACCTAGAATGTTTTCTCATTAAGTATTTACCCCCGAAAGAAAAGAAAAATTAAATGTTAATTAAAATAGTATACAGTCATAGTTAAAATGGCTGGACCCGCATATATTGCATTCAACAATAATTTATTGTTCTATCAAGGACAACTTAAATTTTGATTATTTTTGCTTAAAATTTTGCACTGAAAAAAAATATGAACCAAACAGGACGAAAGATTAAAGTAAGTATTTTTCATTAAAAATACTATTTTTCTGAATGCTTTTTTATTAAAAAGAGTCGATGTTTTGTTTATGCAATGCAAAACGTATCAATAAAATATGTTTACTTAAAATATCGTATTTGAAAATAGCACCCACATAGAGATTAAGTCAAATAAATATTTTTTTTAAACTAGCTTTCGTTTCTTTTTCTTAACATGGGTGTTTGAACACATCACTGTTTTTTGACCGATGTTTCGGTTATGACGATGTTTCGGTACATTGGTATCGCATCCCTACCCAATTCTTGCAAATCGCTTTGTGATGGTTTTTAGTCTGCGATAGACATAGGAAATCCTAATGCATTGCTGCCTCTGCCATATCTTTTTTTTTTTTTTTTTTTTTTCCCCTTAAAAAAAAAAAAAAATCCAGTTTCTTTTCGCTACAAGAATTTTCTGGTGCTTAGTTATTAATATAAAGTTGCAATTTTTTTTTTTTTTTTTTTTTTTTTTTTTTTTTTTTTTTTTTGCTGCTTCTCTGGAGAGAAGATGATTCTGAGAAGGTGTCGGACGTTGAAAGTTGTAGTGAGGACTGGACTTGGAAGACGCATGTGTGTGTATATATATATATATCCACTGAGGGGGTCACTGGGCCAGCAGATGGGGAAAAGTCATCAGAGAGGAGAAATGAAAATCGCTCGCAGAAAGGGAGGCGACTTCTCGTAGTAGTGGCCGATTGCCGATGAACCTGGCAGTGATCCCGGAATGCCCGAGGCAGGTCTGGTGCCACGAGGCACGTTGATTGGGGACGGGCCGAAGTGCTGTGCGTTCGCGAGCCGGCCGGTTTCCATCAAGATCGCGCACTCGTGACTAAACGTTCCGGCTCAGGGGTCATGCCCAGCGCAAGATTTTCCCACAGCATTTGCATCGGGGGGGCTAAAAACAATGGGCTACCACTACTACCACTTTTCCCCCTATTTTTTTATTATTTTTCTCTTACCGAAGGACCCCCGGTCGCAACCTCGTAATCTTTATGTTCGAAGCAAGCAAGCAAAAGAAGGGGGGGGGGATGAAATGAACGCTGATGCCCAATTCGGTCTTTTGTTTTTTAATGGGCGTGTGGAATGTACGGGTGTCCCAAGATGGAGCTATCGCTTCGGCAAAAGAAAAACGAAATTAAAATAATAAAAATGACGCTTGCTCGAGGTGGGGTGGTTGGAATGTACCCAGCGATGTCTGCCCGCCTCCTTGTGCTTTATTCCAACCGTAAGATGCACCTTGCGTAATGAGATCCCGGTTGCTGTTCAGTTCTCTTTCCCCCCCCCCTTCCCCCCAACCCAATATTATCTTCTCCACCCCCTCTGATGGTTTGTCCACTGCCCACCACAGGGGGGGAAATGGGCGTAAGAGGAATTTCATTTGCCCGGGACCACTCTGTTGGTGATTACCGACTACCGAAGCCGATTATTATTTATCAGCAGCCCATCTCCTCTGTGCGGTGTGCGACCGCAGCTTCCAGTGTGTGTGCTTCTTATTTATTCATAAATAAAAAATAAAAATAAAAAAACATAAAAGAACCAGCAGCGGGTGCAAGTAGCTTCATGTAAATTCATACCTCCGGATAATGGAAAGTCTCTGGTGGAAATAATGCGAAGGGAATTAAGTTTGTTGATATAAATTTTTATGGGTTGCGTTTAGTGGCGGATCAAAAAAAATTTTTGGGAGGGGCTAAATTTTGAAAAAAAAAAAAAAAAAAGAAGCTTATTTCACCCAAATAATTTATATAAGAAAGCAAAATTTAGTCTAAACCAGTGTAAAATTCCTTTGGGAGAAGATAAGTTATAAAAAAAAGATCATTTTACCTGTTCGAAATGTATAATAAAGCAGAATATTAACCTTTAACAAGCTCTTCGGGGGGGGGGGGAGCTGAAGCCCCATGCCCCTTCCCTGGATCGTGGATCCCCTTCTGATTGTGTTGTCTTGTTTGTTTGAGAAAAGTGTTCCCTTTAAAAAGTCATGGGCGTCATAGGACTTTTGACCTAGAGGCCCATGACTGCAAAGTAGAAGTCTGAGCCGCCGGCAAAGAATGCTTATTTCACACCGCGGCGTACAATAGGCTTCAAAACTTTTTAAATGCTTAATTTTCAACTGCTTATTTTCTTCTGGATACATCTTAACGCTAGTAACTTGCAAAGCTATAACTTAAATTTCTTAGCCAATGGCGTAATTTGATTGCTTTAAAAACTCTTTAAACATTATACCTCAAAAGTGCATTATAGGTTTGGAATGGTTCATAAGAAGGTTGTGGGAAAAAAAAAAAAAAAAAAAAAAAAAAAACACTTAAAAGCAAATAATGTATCAATCGTATATTGATAACTGTATTGTGAATGTGCTATATTAACAACACAAACCTACCTGATTTTGATAAAATCTATTGTTTCAATTTTGCAGTAGAAATATTTTTAAAGTGTACCACAACGGCAAGCTCATACTCTGGAGCCCCACCAGTGGCCGAGCGCATAGCGCTCTGGTCTGAACTGAGAGACGGAAAGTGTCTCGTTCAAAACTATAGGTCGCGTCCGCCGACCTAACCGCTGTTAGTTTCCGCGGTTTCCTCCGACACTTAGCGTAGATACGGGTTAGGTTAGGACCCCTTAGATAGACTCCCCACTAGAAATGAGTTCATGCTCATTTTCTAAAGCCCGAGCCCGAGGACTTTTAATTCGAGCCCGTCCGACAGATATTATTTAAGTCGGAGCCCGAGCCCAAAATTCAGTGGCGGCTCGTGATAAAAAAAATAGGTGAAGAGCTTGATACCAAAATATTATGCAAAACACCTGATGCAGCCATTAATATGGGCGTCGGCAGAATATTTCCCAGGGGGGGGCAAAGACTACTTTAACGTATAGTTACCATGTTGAAAAGAGCAAAAAAGCAAGGGAAAACACTGCATACAAAAATCCAGGGGGAGCTATAGCCCCCCCTTGCCCTATGGTGACGGTGCCCATGTCCATTAAGCATGGTAATTAGGCGGTGGCACAGGCCTTTCTGCGGAAAGAAATTTTTAATCTTTCAGCGATGCATTCATTCCTAATGCCTCCACTGGTCGACCCAGGGCCCTTTTAACCTTTGAAGTGAGGGGAAGCTCAGTCTCATTTCGGGCCTCCTATCCCCTTTTTGTTTGGATTAAGTAAAGTTTTTAATGATTTTCTTTGTTAAAGGGATATTTAATTGATTTAATTATTCTAATGATTTTATCTGAAAAAAAACATTTTTTTTATTAATTTGAAATTTACCTTAGATAAAAATATATTATTCATTATCTTCGCAATACTTTACTTAATTGTAATGAGATTTTACAGTATTTTATAAATTACTGTAAAAAGTAAACTAAAAACATTTCCTTACTACTGAAACAATAAACTTATTTAGTCATATATTTTTCACAATTATTTAGTCATATATTTTTCATAAGACATGGGGCTTTTTTCGGGAATTCTTTGTTCGTTTTGATGACATCATAAAAATCACAACATGGAAGTTCAGAATTAATTTTGACCTTTAGACGATTTTTATAATTACATATTGAAAGTTTACCCCTTTCTACCGACCAAATGTTCCTGATAATAGAAAATTTTGTCTCAACTGGAACAAATATCCCAAGTATAGACATCGCATACTGAACTAATTTAGAAATGTTGCTACATGGAGTATCAAGACTTCTAAAATGCCTTAAAAATAGCTTTCCACTTCTCTTAATTAAAAATCTTTACAATAACTTAGAAGATCATTTAAAAATAAAATTTTGAATTTTTATCCGTTTTGTAGTCATTTTTGAGCCCCCTTCAAATTATGACGGGAAGCTTAAGCTTCTCGAGCCTTTTCGCTAATCAGGCTCTATGTCGACCACGAGAAAGAACATCTCTTTTATCGTCATCATTCCACCGACTAAACGGTGTCTGTAATACATTACAGACTACATCATTTACAGGAAACATAATGAAGGTGAATAAACAGAAAAGAAACTAACTATTATTATCATTCAAATTAACACAAGAAGAAACTTTAAAATTTTCAAAAGACAGCACTAAAAATCTCATGTGCCAAAATCTCAAACAAATCACGTGGTTTCATTTTCCTACACAAATTTGTGCTTGGAGATGCACTACGCTGGGTTTTCTCTCACTTGAAGAGACAGACCGTTTTCTGGGGGATCTCTTCACCTGAAAGAAAGTAAAGCTGTAAAACTGAATGAAGCGTTTGGGGTTACCATGGCAACCCCCCCAATAAGTGCAGTAGAAGAGATAATTTTTCCTTAGCACTTCACAACTCACGCCGTCAGAACCCGCGTACCACGTGACTCTAACAATGGACCAATCGTGACACAAGTCTTTGAAGCTTTCTTTGGCCGCGCGGTGTATTATTTCTATGCGCGCGGCAAGGGGAGGGGTGGGAAGAGAGTTTGGCTTCACTGATAGTAAGAGCATGATTTAGCACATAGTCTTATGGCAATTGGGCTTTCATCAGAAATGTAAGTGTATTCTTACAGACTAAATTTGAAAAAGGATTATGGCTTGCTTACGTTACACAATTTTTTGTTACTTAGAATACTTGGTGAAGAGGCACTTCACCTACTTCACCTGAAAAGCCGCCACTGCCGAAATTTCAGCTAATAGATAAATAAAAGTCGATTACTTCATTGATAGAATATCATAAATTTTGCTGTTTGTGCAAATTAAAAACAAATATAATTGGAAATTATTCGTTGAAAAATGAAGAATAAATTAGTGTATAAAGACACACTCTCATTTTTTTTTTTTTTTTTTCCCCTCAATTCACGGAAAATTTTCTGGCAGTGGTGGTACCGGAATATCTCCATTATTTGGCGAATATCTGCTTCTTTTTTTCTCCTGTCAATTGAAGAAAATTGTCCAGATACAACGAATTTTTTTCCTATTCTTCAGATTTCGGGAAGAATAATTCACGGAAACATTAAGTTTCCAAGGAGTACCGAAATTATTCGTTGAAAATGAAGCATAAAGTAGTGTATAAAGACGATTTTTTCTGAGAGTGAGGAAGGAGCATCATAATCCACGAGTATGCCATATTTCGCTTTCTTATACCATAAAACACATATTTGAAATCGAAATCTATCTTAAAATCGCCTAGTGAAACTGTTTTACAATCTTCGCCAAGCATATCCTAACTATACTCCAAAATTTTAAATAATGTTTGGAAGGGGCATCATTATCCATGAGTGTGCCGTGTTTGTTTTTCTTGTTCCATAAAGCAGATATTTGGAACGCTAAAAAAAAAAAAAAAAAAACCGTCAAAAAAGGCAGATTGAAATATATGAAAGCCGTTTTCAAATGACAAGACTTAGTTATGATGATTAAACACGTTTAAGAATGGCAAAATTATTTGCTGAATAATGTTTCAGAAGATGAAAATAATACAGTAACGTCAAATTAAACAGACAACGATTTACACACGGTGGGGCTTTGTTCCACTGTATCCCACAAGAAGTCTTTTTTCAAATCAAAGCTTAAAAATTGTTCAAATTTGATCAATAGAATGAAGGTCATTACTTTAATGCAATTAAATTTAAGCTTTATATTAAAGCAAAGGCATTGATTGTTATAGGATAATAATTTACTGCTGAAATCCAAAAGAGTAAAGCGTATATGTGATTTTTTTCAACAGTCATTAGTTGAAACAAAAATGACTGCAACTACGATGAATTGTGACAGTGACTAGTTTCCACAGTTTTGCAATACAAGTAAACTAAAGTATGGATTTTTTTTTCTAAATTTTGAGATTTTGAATTATCAGAAAATATCTAAAGTCCCACTGTGACCCCCTTTCCCCTAAGTTTTTGTTCTGGAATTTTCTTCGCCTGTCAGGAACCTTGCCATTTTCTTTTTACATTCACACTGGATATTTTTACGAATTTCTGGGTTGCTGTGCCCTTCAAGAGTTAAACATAGTCTAAAATTCGTATTCAACGCGTCAAATAATTAAAATTTGCATTTTGTTGCATCTGAAACAGTTTCATTACGGAACTGGGCTACTTATAGGACTTTCCATCTACACTTAAACTTTTAAGAGCCTGAAAACGAAACAGAGTTTTCTGCAACAATATACTTTTACGGATTTATACGCTTTTGTTTTCGCTTGTGAATAATAATTTAGATAATTGTCTAATTTTGTGCAGTTCGAAATTTTCTTATGAAATCTTGTGATGTTATTTTTACTTATTAGATACTTTAATTTTATCTTCAGAATTTTTACGACATCTAACATAAAAATGAATTAGAATGATAGAGAATTCAATAGAAATATTTTTCTTAAAAATATTTTGCCACCGGTAAAGGTCGACATTCTTCAATATCGGTCTTTAATGGCAACATATGGAGAGCTGCCAACTCTCCCTATATTTTCCGGAAGAGTTTGAGATTTTCCACCACTAATTCTTACTGTGCAATTCGTACTAAGTCCAAACATTTAATTTAAAATCAAAATGTTCAAAAATTGTGGTAGAAAATCTGCTGAAAAATTCGGGAAAATTGGAAACTCTGCATGTGTCATAATTACAAGGCTTTTTAAAATCCGTATGTCACAGCTGTCAACTGCACGGTTTATTATGGAAGATTATCCACCGCTATTATCTAAAGGTTTATTTTCGATATTAAAAATTTGGATCGGCTTACTATCATATGGCCCTCAAAAATGCAGCAATGGATAAACATAAGTGGCAGCTGCGGTATACAAATTTGTTCAATGAAAGATAAATTTCTCATAAGCCGTATCGTCCACAATACTCTAACAGAAGGCTATGCCCGTAGAAGTTCAATTACTCATTGTCTGTTGCTCGTCAAGAATACGACAGACACAAAAATACACCAGAAATCTTTTTATCAATAATGCTACTCGATTAAAGTATAATTTAGTATGATAATTCACTGACGCCAGACATCTTACGGCAACGAAATTTTATGTACAATATTTTACTGTTTTAAAGATGTGGTGGATTATTTTTTAACTATGCACTTAAAAAAAAAAATTCTACTAACGTTGATTTGCACTTGTTTTTTTATCAGGATGACTAAGCTTTGCTCAATTATTTTTGTGGTAGGAAACAATATTCGTAAGGGAAAAAAGAGTAGTTATTTACAATCTGCCATTTAATATGTTCATTTTGACAATGGTATTAAGTTTTGCACCCTTGAAAAAATAGAGGTCCGAAATTATTACATTGGTTATAAATATCTTTTGGGATGGACGCGAAACGAAAAATATGCATGTCTAATCTCTCAAAATCCCTATATTGTAACGATAAACGTGTTACAAAACTTATAACGTGCAATGCTTTTAAAAACATTCAGCTGTTGCATTGCATTTTACTAGTTTAACTTTCACATGCCCAAGTAGACCTCTACCATAGCTGCAGCAGCTTCGGTTATATAATTAACCACTCTTTGTAAACAGCGTATTTTTAACCAGTTTTGTAAAGTGGCCAGTTTTTAAGTTTTGTAAACGTTGTAAAGCAACCAAAGTTTTATAATCAATAATCTTAAAGAAATTTCGCTATCTTGTAAGAGAAAAATTACTGTTTACAAAAAAAAAAAAAGGTTAAGTATATGCCCTGATTTATTTCAGCTATGCTCTACCAACCAACGCCTCCTAGTAGAGATGGCCAATGATTCGATGAGTCGAATCAGTGATTCGAATCTTGGTACTGAGTGGCTCAGTCTTTACACTCACTCTCTACTGATTCGAATCTCAAGCTCTCAAGGGAAATACATTCCAAGTGCGAAGGGAAGAAAAACTTATTTTCCCTTTGCCGTTCCCAGGGATTTTCCCTTACTTTTTCGACTCTTTACGACTCCTTTCGGCTCTTTTCGACTCTGAGTCGATAGATGATTTGAAACAGTAAATGAGTGGGTGTGGGTGAGTTGGTCACTGAGTTGGTGCAGCAACGAATCTTTACTGATTCAGTGTTTCGCTCTGTTTCGGTGATTGTATACTATCGCTGAGATTCGTTAGTTTTTCGAATCTTCTATCGACTCAGAGTCGAAAGGAGCCGAAAAGAGTTGAAAGGATGTTTCATTTAATTGGAGGGGTTTTTTCGAATCTTCTATCGACTCAGAGTCGAAAGGAGCCGAAAAGAGTTGAAAGGATGTTTCATTTAATTGAAGTTTTTTTTTCGAATCTTTGGTGTTTCATTTCTTGGTTGGTGGTCGGATTTTAAAGTTTTATCTGTCTGTGGGTGTGGAGTGGGTCGAACATCGTTTGCTTTTGGCGGGGGCATAGGCGTTACTTCCTAAGGGCAAGAGGGGTCAATTTCCCCCCGAAAAAAAAATTAAGAAAATCCCTCCTTCCAACTTGTCTGACTGATTTAATATTTGTTTAAAATTTAATGAAACATCCCTTTTCTACTTTTAACTTCAATATATGTCCCCCTGCCCCCACCCAAAAAAAAAAAAAAAAAAAAAAACGGAACGTTAAGTTTACATGGTGGCGGATTTTCATGTGAAGGGAAATAGAATGAAATAAAGTTAGGATTGTGCTTGTCACTTTTAATGAAGGATACAGGGGCGGTATTAAGCGCTCTCACAAAAGGACTTTGTAGTAAGCAAAATAACATTTCTCTTTATTGCAGCAGATTTCGTTTTTTTTTTTACCTTGTATTTCGTTTAAGGGGAATGATTTTATTTTCTTTCGTAATTCAGAGGAATACAAAATAGGGCCTAAAGCAGTGGCGTAGTTAGTGTTATTGACAGTGGCGTAGCCAGGATTTTATTTCGGGGTGGGCTGGGTATCAAATTTAAAGATAAAGTTCAATTGTAAGCTAAGTAAAGGGTCCCATTTTTTTTGGGGGGGGGGCAGCAGCCCCTCAGTAGGACTGGGCCAAAAATCGACATATCGGTTTTATTTCAACATCAAATATCCGATATTCCCATTTTCATTTCAGTGAAATCTCGAATTCGATAAAGGGCAAAAATACAGGCCGGCCAGGGGCGTAGCCAGAATTTTTTTATGGGGGGGGGTTATGACTACTGCAACTCATATATATGTATACGTGTGTATGATAATGTAGTGAAGAATATACATTTTGTATGGCAAAAAATTCCTCATGGGGGGTTATGACCCCCCTAACCCCCCCCCCCTTGGCTACGCCTCTGAGGCCGGCGATAAGAAAATCCTGAGATCAATACCAGCTTGTGATGCTTTTGCTACTGCTTTCTCTCGGAAAGCTTCTTCTTCTCTCATCGCAGAAAAAACAGCTCCATGGTTTATTAGTCTAATTACCATAATTAATTAACGTATATCTCGGAACCTATCCACCGGAACGCGTTTTTATTGATTCTCGACCCCCCCTAGACTCAACACCCCACCGATACTTAAAATTTCGAATGCTTTGACACCAAACTTAACCTTTTAATCTTACAGGCCCAGGGGGTCATACGAAGCTCCCCTATATTTTCAATTTGGGCATTTTAAACACTAGCCTCCTCCGACGGCATCTCCAAAGTCTGGAAACCATCCCAGAGCCAATTTCTACATGTTTGCAGTCCTTTTAAGCCTCAATCATGGTTAATTAGTCTAATTACCATAATTAATTAACGTATATCTCTGAAACTATCCATCGGAGCGCGTTTTTATTGATTCTCGACCCCCCCTCTGGGACCCCCATCGATACATAAAATTTCGAATACTTTGACACCAAACTTAACCTTTTAATCTTACAGGCCCAGGGGGTCATACGAAGCTCCCCTGTATTTTCATTTCGGGCAGTTTAAACACTAGTTTTACTGGAGCAAGGGGAGAGAGATGCTAACTGCCCGAGAACTGAGCGGAGAAGAAACCCGATGAATGGGTGAAGGGTGTTTAAATAGTACGGCTTTCGGCGCAGAGAGAGGGAAAATTTCTTTAGTTGTTTTATTGATTCAAGATTCGAATCACTGATTCGAATTATCGAAGTAGTGAGTGAGTCGAGATTCGAATCAGTAAAATGAGTCGAACCGCCCATCTCTACCTCCTAGTATAGAAAGCTCTACAACATTTATGCCATCATCAGACTTATTTATAAAAGTTTTATTTCGATAAAATAAAACTATAAAACATTTCTGGTAAATGCTACAATATTAGAAAATATCTTAAATTAAACATAAATTAAAATACCTTTCTTATACAAAATTATTCAGTATGATCTATTTCCTTATCATATTATCTAATTGGTCATGATTAAAAACTGCCATTTGTCGTTAAATCATAAATTCTATCGGAAATTATTAAAATATTGCTATTCATGAGTAAATTTAATAGCAGGAGTAAACTCACAAATTAAAAATTTCTGATGAGTTTGTTCTGGATAGCATTTTGAAATAAAATATAAATTTACGACAAATGGCAGTTTTTAACCATGACTAATTAGATAATATGATAAGGAAATAGATCATAATGAATAATTTTGTATGAGAAAGGTATTTTAATTTTAAAGTTTATTTTCTAATATTTGTAGCATTCACCAGAAATTTTAAAGAGTTTTACTTTATGAAATGAAAACTGTCATTGTCATAGGTCTTGTAAAAACCTCAAAGTTTGAATTGTTAGGCTTTCTATGTGTAGGAGGTGTTGGCTCTGCGGAATTAAAACGAATACTAAGAAAGTCAATACGTTTATAATGAATCCGGATTAAACGGGGAAATTGGAAGTACTACGTCGGTACAATGTGCAGTCTATGAGAACATGACTCGCTTTTAACGAGTAAACATCGGTTATAGGGAGCAATATATCTCATTCATATTATTTTTAATGCCTTCAGTTTAACTAATACTTTCTTTAAAGCTAAATATTTTTTCTTATTTAAAAAAATGAAGAAAAGGAAAGAAGAAAGAAATAGACTCATCCATTTCAAGATTCCTAAATTGCGGCCATTCTTAAAAGTAAATAAATAAATATTTTTAGAAGTAATTTTCAGAATTTCATTTCCTTGACATGCAAGTTTTTTTTTTTTTTTTTCTGCCTTTCATTGTGAATTTGTTACATATTTATTTCTTTGACTATTTATTAACAACATGACATTTACAATTGTAATTCTCTAATACATATTCCATTTTCCTAAACTTAAATCAATTTTGTATTTCACTTGCAGAGAAATGTTTTCCTTAACACGATCCGAATCAGACAAGCTTATTCACTTTGAGATTATGTATTTAAAGCAAATTCAATTTTGTTTTTGAATAGACAAGTAAGCAGGCCATTCACAATTGCTCAAAAAACCTTTAGGTCTAAATTTAATTTTGTGCAGCTCAAATCTGTGAAACATCGTGGACACTCAGTAGTATAATAACTCTTCTTGAGCTTTGTCTTTTCAATGGAATATGCGGTAAATGTTCTTGAACATACAGGGGATTCAGAACTCATGTAAAATATTTTAGGGGCTGATAGAACAGCTCATGTGTACCACAAATCAACATAGAACCCCTGATCTATCTCCAACTGTTTTCCCGCTACCGTGGATCGAATGAAAAAGTTCACAAACTTAGTAAATCGCCCATTTCTAAATTTTCATAACACGCCAGACAAAAGAATAACCCCATATTTAGAAAGAGGAAAAAATCCTATAGAATGACATTAATAATATCGAGATTTGATGGCGAATTAGAATCAATGGAACAATGGAAAAATGAAAAAGAAATATTTGCCAACATATTAAAAAGTTAATTCCTTTTAATGAATTTCCCAAAATTCAAACCAATTATAAGAAAATCACGATTGATTGAGTGAACGAGCAATTCTTGCGGCCAAGAACAAAGACGTGTACGAACCAGAGAGTATAAATATAGTACTAGAGAGCGCATCGCTGTTTAAAACCCGTTGGAATGGAATAATTCAAATACGTTTTACCCATCATTTATGTACGTAATTTTTTTATGCATTATAGTAGAATACTTACTGATTATACGCAGCTTTTTTGGTCAGTATAAGCCGAGATTTAGCAACGAAAAGCCACACTCATTAAAAAGAAATTACTTTTAACAACTAGCAATACCAAAGGCAAAGATGTCAGTAAAGGCATCAGTGACAGTTCGTTGCAGTAACACGCAGCATCTCCATCCCCGACAAAGTTCTTGCAAAAAGCAGTGTGCGTCGTGCCTATAAAAAGAGAACTACTAATATCAGAACCGCTCTTTTACAGAGCAGTTTACTAGAACGGCTTGTTCTATTTGTCTTGCAGCACTGAAACAGAATTTAAAATTTTATATTTAAATTTACTGTTAGAGAAACGTGGTGGTTTACTTCATACAGTGCACACAATATATATATTCTAAATTCAACACCTATTTCCTGTTAAATTTTTCCACTTTAAATTTCCGTAATTAGGCCATTTTATAATTGAGTATTTGCCATGTTAAGTAAAATCCCTATTAATAGTGTTACACAGACCAAAAATAACGTACAGCAGTGGAAAAAAAGGCCCACTTGTATTTTTTTTTTCTGCCGTCGTTCGTGGTACAGCCAAGTTAGAGATACCAATCCTTTACGATAGAAGTACACTTTAATTTGATATTCATAAAAATTGCATAAGGGGCCATCTACAGGCCCGGCCTTAGAAATTTGGCGGCCCTAGGCAAAGTCAAAGTAGGCGGCCCTGGTCAAAATCAAGATAGGCAGCCCTGTACACATTTTCAAACATTAATGCCTCCATACACACATACGTACATATACATAAATGCATTGATACATGTATAATAGGTTCACTCATTGTGAAAAAATATTCACATACAGTTTGGAAACCTCTGATTTATACAATATTTTTTTATTTATTTATTTATTTATTTTTGCTTATTTGTTTAATTTATCTTGGTTAGGACCAATATAAAATACGATTGTTAAGCTTTAGTTTAATAAACCAGTTCTTGATTCCTTTAGGTCACATTAAAATAATGCAAACAAAACATAATTTAAAAAATATGAATAGAAATTATTAAATTTTAATAGTAAAAAAAAAAGTATACATTTCTAAAAATAGCTAATTTACAGTTGATCGTGAATTGGCAAAAAAGATTATTTGCTAGTTTGTTTTTAGGGTTTATATCAGTTAATCGTGTTAGTGTAATGTGTTAGTGGAAGAATCTTCTGCTGGTTGGTGAAGACTCATTCCCAGAAATAATTTGAACTATTGGCTTTTATATTTACTCAGCTGAAGAATCAAAAACCAAATAATGCATTAAATCTTCTTCAGAAGATTGTTTAGTGGCATATTTTATAACGGGATTTTTCGGGCCTTTTTATTTGCAAATTCATCAATTAACTCCGTGTAATTGAGTGAACGCACAATGTCATTTTCAATTATTATTAGAGACAATCCAACTAACCTTTCTTGAGACATAGTTGATCTTAAGTAAGTTTTAATGAGCTTTAGTTTTGAAAAGCTGCGTTCAGCAGATGCAACAGTCATAGGCATTGTTAATAAAATTCTCAGTATGATGCATAAATTCGGTAAAACTTCATCCAATCCTGTTTCAAGTAAATATTTTAAAGTACTTGCAGGTGACATATTATCTGCTGCGATGTTTCTAAAAGTACTGAGCTCCGTAAAAAGGTTCATTCCATCAATATCTTTTTCTGTGTTTTTATTTGTAAGCAGTCTTTCTGCATTCATACATTTGTCTTTCAAGTGCTGATCACTATTATTTGTTAAATCTTCTGCATCAAAAACCGACAAAAGAAACCCCGATTAGAAAAATTGTGAAGGATGCAAATTATTTCGAGATCGTTAAAGAAGTTTCTTTCAAGAATCAGTCATTAGCGGCCGGTAAAAAAAAAAAAAAAAAAAAAGCATGCATTTAGATTTTTATTGAAAATTATTTGATCGGCGGCCCCCTTTAATAGGCAGCCCTAGGCGGTCGCCTAGGTTCGCCTAATGGTAAAGCCGGCCCTGGCCATCTACATATTAAAATTCGCACCAACTTTTTTTTTCTCAATAGCAACCCCTAGATTTCACTTCACATTTCAAAAATTTAGCTCATTTTAACAGCAGATACCAATTTTCAATAAATTTGAACTGAAAATGGTTGAGTTATGAGCTTCTAAAATCCCCCTCCCTAAAATATTTTTTCATACTTTAATTCATATCTCATATTATATTGCTAATAAGAAGCTGAGTTTTATTCCTACTATCAGAACTAAACGACCCAAACAAAATTCACTATTATTATGATTTTTTAATAAAATATTAATATAAATTATGAATTATTAAATTAACATTCAAAAAAATTATGACTAGCGATCTAGCCAAATTTTGATGGAAATAATGCAGGAAGTGATATTACATAGCTGTGCAAAATTTCAAAATTTTACGTTCGACAGTTTAATTTATATTAAATGAAATGTTTTATTTTCATGAGTTAAGGGACCATATATAAATTTATTAAGTGACAGTTTTTTGGTAACTGCTTAAAATAAACGTAAATTAGATTTCTTTTGTGCAAAAACACTGTAAAAGCTAGCAGTATTAAAAATATAAGTAGATGTGTTTTAAGAGTTCAGTGACAATCCGCAGCCGCAGCCACCGCAGCTCGCCGCAGCTGCAGATCGCCGCAACCCCCAGGCATTGTGCAATCGTTAGAGGGGAGATTTTTTTTCCACAAGTGATAGATAAGGGAACTTAGAAAAATTTTCGCGGTGTTGGAAGGATTTGAACTAGGAATGTGTAAAAGGAGAACGCGCAGAGTGCTACTTTATTTTGTTTAATTGTATGTAGATGATGGTCTTCACTTTGTATTTGATGTTGTACTTCCCGCCTGGATGTTAAACTTTGTAAACAGGCCTTGTAATCTTGATGTTTAATTTTCGTCTTGATTATAGTCTATTTCGTAATGGTTTGACAGAGATTTTTTCAGTCTTTCGCAACCGCTAGATAAGGGGACTTTTTAGGGTGATCGAGATAAGATTGTAAAGGCGATAACTATTTTTTTAACTTAAGATTTTTCCAGATAACTAGAAAGAGTTAAATTTTGGTGTGTACATGCGTTTTAGATTTTTTATAATTTTTTAAGGGAAAATTCTGTTTAATAATAAAACCTTGAAAAATATTTTAGCGAAAACGAAATCTACTGTATGGATTTGCCCCTAAAAGTTAACTTCACGGCACAGCCGTTGACTTAACAGATATTTTGTAAAGATATATGCTTCTTATAAGTGTAAAAATATTAAGTTTTATCCTGCAACCTGTACCATCCTATCATGCAAACCTTTTACAGAATTGTGGAAATAATTATGTTTAATATTAGGATTAGGAGACTTTGCGAATTTTTAGACATAAAATGACTTAAGACACAAACTTTTTAGACATAAACTTTTAAAATCTTACAGTATTGAGGATAAAAATTAATGTTAGGTTTTATTTAGTTGAATGATATGTTTTATGCAAACTTTTTACAGAATAGTAGAAATAATTATGTTTAATGTTAGGATAAGAAGACTTTACGAATTTTTTAGGGATAATATGGTGTTGGCTATATCATTTAGCCTTTTATGCGGATATTAATATTGATAAATTTTATAAATCCTACAGTATTCAAAATAAAATGTGGTTTTACTCTAACAGATTGGAAATCGCGGTTATGTGGTTATGTCTTTAGAACTTAACGATAAAATAAGTTACAAACGCGTAAATACAATTGCAGTTTTAGATCTACCTATCAAGCTGTAAAAGAAATAAAGTTATCGGAAAATAAGAAGGTCTTACTTACTTGAAAGCACACCTTGCTGAATCTTCTACTGTGTTTCTTGAATAACGGTAATAATGCTAGCAGATCAGGAAAACAGAGTAAAAATTTAAAATATTTTACTTCTGATTCCCAAATCAGCTGGCTGTTTCATACACTTCTTTTCGCATCATCCAGATTAAAATAAGTTTTTTACTAACGTATGATAAAAATAAGTATACTGTTAAACTAAATACATAATACCAATAAAATAACACTTCTTGAAATATTTAGCGGTTTAGGTGTAATATTTTCTTGTAACAAAGGGTAAATTTTAGGGATTTTAAACTTTTACCTACATAACAATTGTATGATATTATAGTTAAAAAGTAATAATAAATTAAAAAGTAATAAAAGTAATTCAATAATAGGAGTGTTTATATTTTAGGTACCAAAGCAGCATTTACCCAGATACGTATTCGTTTTGCGGTATAAGAGCTCACTTTAAGTACAATAGAGCAATATGTTTCTCAAAATAAAATTTATATCTACAAAAAGTACATTATCTTAACCTGAATGTTTCAGAAAACATATAGTAAAATCCAATCTTAACAAATATTTCATTCTATTGATAGTTATTCAAAACATTTTACATGAAAATAGAATATCTAAGCAAAATAAAAATTGGTTTTACATGAAAAAGTTAACAAGCGTTATGAAAATTTGTGTGTGTGCGTGTGTGCGTGCATCTAAGAATCTATGTGCGTGTGTGCGTGTGTGCGTGCATCTAAGAATCTATGTGCGTGTGTGCGTGCATGTAAGTATCTATGTATGTATGTATGTATGCATACATGTGTGTATTCTAAAGCGATACATTTCTTAAACTAGATCACGCATATCAGTAAAATGTTAAAACAAGAAATTGATTCAATGTCTTGTAAAGTATGAAAGTTCCTAATTTTAGAAAAACAAGTTTCATAAAACGTTTAGTTATACACATTAAACACAGAAAAAAAATATCATTTTGATGCAAATAGTGTTATCGCATCTTGTTGTTATATATTTTTAGGTTTAATAAGGTATGTGCACAAAGATTTTACCACAAACGTACTTTTACTAACTAATAAGTAACTGTTTTCTAAATCATGTATTAACAAAGTACACAACATATTAAAAGTAACAAAAAAATTTTACAAGTTTTACTAAACTCTATATTCAAAGGAATAACTAACACTATATGTGTACTACACTATAACTTAAAGTATATGAGACTTATAAAAATACGATTAAGCGAAACACATTTACAAAATATGTATTCACCAAGTTATCATATTCAAATGTTTACAAATACATTAAAAAATTCCTAACATATGTATTAAATAAGATATACATGTGCATAGGCGCACCCACGGAGGGGGCTATGGGGGCTGAAGCCCCCCCTAAAGGTAGAAAGTAAGAAGTGAAAAGCATTAAAAAATGAAAATTGTCGCTAATGAATTAATTTTTTTTAGTTCTTTCTTTTTTTAATTATCTTCAAATTATTTCTAACCAAAAAAGACATTTATTTAAAAAAGTTCTTAAATAAATGCTTACAGTTAGTTGAAACACTGTTACACACACACGGCTATAACGTCGCTCAAAAGATCAGATAATTATTTATGACTTTATAATGAGTTACATTGCTTGTGTTCTATAGGACAGTCAAGTGGTACCGAATATTTTGACGTTATAAGAGAGTTGTAACTGACCGAGGTCACTACCGAGTTCAGCAGTATTTGTATGTAGCCCAGCCCCCCCTAAACTAAAATCCTGGGTGCGCCACTGTACATGTGTATACTAAAAAATATTTAAGCAGAAATGTACTTACTTGAATCATTGCTAAAATACATCCTCACTGCATTTTCGTAATGTGAAACCTTTAAACTACTTAAAATTAGTACAAGAACGATCGAAAAATACATCTTCTAACACCCCAGACAACGTACAAATGTCTTACCTGACGAGAAAACCGGTTCTGTGTAACCTTGAAATCACCTATAGATAAGAGATGACGTGTACGCTTCTGATTGGTTGTAGAATGTATGATGCAATATCTACATGGTTGGGCATGTTTTAAGGTAGAGGGCGCTTGGATGATCACATGATCTCTGAACCAATTCCAACATAGATACCAGGCTTGTATCTATGTTTGATAAGCTATCAGGGAACTTTGAACACATGTTCTAAAACATTTTACGCTGTGGTTACCTGCTGTTAAGTTGTGTTGCGTTGTAGTTTTTAAAAATGTCTTTGCCTGAACTGATCGAAAATAACTTTAACATTGAATACACTCCTGAGTTTTATACTCAAAGTGATGCTGATGTGTTACTGCAAGAATTATTACAATTGCCTTTTGATGCAAAACCTTTGAAAATTGATGAAAAGGATACTACTTCGGCACGGAAAGTAATTGCTTTCGCAGATGATGGGATACATTACAGTTTCTCTGGAGCGACGGTCTCTGTTTTCTCTTGGTTACCCATTTTGCAAAAACTACGCGAAGATCTACAGAAAGCAACAAATTATGAATTTAATTTGGTACAAGTGAACTTATGTTCTGACGGACAATCTGAAATTGAAGACTGTAACTACGAAGATTTTTCTCTGGACTTATCATCATGTGTATGCATTCTAAGTTTTGGATCTAAACGAACTTTAGATTTTAACCCCCCCGAACTGTGAAACCACTACCATTAAATTAGAACATGGTTCAATGTGTAAGATATATCCCCCAACCAACAAGCTTTTAACGCAGGGTATGCCTTCTGAACTTCACGTGACAGAGTCACACATTAACCTAACATTCGCCAAAATGTGCATTTATGAGCCTTCCCCTAAAAGGCCAAAGTTGGACGATTGGACGGATCATCTTTACCATAGCGTATATGGCACATGGCACTTGGAAAGACTTATATACGTTTCGCTGCACGATGAAAAAACTGACTTGAAGATTCATATCAGACAATTTATCCAAAACGACCAATTAGACTATATACCAACCAGTTCTGGAGTGATAATGCACCCTTCTACATGGATAGAACTATGCGAAAAACTTTTGGATTTTAATCTGTGTTATAACAATAGCTCTTTTATTTGTAATAATCAACTATCTGTATTTAATGACGACGGAAAATGCATCTTACAACAAATTTACAAAACCGGAGATTCATTTAAGTTAAATCCAATATTTCTAAAACTCTAAGCGATCAAGTAAAAAAACTTTGTGAAATGAGAAGTGAAATATCAGAATGCATTCTAAAAACGCAATTTGAGACAACATTACCACATCTAATATTAAAATTAAAGCCGCAAAAGTGCTACCGTGAACCGCATTGTGAATATGAAGTGGCTTACAACAAAACAAGATCTATTAATGGATACAGTATACCATGAAATTCTTAAAAGTGTAAAAAAAAATATTTAAATGCATAGGATGTATTGGAGATCATTCTTCACAAAGACATGCTTGTTTAAATAATACGGATGCTGAAAAGTATCTTTCTGTAGCTAACAAAGTATGGTTTACGCTCGACATACCTTATATAGCAAGAGAAATATGCGAGAAAAAATGCACATGCATTTATGATGGAAACTTTTTTACAAACATTTTCTTAGAAGACTACAGAGAGTATCTTCAAAAAGTGCTATTTAATTCGGTTTTTTCAACTAAAACCTCCTGATTATTTTAATGAAAATAACACCCAATGTGCTATTTCATGATGTATAACTGTTGTGCATGGAAAACATTAATACCATGTAGAGTTGTAAGTTTTCTACTGCAATAAGTTTTTACTGACTTACGCATGGTTAGTTATAGATTACTCATGGAAAAGTTATTATTTTCTTAATTGTGTAAATAGTTTGTGTAATTTAATATACATTGTTGTAAATAAATCAGCTTATTTACGAAAAAAATTCTGTGTTTTCTTTATGTGTACAGTGATTACTTGCAAAATAAATACTTCTGAAATTTTACTAAAACAAAAAGTGCTAAGGTAGCATACTTAGACATGTTTTAAGATTCCCGTTTCATACTTATCTTTTAAACACTATTACTATAAGGTGAAAACTTAAAAAAAAATTATTGTTTTTTAAAGTAGTAATATAAAAGCTATACTAAAGCTTCTAAATCTGCTATATAGAAATAAGAGTTTCTTCTGATTAAATTCATATACTTAAGTACGTTAGGTAATGTGAATTCACAACGTTACTAATTTTTCATAGCATGTACGTATGTAAAAAGTTGATTTTTCTGCAATAACTAGTGAAATCAGAGTATTTAAATGTACATTATATGTTTCACAGTTAAAAAAATCTTACTTAGACTATTGATTGATGATAATTTTATCAGTTCACCTATTTTTTTTTCTTTTTCAAAAAGTAAACTGAGATAAAAGAATTTAATATTTTTAAAATAAAGATTTTTAAGTGTTCTTGTCTAAGTATCTTGCTACATTTTACTTGAAGTAACAGAATATTTTAAATCAGACACTATGATTTTTATGTTTTTAAAACATTAAAGTATTAACTCAGCTTATTTTTGTAATTTTTCTTAAGTAATGGACTTGAATATTTTTATGAAAAATATCAACTAAGTGCACTTGTTACATATTTTACTTATTTAGATGGTTATACTTACAAATTTTAAATAAATATGTTTTTACTTTTATACATGAAACTTGTTCAAACTAAGTATACGTTTGATTTGTATATGTTTATGTGTTCTCATAAGTTACGAAATTATTTCTAGAAATAAACTTAGCTATTAGAACTTTGTAAATTTCGAAGAAGTAGTATGCTTAACATGTTTTTGATAAAATGAATTTAAATTTCGTACTGAAATAATCAGGTATTTTAGCATAGATGTATAAACTTGTCTTTATTTAAACCTTAACTAATTAAAATTAATACAATTTATGTGTGTACAAAGTGAGGGACTTAGAATACTTTTCAGAATTATCAAAAAAGGATTTTACAAAATACTTAGTAAATTGCATTAGCTAAAGTTGTAATTTTTTCTTTTTAGAAGTTTTGCACATTGGTATATTTTATGTTCTGGTAAGTCGTTGAATATGTTCTTGAAATAAACTAACAGATCTCGACTTCGTAAATTTCATAGAAGTGATGAACTTTGGTATTTTTCGAATGTTACGAACTTGATACTTTTTCTCTGAAGTGTTAGATATATGGAATTTTTTTTTTTTGAAACATTGGATTATTCAACTTAGTGCATTTCAGTCACTCTTTCAAGATAATGAACTTAGAATTTTTTACTAGTAGCAAGCAAGCAACTTGCTAAATGCTTCTTGCAAATATTTTTAAATATCGGTCTTAAAGATTATCAAAGTTGTAACTACTAAACAGAAATAAACAAATTAAGTAGACACTAAGATTTTTATGTTTTTAAAATATAAGAGTATTAATTCTGGTTATTTTTATAATTTTTCTAAAGCAGTGGACTTGAATGTTTTCTTTAAATCTTAACTAATCAAAATTAGTACAGTTCATGTCTATACAAAATGAGGGACTTATTTACAAACACTAAGTAATGGATTAAAAACTGTAAAAGTGATATCCAAACACAAAAATTAACAAAGTAAAATATTAAATATCAAAAATAAAGAAAAAAGTAAAATTTAACTGCATTAAGAAGCATATTACAGAAAATTATTGTTTAAAAATATAAAAAAGCTATGTGTTTTGTTCATAGAAGTAGCTTGCTTGCTACTAGTAAAAAATTTTAAGTTCATTATCTTGAAAGAGTGACTGAAATGCACTAAGTTGTCAACTGCTGGGGGTTGCCTATAAAAACTTAAAAAAACACACATAAAAGGTTACTTCAAGGCGTAACGATCGTTCCGACCGAAAATTCGTTCGGTCTTCGATCGTTACGCCTTGAAGTAACCTTTTATGTATGTTTTTTTCACAAAGATGTTATTTATTTTATCTTTTAACACCAGTTTTTTGAGTTTATTTTCACAGGAAGAGGTAGTTTTATTGTCAAAGATGTAATCCATACGAAACCTTGGACTTTTGATTCCACAACCGAAGAACATTATGAGTATTAACAAGTATTCTATTTCCGAATTCTCCAAAATTAATTATGGTGAGTTACTTCCAGGATTTTTTTTTCTTTTTTAATGAGACATAAAATTGGCAATTTTACGAATATAAAACTTAAATCTACAATTCTCGAGTACAATGTTAATAAAATAATATTTTAGTCTATATTAGAAGTGTACATCCGGAAAGCGTTCGGAATAACTTATCATCCTTGTTGATTTATAAATACGATTAAGATTTGCTTTTAAAAATTTTACACATATATAGAACGTACGTGTTCGTGAAATAATTGAAAATCGTGAAACAAAAGAATAATGAAACAGAGTTGAAATTACACTTTACCTACAGCCGAGTCCGTACCAAGTTCATAGAACTGTTATAATTTACACTTAGACCTTTTTACTTACAATGATGGAAGAGTGAGAACAGATAACACTTTGTTCAAATGATGAATAGTTTTTAGGTAAAAGGTCACGGAAGCTATTAACATCTTGCCAAAGTCAACAAGTTTTGAGTGCAATGTTTAGAACTATTATTTCTTGGAAACAATCGAAAATGTACAAATGCTCTAAAAAGCATTTTTTATTTATTATTATTAATGACCAGTAAAAAGCACGTAAAAATCATGTTAATCGATCTGTCCAACATCGATTCTTTAAGCGCGAAAGAATTTTAAAGTACTTGATTAATACATATTGGAAAAAAAATTGATTTCTCTGTAAGTTTGCATTATTAAAAATTTTGAAAAATTAATGAGGAATATTTAAATCTTTCAACATTAATATTCCTTTTTAACTTTCTTTCTTTCTTTCTTTTCTTTCTTTCTTTTTTTTTTTTTTTTTTTTTTTGTTAGAACATAGCGTCGCACTTGCTTATAACGAGGGTGAAAGAACAGAAACAATTTGCTCATTGAATCTCATTGCTCTTGATAATCGAGTTTATCATAAATTCAAGTTTTTTAATACTAAACCAACCATCTTTCTCGTTATAGGCATCTCATTAAATCTTTTCTCGCAAAAGCCCAGTACGTCTGCAATCTTTAATACTAAAATTTTGACTCCGTTAAATTAGAAAAGATTTTTTTTTTTTTTTCAATTTTGACAAAGCTGTCACACTTTGAGAAAGACTATAACTTTTCGTTGATCCAAAGTATTTCATAATTATGTTAGAAAAAGTATATAGCCCCCACTCAGTCGCAGATCCAGAGGAGGGTCTAGGAGACTTTAGCTGCCCAGCACTGCCCCGAGACATTGCTTAGGGTAAAATATTCCTACATATCGAACACTTTGTTTAAGTTAAATGGGCTTTTATCATGAATTAGCTCTTCCCCCCCAAAATTTTTATTGCTTTATTGTAAAATTATGCTTTGTTCTTCACTTTGTTTAAATGCCAAAATAAGCTTAATTTAAAATTTAACCCTCAAACCTCCTTCCCCAACCCCCGCAAAAAAAAAAAAACTACATCAGCCACTGAACCCACTCACAGAACCAGAAGGAATGATTAATTTTTAATTCAGTGAAAACTAAATTCCCACTTAAAAACTTCTGTAGTATAGCCCTGTTTCCTGATTTAATAATCACCCCAGCAAACACACACAGGTTCTCTGAACGTCTATTAACGTTCAGAAGACGTTTTCTGAACGTTAATAGACGTTCAGAGAACCTGTGTGTGTTTGCTGGGACACTGCGAAGCAACGAAGATACGGTATTTCTACACTCTAAAAAAATTGTGCACCCTCTAACCGCACAATCAATGTGCGATCCGTGAGCGCACATACTATTTGCATGATCATTGCACAATAGTTTGACGAACATTGACGTCATGACTAAAGTCTTGACGTCAGAGATACGCTGAATTTCTGGTTTTTAAAAAATAATTATGAATAGATGGATATAGCTTAAATTAAAAATAAGTTTCTTAACTATATATAAATTTAAGTTAATTAAGTACTTTTTGGGGCCATTCGTTAAAAATTAAATTCACAATTTCTATTGGCCGGTATGCTGCGGAACTGCAACATATGCAGCACCTCATTTCTGTACTTCCTTACCGAACAACGAGGCAATTCAAAACGTGTGTTACCGGGTTTTATATTTTAGCTATCAAATTAGAGGTACATCTTTGATTTTATCATTATTACTATTTTTTGCAGTAAAAAGTTAGAATGTCTTTTTCAGCATTTGCAACAATAACATCGAATTATTTAATTTGATTTCTATTAAAAAACGTTTTTGCGATCATCAGTTTAGATGTGGCTTAACATTCCCGTTTGTTGTCATGATGGGTGCAAAAGTGCACGAACAAATGTATTTAATCTGATGAAACGTATTGAAAAATAACACTTATGAGTGATTGGAAAAAGTAACTTTTGTTTCTAGTTTGTTGCCTGAAGTAGTTGAAAATGCTGAGGATGATAATGTGTATGATGAGGTTCAGCCAATGGAGGTAGAGTGCACGCACTCACAACAAAATGAGCAAGATGTTGATTCAAAGAAACATCTATAATTATATGAGCTAAGTAAAACTCGCCCTAGACATGAAATTTTATCCGTTGTTTCTGAATTGAGAAGCAGTGGCAGTCTTCCACACAACATTGTATCTCTTGTTGTAAATGCTGGTAACTCTGTGGCACAGCTAATCACTTCTCTTTGTGTTAAAAATTCCTACCAGAATGTTTAAAGAGTTTTATTTTAGATTAAGTTTTCGGCCTTGTCCCGTAAAACACCTCTTTGGAATCGAAATCTATCTTAAACTGTTCTAGCTTAAATTGCCTACTAAAACCGTTTTACAATATTCGCCAAGCATATTCCAACTCTACTTCACCGTTTTAAATACTATTTGGAATCTGCTTCATAATTCATGAGTGGGTGCATGCTTCATAATCCGACTCTCGCCAAGGTGGCGATAATAACATAGGCAGTTACCACGACGATTTTTTATACTTATGTGGCAACCTTAACTTTGAATTAAAATGGCGATTCGGAACAACATGTAAGTACATCGTTCCATTTTATTGAGTTTGGGTTGCCAACTAAAGTAATTTTAATAATTAGGTGTCTTCAAATTCCTTAACTGGTGCGTTTATCGCTAATTTGTTCCCTTCAGTTGGTTAATTCCTACTTTAACCCCTTTCCCCCCCACTTTCGCCAAAGTGGCGATAACAATACATATTCAGTTACCATGACGACTTTTGCATTTATGTGGCAACCGTAATATAAAAATGGCGGTTTGGAACAACATGTAAGTACAGCATTACTTGTTTATTTATTTATTTGGGTTGCCAGCTAATGTAGCTTTAATAATTAGGAGTTTTCAATGTCCTTAACTGGTGCGTTTATCGCTAGTCCGCTTTTCTTTTCACCTTGTTCCTTTGGAAGCGTTGAAACTTGTGTATAACTCCTATAGAGACCCATGATCGCATAGCTCGCCAAAGTGCGGCGATTTTTTAGGTTGGCGAGAGTGGGGGGAGTTAAAATAGGAATCAACTCTTTCTTGTTCCATAGAACACATTTTTGGAATCGAAATCTAGCTCAAAATATCCTACTGAAACTGTTTTACAATCTTCGCCAAGCATATCCAACTATACTTCACCATTTTAATTACTGTTTGCGGATGGGCATCATAATCCATGAGTGCGCAGTATTTGTCTTTTTTGTTTCATAAAATGCATATTTGGAATTGAAATCTATATCACAGTCTTCGCCAGGCGTATTCTAACCATACTTTTCTAGTTTCTAGCCAAATTCGGAAGATATCGCGAAGCTTTGTTCGGTTTTGAAGTTATATTTTGGCAGCAATCTTGACGATCAATTATCAAAAATGGCAAACCGTGTGAGGCTTTCAAGATTTTAACCTCCCTCCCTCCCAACACATCAGAAAAGATCTTCACCGTAACAGTTTATGTCTACAAAGCCTATCTACAAAGTCGTGTAGAGTAAAATCTGGGCGTGAACGAAATAGCACCTTAGTGCTTGGAAAAAAAAAAAAAAAGAAAAAAAAAACTTTCATTTAACTAGTAATCTGCAATTGAATTTTCTGTAAATATGCAATAGTTTCTTCTTAGTTAAAAGATTAACGGCCGTATTCCACAAGTACTTGACACCCGTGTTAACCCACGAAAACGAGGGTCAGATGTCGAATAGATGTATATTTGATGTCTATTTAATGTCTGAAGGTGCTAACACGGGTGCAGTGACGGATCCAGAAATTCTCTTTTGGGAGGGGCTAAGTTATTAAAAAAGATCACTTTACATATTCAAAGTGCATAATGAAGCAGAATGTTACCCTTTAGCAATGTTTTTTTTGGGGGGGGGGGGGGGGATCCGCTGAATCCCCGCCCATAGAATCCGCTAATGCACGGGTGTAAAGTACTTGGAAGTACACTCGAAAACGAGGGTCAGATGTCGAATGGATGTATATTTGATGTTTATTTAACGTCTGAAGGGGTTAACACTAGGTGTCAAGTACTTGGTGAATACGGCCGTAATAACTACAGTGCGCGAAAAAAGTATAAGGACACGCGAAAAATCGCCAAATCTAGAAGTCTTGCTTACAGAATCGTATGCAAATTTTTGCAGCAAAAATAGAAGTAAAACTAAAATATCCCATGCGTAAAGTAATTAAAATTTTCAATTTGAAATCTGCTAAAATTTAAATTTTGATTTTTAAACCTAAATGAAAACGGAAAAAAGTATAAGGACATTGCTTTTTCCCCTGTAATTATTTAAAAATTTGCATATTTGAAAGCATAAAATGACAATTCCGAGTTAAAAGATTCATTTGCGAAAAGAATTTCCCACCCGGCGACTTTCAGTGTGAATTTTTAACGATGCCCAAAGGAACTCAACTTTCTGACTCTGAAAAAGGAAAAATTGTTGCTTTTCGAGAATGTGGATTAAGTGGGTGGGAAATTTCAAAAAGAATCAAGAGATCTAAAACGGTGGTTTATAATTTTCTAAAAAATCCTGGGATGTATGGTATGAAAAGGCGAACTGGGAGACCAGAAATTCTCACTCGTCGACAAAAAAGAAGGATTGTAAGGAGAGCTTGCGAGAAAAAAGAAACCGCAAATGAAGTTAGACAAAATTTGAGTTTACCATGCTCAACAAGGACTGTTCAAAATGTTTTGAGTAAACATCCTCAAGTTTCTTATGGGAAATTAGTGTCACGCCCACCTCTTACAAATCATCATAAGAAAGGAAGAGTTGACTTTGCCAAAAAATACATTTCTCTTGGTCAAAAGTGGGCTGATGTAATTTTTTCGGACGAAAAAAAGTTCAATCTTGATGGACCTGATGGTTTTCGTTATTTTTGGTATGATCTGCGAAAGACCAAGGAAGTGTTTTCCAGGCGTCAATATGGTGGTGGCTCGGTTATGATATGGGGCGCTTTTGCGGCAAATGGAACCACCCCAATTGTATTTATTAACCGTAAAATGAATTCGGACAGGTATGTTGATATGTTAGGAGAAAGTTTGTTACCTGAAGCGCCACTAATTACTTCAGGGGACTATATTTTTCAGCAGGATAATGCTTCGGTACACGTTTCTACGAGCGCAAAACTGTGGTTTGAAGCTAATTCTGTGAATTTACTTGAATGGCCGGCGAGAAGTCCCGATCTTAATCCAATCGAAAACTTATGGGGACTTCTAGCCCGAGAAGTTTATAAAAACGGCACACAGTATCAATGTACGCAAGATCTTGTCGTTGCTATGAAAGACGCTTGGGAAAAAATATCTGTGGACATTTTAAAAGATCTTTCAGGATCTATGACCTCTCGGCTTATTCAAGTGATTGAAAAAAAAGGTAGTTTTCTTGATTATTGAAACATTTTTGAAGTATTTTAGAACATGTCCTTATAATTTTTTCCGTATTTCCTTTAATGTTAAATTTTGTAAAATCAATATTTTGAAGCTAAATTTTGCTTTTTATGGGGTATAAGTGTTATCACAAAATTATGCAGCAGAAGTAAGAATTATAAAAATTTCATTTAGGTGAAATGGAAATAAAGCATATTTTCATGCAATTAAATGTTGTCCTTATACTTTTTTCGCGCACTGTATAATAACCATTGCAATCGCTGCCAACAAACATGTGCGGAATATAGTTAACCACTTTTTTTTAAACAGTAAATTTAAAAAAATGGGAAAAACAGCAGTAAAATTTCCTTGTTGTTAACTGTGGAAGATTAAAAGAGTTATTAACAAAATTTATCATTAACAAAGAACAAAGAGAAGTTGATTATATTTCATACATTGACGTAACCGACACCTCCTACATATAAATCTCAAGCTTTAGCGTGATCAGTAGGTCTTCAGATAGTGTCATCACGTTTAATTTTATAAAATAAAACTACTTAAATTTTCTGGTAAATGTTACAAATATTAGGAAATATCTTAAGTCAAAGGTAAAAATTAAAAAAACCTTTGTGATACAAAACAATTCGTTATGATCTATTTCCTTATTATAATCATGTATAATTAGTTACAGTTAAAAACTTATCTTTTACAGTAAAATTAAATTTTCTATCTCAAATCAATAAAATGTTGTTATGCGTGAGTAATTTCACCAGAAATTTTAAATAGTTTTACTACATGAAATTAAAAAAAAATGTAATGACGTCATTTTGGAAGGCCTACTGATTCGTGACCTTCGAAAACAGTCCGCGAAGGTCACGACTGATTACGTAGAAGCTTGGTGACGTAGCAGTAGTTGATAGGCTTTCTATATCTAGGAGGTGTTGGCGGAACTGGTAGGATTTTAGATATTTCTAAAGTGAGCTTTAGCGTTGCTTCAGCCCACTCTATGGGCTTCATCTATCTTGCAACAGAAAATCTAATTTTTCTTGAGTGGGATAAAATTTTTCTGGGTGAGCTTAGCCCGTCCTAGCCTCTACCTAGTTGAGCCAATGATTCCATATACGTTGGCAACTGTATACTAGTTCGTGCATAAGACCTCATCGACGACGACGATATATGCAACATGTTGAAGCTAACACCTAAGGATTGAAGAAGTATAAAAAGTAATTTGATTCTACATGAGCAAGAGACAGTTCAGCTTAAAACTCAGGAGTCACGAATTGATTGTCAATAACTATAAAGAGGTAAAATATGTCTAGATGTAGGAAGTAATTTCTCTGGAACAACTGAACTAATTCAAAAAAATTTTTCACTGATACAAAGCTATGCGCTGTCCCTGAGTAGCACTTGCTATCCCATCACGCTACGACGATAATATTCACGTGTATCGAAGAATAATGAAGTATTTTCGCCTTCACAACAACGCAGCACCAAGGACCATATTGGTACATTAGTTCAGTTTTTCCCCCTGCTTAAATCACGCGATTTTGAAATATTTATAAGAATGTATTTCATTTTACGTTAGGAAAATTGTTGTAATCGTTAACAAAAATAATTACACCCGCATATCACTTATCCTACAGGTAATTATAATCATTAAAATCATATTGGGTGCTTGTGATGTTTTGGTATAAACGTCATGTATCGCTATAGCCAATAGAATTCTTTGTCCCTGTGCAGTTCCCAGTCGCTTTATACGAAGCCCCCGGGGAGGGGGGAATTGAATTTTTGTTAACAAATTCGATACACGTATTGGTACGATGTGCTGTATTTGAAAAAAAAAAAAACCTTTTTTTTGTGTCGTGATATAAATAGCCATACGACATCACACTACGACGTGTAGAGAAGAATAATGAAGTATTTCTGCCTTCACAAAAATGCAGCGCTAAGGACAATATTGGCAGTGAACATTTATGTAAATGTTCACTGTTAGGTCCATGAGATTAAAATTGTTCACATGAAAAATATAAAACTAAATTACTCAAAATAAATAAATAAATAAGGGAGAGAGTGAGATGAAAAAAGCACTTGCATTAGTCATGAAAATAAACCTAACGAATGTGGAAATAAGAGGTACTTCATGACTCCATCCATAATTATAAAAAAAAGTTAGTTACTGTTTTCTTAATCTATATATAAATCGCTATGTAAATATAGACGTTTCTTAAATTGCGGATCGTAATGTGCTTCTTTACTGCGTAACACCGAATATAACATAAGTGGACGACCCAAAGAACCATCGCAATGTCAGTAGTCCAATCCACTATATAAAGTAGAACGATGACTGGACTTATTTAACAGTTCCATCTCGTATTTCGACAATTATACAATCCATTACTGTATTTATATCAATCATCTTAATCGCTCCAGAAGAAACTAGTAATCCCTAGTATTGGGAACAAACAGCTTTGAGAATCTTAAACAAAATGTGCAGTCCAAAATAATTCCATTAGCGTCGAAGCCCGACACCTCTGAATAATCATTGACATTCACCAATCCTTTTGTTTACTGCATACTGAATAGCGTTAATTAATTTTCTTCGAGGAAAAATAAACAATTATCCTAAGTAGTACATTCAATTAAAACCGCATCCAAGCAAGGAAAACAACGAACAAACAATGCGCGGCGAACCAACACCGCATAAGTAATCCATATCGACAATAATTTATACGAGAGAGCTGTTAAAACAATCAATTCATCATTGTTTTCCCGAGCTTACTCTAAGGAACCTTACTAAATGAATTAAGTTCGAATTGCTTCTTTTTTTTCTTTTCTCACGGAAAAGGGGGTGGTGCGATTATTGTTAAAACAAGTGGCAAGGTTTTTCAGTTGCCCACCCCGTGATCATGCGTCACGCAGAAGGCATAAAGTCTCCGGCAAACAGTACGTAAGCTCCCCACACCCTTTTCTAAGTTTACGTCACAGACGTACGAGTTCGAGATCTACTAGCAGTTCATGATTTTTTTTTTCCAAGTTTGTTATGTGGCATGAGGTCGCAACGGTGCGAAAGATTAAAAGCAATCATCGTAAAAATGTCACCATCAAACATAGACTATAAAGTTGGGGCATGACATGGGCAGATCGTAGTTCACGTTCGAGAAATGGCGTGTGCTAAGCCACTCAGTAGGATGAATTTTTTATGTGATTTTCATGGGCATATATGACTACTTATCAGTAGCATATGTGTTTTTATATGATCCACGCATTGTTATGTATCACAATTATTATGTGATTCAGTTGTATGTAATAAAGTAAGAATTTTAAAGGCATGTCGTGTAAATTATTTTTAAGCGTTAGTGATATTACAAACGTGTTCATACACGCAACATGAAAACAGTGGACATTGTAATTGAGGTGGTAGTGTAAAACAACCTAATAAAGAAGTAACCACTCAATTTTGGTGTACGAAAATGTCACTTATTTTGAATCGAGCTGAAGTTGAAACAGTGAATTTTCAGTTCCTTGGAAGAGTTAATTTTTTACCAGTGACGTAGCCAAAAATTTTTCATGGGGTGGGGGGGGGGTACGATTACTGCAACTCATATATATGTATACGTGTGTGTGATAATGAAGTGAAGAATATACATTTTATATGGCAAAAAATTTCTCATGGGGGGGGGTTAGGACTTCCCTAACCCCCCTCCCCCTTGGCTACGCCACTGTCTTCAAGGATTAAAATGTACTAACTTAGAAAATATATGCTTTTTTTTTAAATACATTTTTCACTTTGTACAGGATTTCTTGAGGGTCCTAGCTGAAATTCCGAAGTTTTGAAAAATTGTTCTAAAGCGTCCTATTATTTGAGATACTCAAGAGAACTTCTTTCCGTATATCATTTAGAAAAAAAGGAACACTTTTAAAATATTAGACGATTTTAGGACAATAATTCGAAAGTTCGAAAGTTAGCAAATCGAGGAATCGTACGAATCCTGTTTTGAGCACTTACGAAAGAAAGAGGTGCCATCTTTTAAATGGTACGCTTGTGATATATTACTGTGGAATCAATTAAAAAGTAAAAAATAAATAAATAGAATTATTATACAAAATATTTATTAAAAATCTGTATTAATATATTGTATGCTGAATATTTAAAACTATCAGGTTGTAACGAAAGTTTTCCGCCATATCTGCCTGATAAACTAACTTCTAACTCCTAACGTGACTGAAAGACTAACTTCTAACTCTAAACTTCTAACGTGACAACTTTCGGTACCAAACCGGCACAGTGTCACATGATACAACAATAGTACTTAAAGCGGTACTCACAATTCGTTGATATTATGTAGCTGACTTTTTGCAACACAACTGGAAGTAAATGATGGTTCTAATCCTCTAGAGTGATAGTTCCATTTGAGACACCTTATACTTAATGATAACTATATTTTTTACAGATTTCACAAGACAGTGTTATAAAGTAAGACTTTCTTTCAAATGCCAAAAGTTGTTTGACAAAATATGAGCAAATACGCCAACGAGAACTGTGTGCTGACGATGTTTGCGGTGGCGGGAAACTTTCGTTACAACCTAATAATTTAACATCATTACTACATTACTTTTACTGAAAGAAACTTTTACTTCAGAGCAAACTTAACCTTCACCTAACGCACTTGAGAGTGATATCATCTCTAAAAAAAAGCAAATAATCATTTAAAAAAAAAATGTACGTCTTCACAGATTCACTGTGAATTCAGCAAAATACAATTGTATGCCAGAGTTTAAACTAACCGTATACTTTTGGCATAGTCCAGCTACAATCTGGATTCATGATCGTTTCATATTTATCTGATGATTTCCATCTCTTTTTCAAATCTTCCTCGACGAAAACTGTGGGTAAGTGCATATACCTTTTATTTTTCTTTGTCAAGAACAGAATTTCTCTCTCACACATTTTTCTATTTTCAGGGGTCTGTTTAGGAGAAATTTGAGTCCGCAAAATATTTTCTGAAAATGGTAGATGGCCGAAGTGTGAAGGTTGCAAGTCCATACATTCATATTGAGGGAACTTTTGGCCATCAAAGTTTCCAGTACTTCGAAAAGCATTGCAAATAAGGAAAGTTCGATACTTTGTACAACATTATTCATGGAGATATGAAACATGACGTTTAGGGACTCAAACCCCTTCACACATTGTTATTTACGTACTCTTATTTACGCTAAGTTGCACACAAAATAAAACGGAGAAGAAAAGCCAATTTCGTTTGCAACATTACTCGGAAATCAATGTCTACGATCTGTAAATATCTTCAGAAAATTGTGAATACTGAACTAGTTAACAAGATCATTTGTTGCTTACTTTCGTTCAAGCTACCAAGAATTCTACCGTTCAGATATATAGTAACATTAAGAATTATGTTGATCGGTTACCTGCAACGTTATCTATTTTGAACAAAATAAATACTAAGGGCAATTAATAATCTGGGTACGGCTAGTATTGGCCACATTTGGCTATTTGTATAAAGTTCTAGAGGCTTCAGCCAGACACATTCTGGAAAGCTTGGGACTCCCCAAGGAGGAAATTTAATCAAATCCCTTCCTTGTCATAGACTTTCTTCGAATCAACGGTCTTTTGGACAGAGTCCGACTTCGCCAGAATTTGGAGGATTAGAATAAACCAACAATAATCTGGCCGTGAACATAAAACTACTGTAAACCTTATAAGGTCGGTGGCACATTGCCTACGAAATGCAAAATGACTTCCAAGATAATCATGCTTAATTAGTCGGATAATTTACCATGTGATTTTGTTCTTTCACCTTGACATGAGTGAAAGTTTGTGATGTACACTTTTCACGTCTTTACAGATCTTGTGGTGTGTGTGAACCGTTTTTGAAGGTAATGAAGGGTGAACAATTTTCACCCGAAACGCAAGTCTTGTAAGTCAAGAGCATTCTTAAGTGTGTAATTTTAAAGTTTTAGTTATTTCATCTTTAAACACACGTCTTCTGTAGGTTATTTTTTGCATGGATTTGGATATAGGACAATAATCGACATTCCCTGGAAGAGCTAAAGGAAATTTGCCTGCAAGATGGCGTTGTGAGTCCTAATCAAAAAACGTGTTCTTTACATGCGCGCGTTAGTAGTAGATATAGCATCATGATTCGTCGATAGATGTCGCTTATCTAGTTAAATCTTTAGAAGACCATCGAGTATTTTGACTGAGGGGGATGACGCTATTTAGCCTATCTGCCACTAGTCGATAATCGTCCGATATCCAAGTCCATGATTGTTTGTTCTGCGAAACACTAGTTTTGAAGATGGTCGCTTTAATATGAAGCACTTTACTACTCTTTAGATTAAATGCTTTTATCGTAGCCTCCCAGTAAGTATTGAAAAATAGATTCAAAGAAATCGCCCACCCCTCATTCCGTTCTTGTTACTTCAGTATGCTATTTTTGAATGTATCTTGCATGGTCTTTTATGCCTTTTTGAGAATGATTCAATTGAATCACGGAGCTTCAAAGATATACCTTTTTCTAGATCCCCAAAACTCGTTTATGGAATTCCTCTGCACAAGATACTGTTGATCTGGTTACTTATGGATCCTCTGCACAAAAACAATTCTGTGTTTTATTGGGAGATTTTCACGCTTATTGTACATGAAGATTTTAATCCATTTCTATGATCTTTATCAAAAACAACGTATACAGGGTGGTTATAAAAGAATATCCCCATAAATGAACCTCTTCCGAGATTTCTGGTCATGCGATCGAAAGTTTAGAGGACAACGACGTCCGAGGTTATTTTGAGAATATTTAAAAAGCAGAGCTGTTACGGTTACAGTGAAAAAAAAAAAAAAGCTTTACAAAAAGAAATACCCTTTCATTTTATTATTAAAAAAAATCAGCGGAAATTGATCAGCATATTCTATAAAAGTAAGTGGCATTAAAACTATAATTAGGGTGAAAATTGGCGAGGTAACGAATTTCCAAGGACGAATATTGTAAAAAACCAAAAGATTGCCCCGATGCACTTGAAAGCACAATCCCAATGAAAAAACAATTTGCCTGTTTTATGGGAAAGTGTATACTAGGGAAATCAAATGCAAAGTAACAATAACTGCATCGGAATCATTCATTTTAAGTATGGAGAAGTATATTTAGTGTACTTCTGATTAATATAAATAGGAATTATCTTACTGCCAGAATATTGCTCCTGACACGTGCCTGCCTTTAAAAAAAACCTTAAGAGAGTAGGGATGGAAGCGAGACGAAAAATCGGCGTCTCGCAAAACAGCCCGTTATTGAGTGTACTTTGTATTAAGTGTACTTTTGATTAACGTAATTAAGAGCCATGCTACTGCCAGAGTATTACTCTTTACACATACACATCATTAAAAAAAAAAACCTATAGAGAATGTATTTCCATAGCTTTTATTTAGAGAGATCACTTTTCATTTCTAATATATTCCTTTGAACGTTGATTTATGGGGAAAGTTTTAAGCTAAGCAGTTCAAGAAGCAAACTAGAACAACGTTCCACAAAGGAAAGTGAAACAGTCGTTAAGGTTAGGCGTCTTAGTCACTAAACTCCGTTGCCGTAAGAACAAAGGAAGTGAAGCAGCACCGATTTGGCCAGTGCATGGGAGGGTGAACTACCTCGGCCAGACTGCTGTGGGACAGTGTACGCTTATGGGAGCTAGTGCACGTAAAATCTTTTTTTGGTGGATATTGGATCTACAAACATTTTTTGCTTTTATCCATTCTGCTCTAAATGTTAGCGCTAGAAAGTTAAATTTGGCTGCTGTGCTCTAATAAAGCTCTTTAAATAGCTATCAAAAATTAGCATCCTCTTCTATTAAAAAAATGGCCTTCCCTCCTCCCCCCCTTTACGAGAAATTTTGACCTATGCAAGTTTTTAACATTCCAAATTTTTACGGAAATGAGATTTCATACTCATGAATTGAAGTTTGGAAATTTCAATAACGCTTGTGAATTTACATGATCAAAAGCGAAAAATTGTGAGATTTGGATGCCCAAGGTGCGGGACGCCGATCGGAAATTCAAAATAGCAATAGACGTATACCTTATTTCGAATATGCTTCTGGCCGAATATTATTTGAACTCTGCTATCTAGGCAACACTAATATTTTCGAAGTTACTAGGCAAGCTTAAAATTCATACTCTCCAGTAGAAGAAAGGGGACAGTCAGGAATATCTCTCACTCCCATACGCTGAAAGAGTCCTTGAAGACTGATGTCCCGTTAAAATTCTAAAATTGGCTGCAAAGATCTGTGGAGTGATCTATTGCGACTGGATTAGAAAGGAGGCTTTCGCAAGATATACCTTTTGCTTCAATCGCATGCGTTGCACGCTGTTTGCCTTTTGAACTCAATTGTAGAAGAGGCCTGGTTGTGAGGTAAACAAACAGTAAAGAGGCTGTCGATGCCCGCACCCATGTTTAGCAAGCTAGTCTGCCGTGAATGTCCACCTCCTAGATAGAACCTCCTCCTCAGATAGACCTCCAAGAAAGTCTAAGAACGCCTACGTCACCAAACGTGAACATCATTAGGCCTATTTTTATTTTGTGAAAATAAAACTTAAAACTTAAAAATTTCTGGTGAATTTACTCATGAATAACAATGTATTTTTATCTCAAATTATTAAAATAATTTGTGCACAAACAGCAGTTTTTAACGACGATCAATTGGATAATAGGTTAAGGAAACTTATAATGAATAATTTATGAGAAAGGTATTTTAATTTTTGTCTCATTTAAGATATTTTCCAATATTTGTAGCATTCACGAAAAATTTTAAATAGTTTTAGTTTGTGGAAACTAAACTGGTGACCTCGCTTTAGTAGGCCTAGTGATTACGTAAAAGCTTAAGTTGGGCTTTCTATATGTAGTATGCGTTGGAATACCGCACGGACTGGGTAATAAAAATTTAAAGAAATGGTCTCAATTGAACAGGATTTCATTTCGTTAGAAATACGAGGAAAATCCAACTATGCAGACTTAACATAGGAGCGTGGAGGGGGGTTAGAAATTGACGGAAAATATAAGTCTGGATAGACAGAGGGGGTAGGAAAGTGATGAAGATAACTACGAAGCCAGAGTTGTCCTTTACATGATTAAACATATCTCAAGATGCGAATCTTCATTGCCTACGCATTTCTCTCGAGTTACTAGAACCGAACGATTTGCTGCAGGAATCAACTATCCTACAGGAGTTTGGGGGTATATGTACTACTTTGCAGTTAAAACTTCGTATGTTGCCTGAAAGGAATACAGCTGCAGCTGGAATCGTTAGTTCAGATTATTTTTAACAGTTGATGTATTTGTTCCTTATTTATAAGGATTTTAAAAATATCTTAGTTGCAGCAGCATACAGCAATATTAAATTTTAAAATTAAATTGCTAATATTGTTTTTGCGTTATGCATTTAAATGTAAAGAGTTTTGCAAATCTGAAATATGGACCCATAAACAAAATTTTGTTAGAAATATAAAACCTAGGATTAATGTACATCTTCATTTTTTAAATTGTATTAGTTTTTTTCGATCCCATGCTAAGAACGTACACTTCAGGTAGTACAGAAATAAGTTTCAAGTATGAGTACGACTATCTCAAAATGGATGATATCCATTTCTCAAACCTAAGTGATTAAATATTGGTTGTAGAGATGTGATCTTAATCTCAAGTTGGAATTATCAGACATTATTCAATTTGGATCGTAAAAATTAATTATAACATCAACTGTAAGGTTTTTCTATTACCTTCCCCCGTCCTCGTACACAAAATGTACCTCGTACAATGAAAGGTCTTGGAAGAAAAAGCAAACTTTCATAGAAGACATAATTTTATTATAACTATGCTACACAAGTTCATAGTATTTCACAATGAATTCATTTTTATAACGCCTTCACGTTTTTCGTGAAGACAAATGTTAACAGTATCGTACAATATGCATTGTTATGAATAATAAAATATTGAATACAACTTCAATATACATTAAGACAACGTTGAAACTACATCTCACAAAATATAGCAATTTGTAACAATCTAAATACTGAACATTACTGAAAAAACTATACAGTAGTAATAACTCAAACGTTTAAAATAGAGAAAATTAACGTCTGCTGGTATTAAACGCAGGCGAGTGAAAAAATTATAGTTATGCCATTAAATTTCACTATATTTTATAGTCTTTGCTTTAATTATATGGGGGAACAAAAGTATTTTTAAGAATACTGGGCGGAAAATTGTTTCTAACGCGTGTACCCTATATCTGGGGAAAAATTCCCAAAACTCCATACGTTAGATGACGGACGTGTAAGAAACCCTGCACCTACACATTCGAGCTACCTAACGGTTGGTGTCTTATGCACTCTGCCAACAGCTGGACTTGAAAGTATTTAACAAGAAATTCAAAAATGGAAAAAAATTTGACAATATTTTTAAAATGAACATTTAAAAGCTGAACCGTGTCCTCAAAATACTAGTACTGAACGAGAGCACAAGCTTTTATAAAAACCATACGTTTTAATTAAGATCAGAAGCACCTAATTTCTTCATATCTCCCAAAATCCTGAAAGTCTAAAGCATTAAATTCGACATCTTAACTATTTTTTATTATTCTACAAACATTTACTAAATTCATTTAAATCCTTGAACCCCCAAAATGCGTCAGTGTTGCACAATACACATTTCTTCTCAAGAAAGTAAAGTACAGTTTTATTTTTTTGAAAACACTTAAAGCCTACTCGTTTGCATATAACAAAATGATTAAATCAACAGCTTATAAGTGCTGATGAGAAGAAAATCAATATGGCAGTACATTATAACTTTAGAACAAGCCATGAACGACAGTTTATAAAAATTCAAAAGAAAGAAATCGAAATAGAACAGTGCCAGTACCTCACGTTTATGTATCTTTTGGCATGCCAGGAACATTTCGATAGCGAAGTACCAAATAGAACAACGTTTTTATATAAAAATTAACTAGTTCGGCACAGTTAACTTTTTTTTCCTATTTAAGTGTACAGGAGTTAAATTATTTTTACGCTGAAAAGTCAATAGCAGGTCGAACAGGAACACAAAACCAACCACTTCATAAATATTTCAGTTGAGAGCTTCAAGAAAAAAGTCGTTCTGAACTCAATTTTAAAAATTCCTATATTCAACACTGATAACACTTAAATACGGACATGGCACGTTTATAAATTAATATAAAAACTCAAGCTAAGTAGATATAAATTAGTTTTCTGAATCACGTTTCTGTTCAGACAGTAAAAATCTAATTTAAAACTATGAAAATTTCGC
>JAWZYV010014488.1:0-34363 GCA_038373885.1 Cheiracanthium punctorium | reverse complement strand
TTCTAACAAACACACACAGATCCATCATCAAACTGAAGCTCCCATATTTTATCAGAATATTAGGAAACTTAAACACTTCTTGAAATTGCTTTCTTCACTGCTCTGGAAGAGAAATCTCCCAATCAAAAAAATATTGTTATGAGGATTTATTTTGCACTGCACTATTTAATGTAAAAATAATGAATTTTTAAAAACAGACTGTTTACAAGTTTCAGTTTTGATATTAATATTGGCATACAATTTTCTGAATTATGTAAAATGTAAAATTCACTAACAAATATTATTTAGTTCTGACAATACCCTATTATGTAATTATTTTCAGATTTACACAATATCATTCTTTGCTTTACTGACATGTTTTCTCATTATATGTTCTTATTTTACAGCTACATGAAGAATCATTTAAAAGTAGAATTTCTCGAACAATCTTTTTCAAGAACTTATTTCTGGGCTATTCTTTAAAAAATGATGTAGTTTTTTATGGACTATTTGTGGTCTGGTCCCCGGTCATCCAAGTTGGTTGCGACTAAACATGCTTTGTATAGCTGAAATCTTGTACAACATGAACAATCATTAATCACAATATTTTGTTAATATATTACCAGGCGATCTATGTAAATGATACACTAACATATGCAGCACTAAAATTTAATATATCTCTACACAGTGAGTGGCAACTAGATGTAAACATTAGTGTGTACTTTCCAATTTTGATAACATCACTCATTGACAACTCCGCCAAGTTAAATTATTTGCATCTGTTACATTAAGATAAATTAAAAAAGTAAACATAAAATTTAGGTACGAGGTTGCCATCCTTAGCACATTATAATATTTTATATACTATAATATATATATTAGTAGTGAAATAGGTAAAATGCAGAATTTTACATGGGAGGCACAAAATTTACAACATGTGTAAACAGATTTAAAAACAAAAATCTTTTATTGTACAATATTCTCTTTTCTTGGAGAAATTCAATCGTGTCCTTTTCAGTATTAGGTAAGTCCCAAATTGTTAAATCCGTTTTTTTATGATATACAAGCTATACATTTGAAAAGTTTTAAAGTGTTTTTGCCATTTCCTATTTCTTTTATGTTATTGCAATCAGGGATACCTATAAATAATGTAACTCTTAGAAAAAACATGAAGTTATTAACTTTGGAACATTAACACTGGTGTTATTTAAACAGAAAAGTACCTAGTAGCAGTACCATCGAGCTCATGAAAGGAAAGGTGGCATACTTAACCCTAATTTGAAAAAGTCTTAAGTAATTAAGAAATATTAGTAAAGCAGCTGCAGTAAATAAGAAATATTTATGAAAGAATTTGCTTTAATTAATAATTAATTTAGTTTTAATGTTTCGCTTTGATTTTTAAGATGAGTTTTAAATTTTTATTTCTCAGATTATAATCACTACTTTTAAGTTATCTAAAAATAATTTTCTGAATGAAAGGTTTCAGAACCATAAGTATGATTTATTTGAGACGAATTAATGTTGTGTAGCACTATAATGAAATTTCCAGGAAGATTGTTAGCTGTTGTAGATGGTTTGGCATTGACTTTAAATTTTGTATAAAAATCGCATATAAAATTCTGACAAGCTAAATATATACATGCTTTTATATAAAAAATAAAATAATTATCCAGCAATATCAATTTAAACATTGAAACTAAGAAAAGAAAGGTTATCTTAAAACTTTAAATAAGCATAAATGCTTAGATTCCCTGACCGCGCTTTCCTTTCTTGTCCTATTACAGCCCTAATTGCATTTGGAAAGAAAACACACAACTCAGCCATTTTCGTATCAAAAATAATTTATAAGAGAAATTTTATAAAATTCAATTTGCATCATAGGATTTGTAAACTAAAGTGATAATGCAAGGAGCAGCATTGCAACCTGTTGGTGGAGTCGGTATCTACAATTTTTTAGTTCAATTTTGAAAAGGGATGGTTGTATTCAAGAGCTTTTCTTTCCTTCTAACTGCATGGTTAAAAGCATGTGATTTTATATGAATTTTAAATCTTAAAACACAAACATCAAAGGTTATGCAAAGCTCATTGTAGGTGAGAAAAAAGGCAGCGTGCAAAGGATTAAAAAAAGGGCATCATTATTTTTAAAAAGGCACTGTATTTATTAAAAAGGTCACTAAACATTCAGGTTAAAAGCACTTCTAATTTATAAAAAATTAACCTTTTTGTACTTTACAAAACTGAGTAAAACAATTAATTAATTACCTGTGTTAATATATTAATTAAAATGTTACAAATCTATGCAATGTGAAAGAGTTAATTAGTTTTGCAGTAACATTGCTAATTAATTTATCTTATTAACAATATTTATAAACAGCTAAAGTTAATGACTATTTATTTAAAAGATTTTTAAATAAGGCTTTTTTTCTTATTAATAACAAAAACAATCACCCAAATATACCTGACATGCAACAGAATTTTTGATTAAGTAATGATTTTGCATAAGAAGCCATTATTAATAAAATATTTATATGATCACCTTGTTAAGAATCATCAATAAAAGTTTGACTAAATGAAGAACCCCGGTGTTTTCCCCACTTAACAGAAGCAGAGTCGTAAGTGGAGAAAGTTCAGCATTTTTATGCTTAAAGGAGAATTGTGAAGTTGGTAAATTTTTAACACCCAGCTTCTAACACTTCAGTTGGTCAAAATTTTTAAGCAGACAACAAAGATAGCTACATTTTTTTCTAGATTATCATACAGCCATTATAAGCATTCTCTTGAGTTTAACAATTAGCTGGTCAGTTACATACAGTGCTTTGAACCAGAACTGAAGAAGAAAAACCGGAAAAAACGTTATTTTGGTTGGAAAGAAAGCTGGACTAAATCGAAAAAAATATCGATTTATCTGGGTTCAATATTATCTTAAGTCATTTTGTTGCTGGAATCAACTTATCAATATTGTATACTGTAACCAACTTACGCATCAAAAAAAGAATAAAATCTCTTAAATTTTGATAGAATACATTTTTTATTTATGATATAATTTTATTTTTGCACAAATAAGAATATACATAAAATAAAATTATTCATTCGGAACTGAACCGAAAACCGTTATTTTTGGTGGAAGGAAAACCGAAACTGAGCCGATATATTTATTTTTAGTTAAACTGGAACGAAAAAAAGTATGGTTCGAACCCCTGCCTACATAGAGTGGCAATATTGGATTGGAAAAGCAGGAAAGAGGTGATTGCAATAAAAACTATAACCCCCATCTGAACAGATAAAAGGGCTAAAGAAACTTAGAATAGAGAGTGAAAAAATATATATAAAGAAACAAAAAACTTCAAAGACAAAGGAGGGCCAGTTTTACCTCACCGGTGAGCTAACTTGAATCAAAGGGCAACAGGGAGCACTTTTTTACTAAAATAGGAAACCAGGGTGCTGCACCCAGCTGACCCTGCCTAGAATGAGACCTGTATCATGAAGAAACTAATACACTTGAGACCACTTTGCCTTCATATCTATAAGTGCAGATGGGACTAAAAGGAAGATCCGATTTTTAAAAAATTATTCAAAAAAGTGGGCCAAAATAGCAACCAATTGCATTGGTGAAAAGGGAAAACAAATCTACATTAAAATTTAAAACAGACAGTTGAATTTACATTATTCGAGCTGAAGCGGTTCTCTCGTGGTGAACATTACGGGGTTCTTTGAAACTTCAACTTTTTGATAGCTTGATGTTGGAAAACAAGTTGTGACATTTAAAGAAACCTGTTAACTGCACTAGATATCCCGATATACGTCATAAGCTACATGAGCTTGAGTTCATCAGAGAAGAACTCATGGTGTATGGCCCTGTTGAATTTAGATTCATAAATTACAGGGGGATCGCATATCACTATAGAAATGTATTGCCTTCAAACACTTATATCACTGGCTAATATGTGAAATGTCATGCACATATAGTCATTTAATTTTATCATCAACACCTTTATTAAAAGCCTCTGCTGATTTCTTCTATTGCTGATCTTTTTTAAATTTAAATCGTTTTTTATGTATATGCACTTCTCAATAGCTTACAAAATTTTCATGAATTATCGTATTAGCCTGAAGATAACACGATATTTTTTGACTGATCCTTTCCCATTAAAAATCTGACTTGCATGAGGTCTAAATATAGGAGTTTCCAATATATATATATACGGTATGTAGGAAACTGGTAACAGATTTGGAAACACTTACTTGGCAGAAAGTTTCCTGTCATCTCTTACGGAACTACCTGCAATTAATTCTCTAAATTCCATAGGTGCAAACACTGTGCAATGAGTTGGCAAAGGAATCTCACGCTTTTTGCATGTTTATTTACATGAGTTTCAGTGGATATGATGCCACGAATTGCTCTTTGGTGCACAGAATTTTGTTCTAAAAGAAAATAAGTATTTAAAATCTCAGCAGCACCTGCATTTCGCAAATAAATTGAAACATTATCAAAGTATTAATTGTAACTGTTATATGAATTTTATTTCCTTTTCTATACCGTTAGAAAGCTTGACTTTTGTGCTTTTGATAAAGTTTCATTTTAAGGACATAATATTGAATGTTTGATCAATATACAGTGCATTTCCTTACATAATGAAAGATAACTTTATTAAAAAGTAAAAAGTATTTAAATAGAATTGTTATGTCTACCGTGTATCGAAGTAGTTCAGAATAAATTCATTTGGGAGTTTATGCATCTACCAAGCAAAAGTAAAATGCTTTTACATTCCTGCTCTTCCACTTTACAAATTAAATAATCAGATAACTTTAATAAAATCCAATTTAACAGCTTTACCATAATTTAAATCACATTTTCATGAATGTAAATAAATCTTGTTCCTTTATAGAGAAGACATATCATATATACAAAACTTTTGTTTTGTGTTAATCCAAAGTTTAAGGGCAGGCCTATCTTTTATGGCAGATTAAAAAGTATAAAACTTAAGAAAGTTTTGATTTATATTTAATCAACCGTATCTTTTCAGAAGTTTCTGCGTAGAGCCTTCTTAACGAATCAGGGTACTTTTTCAGTGACGAAATGCCACTGATGATTTGAGAAAACTAAGAAACTTTTGTCTACTATTTATATTTAATCACAGCCAATGTGCTAATAATACTCCAATTCTTCCTCTTATTATTATTTTGGAGCAATGACTGAAATGTACTTCAGGCCAACTGGTCCAAATATTTTTGCTTGATGACGAGTGATATTTAAAAAAAAGAAATGTATGAATATCGGAATATATTAGTTTATTGGCAAATACAGTTGCTAACAGACTCAGATTCAGAGTAACTTTCAACTGAATTATGGAAAACATTTATCTAGAAGAGCCTATAGCTTTTGTTTAAACTATCCCCTTACTGTAAAGTCTTTCAATTGAAAATATTTAAAATAACTTACTTTTACAAATGTATCAATAACCAAAAAAATGCCCATAAAGTACTGTTGGTTTATTTAAAACAGAACTGAATGAGCATTTATTTAGGTTTACATAAACAGTGAAGAAAATTTTCAATCAAACATCTTTTTTCTAAAATCCAATGAAATAATTCCATATCCATTATTTTGCATTCTGTAAGGTTGTGTTAAAGATCTTGATGTTTCATATTATTTCCTAAAATAAAGAAAATATCTACACACACACGCAAAAAAAAAAAAAATCATTAAAGTCGAAAAAGCAATTTTTTTTTTTTTTAAATAGAAAAGTATTTTTATAAAGACACACATGCCAAGTAATGTGAAATTTCTCCAGAGGGATGTACTGTTTGACTATTGATTAGATAGAAACATAAACATCTGATGTATAGTGCTTGTTGGGGTGCCAGTCAGATGTGTGCCTGCTGCTAAATTATTCAGACGCAGTTGTGAAAAAATAACAATTTGTTTACTGCGATGATATTTTAAAACTTACAATGAATCAGCTTATTCATTTAAAGTACACCCTCCTTCTGACGGAAGATCCGTTAAGAAGAAAGAGGAACAGACAACAACGCCATTCCACTAAGGAATGAAAAGGACTGAAGATGGCCATGGAAGAGCTGCGGAAATATATTTCCTGAGGACTAAGGTACTGAAATCCTTAAGTGTAACTAAGGTTAAATAATGTTTGGCAGTGGGTACCAGCACATTGTGGACTCCAGGGAAATGAAACAGCAGATTCCCTGGCAAAAAAAGCAACTAAAATTATACGAATAACAGAAAAACAAATTCCTTTCTATACCACCAAATGGTTAATTAAAAAATCTTTTAGAGAGGCTTATTGGAAAACATAAAAGAAGTGCTGAAATCCAATGAGTAAATTCTTCAGTAGATATATGTTATTAAAATGTTAAATTTCTTGTTTTCCACAAAAGCCTGAAATATAGAAGGTATCATTATTAACAAATAATACATACATTTTATCTATAAATATCCCCAAGCATAATTTATAAATATTTTCATAAAAACATACAAAATTCAACTGAATGGAATACAGGACACTCCCTCTAATCCACACAGGTTGAGACTAAGGGTTGTGCAGATTATAGCTCATTTGGTTAACACAGGGAAACAAATGTGTATTTTACTAAAAAATATTAGCACCAGTACACTTATAATTAGAAAGAACTGAAAGCAAACTGGTCATAATAGTTACTTTGTAATAATATATGAAAAATAAAACTTTTTTTTTTCAATTTAAGTCTATATATTTTAGTTATTTAATAACATTTCAAAATGCACTTGACAGTTTTGTCTAGCTGCTTCTTCATAGGTATTCTTTTGTGCTTGGAGACACTAGTTTATTTGTGTTTATTAAAAGTATTTAATTGTATTTACTAGTTCGATTCTGCCCATAACAGATATTTGTCTAGAGTAATGCAAAATTATACTGAATGAAAATCTAATCCCATGTTTTTCCATGTACTAGTACAAAGAGTGAATTTCAACACAAGATTAGTCTAGTTACTAATATAAATAGGCTAATATTTCAGTGGACCTCTTTTTCTGGCCTTTATTTTTATGAAAGTGAATGTTTTATCAGTTTTTCAGAGTCTGTGTAGAAAACCTGAAAAGTAGAATTATTTGTTTACACGTAAAATGCACGGAGAATTATAGGCATTTGCAGATTATAGGGCTGCGGATTAGAAAGAGTGTGCTATATATATATAATTAGAATCAGTACTTAAGAAATATTAAATGAGCTGGAGTTTTACTAGCACTTAATCAAGGTTTTGAATGAAATGAAAGGACATAATCAGTTATGTACATTAATTTATTATACATAAAAATGAGGAGAAATTCTCATGTCTCCCACAAAGTTCTCGAAACTAAAGCAACTAGATTATAGCAAGCCCATATATATGTATAATTAATAAGCAAAACACAAAGAATATTACTGCCAAAATGACATACCCCATGGGAGGGGGGGACTACATGTATCAGAATCAGAGGGCCAGAACAGTATGAAATTCGAAATACAATGAACCAGATACCAGATTTTATACACACACACACACACACACACACACATATATATATATATATACAGTACACCAGGATGATTTTTAAATTCAATAACTTAATTTAGTTAACACATAAAATTTACATTTCATAATGGGTAACTTGAAATAGTTTTTACCTTATGTAAGCAATCTTTTACATTAAGAGTCACAATTGAATACAGATAATTCTAAAGCCCCTGTACATGATTAAAAAAAAAAGTTAAACCATTATTTGGAGGAAGGAAGAATTCAGCAACAGTTGTTACTTTATTTATTTTTAAAAATAATAACACAAATACATATAATATATATATATAGAGAGAGAGAGAGAGTGGACAAAAGTAGCATTCAGATGAACAATGTTTGTAAAACATCCACAAGAAAATAAAGTTTTAAAAATCTATTTTTGAAACTTGTTCGACAGAATCATTTCTTTTGAGAATGTCATTGAGTTAGATTATTAAGTTTCTTAAGTTGCAAGACAGTGACACCATTTGTTTTCAAGCTAAAGAACGATTTACATTTCTTGGGCACCTTTCTGCAGCAAAACTATTATCGTGCGAAAAATTTTGTGATTTTTCCAAGACTTTCCCTTTAAAAGAGTTAGAGGAGACTGTGTTAGCATACCCTATGTTAAAGAAAGAAAAGCTCAAAACTGAACTTTCTGTTTTATATGAATGGCAGGAGTTTTCTAGTGTCTCGGGAACTTTAAACCTTCATCAGGTTATTGTAAATCAAGGACTTCAAAATTCACTTAGTGAAGTGAACTCTGCTGAAAATCGTTCTCACGATGCCGATGACAACTTCAGAACCAGAGTGCTGCTTCTCCACGCTGAAGAGAATAAAGACGTTCTTAAGAAGTACTATGCTAGAAGAGCGTTTATCAGCCTTAGCAATGTTAAGTACAAGTGAAGACTTAAAAAGAGATATAAAACATTTTAATCAAAGAGTTATTGAAGAATTTGCTCATTGCAAAGAACGAAGAATGTGTTTTCTATTTAAGTAAATATAATTACTCTGTAGTCTTCAATTTTTTCAAATTTTCGTTTACACAGCAACAGTTATTGGAATATTATATAAAAGCAGGTAAAAGGAGTTAAGTGAGTGGAAACGCGTTTTTATCAATCTGGAGCTTTAAACTGTAAATCCATAGGAACTATGAATTTTCTATGTACGGGTGTTTCTAGATCGCTGACAATCGTTTCTGAAGTCCTACGTCGCAGCACTACCACCAGTATAACTCACGAGCCGCTACTGATTAGTGCTATAATGTTTTTGTGACTAGCAGTGAAAGCACTCTAATTAGGTAGTTTCACAGCATGACTACCGCATGTTAAACAGTTAAACACAATTTCATGGCACACCGATGTAGTGTCATCTTGCTTTGGCCAGCAAAGATTCTCGCTGCTTTTTGTAAACATCTGCAGTACATGGAATGATTGTTATGGTAAAAATGCCTTTCCAAGTTAAAAGGTTATGATCAAAATAAATAGCACAGTAATTTGCAGCTGGAATAAAGCTTCTTCTTTTGTCTAATATTTATGAAGCAATTTTGTTTGATCACTATTACTTTTATTTTTACATATAAGTAAAAAAAAATTTCTGTTAGTGGCATTATACCATATTTACTATCTCAATAGAAAATACAGCAAGAAATGAAAACCTCACAAAATTAAACAACTCCGAATTTGGAAAAAAAAACAAAATATTCAATTATAAAAACAGAAAACTCACACAACTTTAATAAATATAAACCTAAAACTTTTAGAGCACCAACAACTTCATTGAATGCAATATTCAGAATTGTCATTCAAAAGCTGAACCATTCCCCAAGTGTTAAAAGAAACATCAAAAGTCAGTCAGTGAAGCATTAGAATGACAACCCAACAATTAAACTACAGTAACAACTATATTTCAAAATCAACACAAATCAAAAGAAGGAAGTGATATTTTCTTACTAGCTTGTGGCATATTAATTCATCCCACTTCTATTTCAAACACCATTCTCAAAAAGTTCTGTTTTAAGATATTGTTAAAGAGCTAAACATTCCTATAAATAGAGAAGGAAAGTTAAATGTTTATTCATTTAGCAAATGGAAAACCAATTAAAAAATCCTGTAAGGTGATTAAACTGAGATTACAAAATCTCACTTGCTCAGCTGAACTAGAAGCGCTTCAGACAGAAAAAACATGTTTCATGCTGATAGGTACGGATGAATGAAAAAAAAAACACTGATTGGATAGGAAAATTTTGCACAGGCTAACAAAGAGTGCAGTCAATCAGAATTTTAATTGGTGGTGAACATTTCCCTCTTACTGCAACGTGAAAGATTGAAAAAATCAATTGTCTTTGATTTCCAGATATTGTTTGGATTTGAGTTCGCAAAGTGTTAAAATTTTTCGGAAAAGTATAAAACTTGAGACTGGGACATACAAAGGAAAATTAACATGGATGGGTAGGGCAAAAATACATCATAATAATTTTGACCTCTCAAAATTTCGGTTTAATAATCTAATATGCAGATTAAAAAGATATCCTTTGTTGTATAAAAAATGTTATTTAAACACAACTGAGGGAAGTGATAACTGAAGAATGTCAGAATACTGAAATAAAATTGGACAATTGTTACTATATGCCCCACCCTGCAGTTGTTAAGAAAAATAAACTGCAAGAAAGGTCAGAACCGTATATTACAAGCATCTTCTAAAGAAAATAAGCAAAAAATACTTAAACTAATATTTAAGTCAAGGACTAAACTTAAAATGATTTTTTGATTTTGATTTAAAGATTTGGAAACAAAAAAATTGCATTTTCAGCAAACATTCTAAGAGTGTCTTTGCAAATTCCAGTGTTTTGCAAAACATTGTGATTAAAGCAGATAAATTGCTAATGGATGGTGAATGTAGCTAAGGAAATTAAAAACCAACTCCATGTATTTAAGTAAATGCTGGTCTAAAAATAAACTGGAGTTAGACGACAATAGAGTCAAAGGTTTAGGGAATAATGGGTTATTACAATTCAGATATCTTAAAAATAGATATTACATCCTTTTTAGAATTACTTAAGAATCCTAAAAGCAAAACCATATATATTACAAACAGTAGCTAAAATGTTCGTCCACTGAAACAACTGACTGTTCCTCAGTTAGAACTCCTGAGAGCAGTGATTTCAGAAAAAATCGCAAAATATATGGAAGGCATTTTCAAAATTGAGAAATTCAACATCTATTTTTATATAGATTTTGCAGTGGATAAAAGGGACATCAGGAGAATGGAGAACATTTGTGGCTTATAGGATCATGCAAATAAAAAAAATTCTTATCCATAGAACTGGAATTAGTGTTAGGCGCATATGGGTAACTCGCCAAATGTGGCCCTGCAAAACTTTTGATCCGGGCAGAGGAACATTTCAAATTCCCACAGAAATCCCATAAAAACCATTCAAAATCCCTTTCATACAACCTTCCTGCGACTTAACTAGCATCTTAAAGTTTGGCCTGGAAACTTTCCAGATGCTGCCCATGTGTGCTGTAAAGGAAAACAAAACCCTGTAGATTTTTGCACAAGAGAGTTGAATGCTTTCAAAGATTTAAGAGCAATCATAGGTGGTCCAGAGGACCAGAATGGTTAACATTATCTGAAGAATTTTGGCAATCAAATGTAGCAGATGATAGAATCTTCTCATGGATTAATCTGTAACACCACCCCTACAAATGATGCAATATTAAATATCGAAAATTGCAACAAACTGTTGATGTATCGAATCACTCCTGTGATAAAGAGATTTGTTAACAATGTAAGGAATAACAACAAAAAATCTGGTCTGCTAACTGCAAAAAGAATTGTATATAGCTCATATTAATAGGGTGAAGAATATTCAATCAAAGCATTTTAACAAGCAGATAAAAATCACAAGAAAGCAATTCCATAGATTAGTCATCGTGCAATTTAAATCAGATTTTGGATTCAAATGAAATTATATGCTTGGGAGAAAGGCTGCAAAATTCCGATCTGGAATTACACAAAAATCTTCCATGCATAGTTTCTGGCAAGTTAAAATACACAGAACTCTTGGGAATGAATGTTCATTTAAATTTCTATCATTTGGAAATTGTCGACTCTTTGACAGAAATAAAAAGTAAATTTTGGATCTTTAAAAAGGAATACAAATAGTTGAATCAGTCAAGAAATGGATAACCTGCAAAAGATTTAAATAACATTCTGAATGCAAATAATAGCACCTCTGCCATTGTATAGGATTCAGAAGTTCTTTCTGTTCGAAACCACATGTATGAAATTTGCAATAAGAAAATTCCTAAATGTTAACAGTTCTTAATGAATTCATTTAATGACGATTTAAACAAGGAGGAATTTATGCAATGATATGCCACATAGCATGCAGCACTTCTTCAAAACTTTCAATAAAGTCCACAGTAGCATGGCATAGATTTAGAAGTGCTTAGAATGATACAGTTTCATCTCTCTTGCAACACTTTAATTAAAAAATCCTTGAGGAGTAAGAGAAAAATGGATACAAGTCATACTGTGATATATTAAAAATATTCAAGAAAAGCCATTGCTAAGAAATTCTACAAGTTTCCTACAAGATATTCAAAGTTTTTTGGATCTGTTTTTCCCTGACTTTTTTTCTAACCACCCACGTAAAATTTTTCCCTTGAGGTAAATCTAAGCCACACTTTTTTTGTGGGGGAAACCTTCCATATTCCCACTTTATTTTCAGTGGTTTCCCTTTTGTTTTTCTTTTTATATGGAGCTTTATACATTTTACCTCCTTTATTTTTTTTTTTTTTTTCCTTTAAATGCCCGATGATAAAAAATATCCTTTAAAATTTATTTGTTATCTCTTGACAAAAAAAATAAACAAAAACTAAACTACCAAAAGTAAAGTATGCCCTTTATAGTAAATTTAAAAGGATTAAGCCCATAGTTTCCCCAATTTTGGGACCAAGAGAATTCATGTTTTTTTGATTTATATTAAAAACAAAAACACAAGTTTTTTAAAAATTAATTTTTTTTTCATAAAGTTTTTAGAAAAGAATGGAAAAATGGTAAAAAATAAAAAATTTTTTTTTTAAATTTTCCACACAAACTTTATTAAAATTAAAATAAAAGGTATTTTTGGAGGTGAAATTCCAACCTAGAGGGGAAAATTATACCTTTTTACTTTTAACCCCAGGCAAAACATCAACTTCTTTTTAAAAAATCATTTTTACCTCCCACAAAATGGAGAAATTTAATTTTTAATGAAAACAAAAAAATATGGGTGGTTAGTAGGAGTAAGAAATTTCTTCACACAAACAAAAGACTCTTTTTTTTGTTTTCCTGAAAATTTAAAAACAAAAAACTTGGAGGGTGAATTTTAAAAGTAACAAGTTTACATTAAAAAGGGTTTTTAAGATCTCAAGGAAATAGTTTTTTTTGTTTATTTTTTTAAAAATATACCACGGTTTAAAATCAAAAGGAAAAATTCTTTTCTTCATTTTTGCCAAAACACTAAGCAAGCAATTTAATGTCCAAAACAGGGAAAAATTTAATCATCTAACAACTTGCCTTAATTATAAACAATTTTAAAAAATATTCCCCAAGTTAAGCACGTGCAACGAAGACAAGAATGTAACAACTTGTTTGGAAAGCGAAAGCTCCAGTCACAGACAAACCGGCTCCAGTCACTCCGGTGAAGGGGGGAACGTCTGCGCACACCACAATCAGTGTTTTAGTGCATGGGATGGCGATAAAAATTGCTGTTATATCTTTTTATCCTTTGATACTGGAAGATTTTTTTTTATTTTAAGTTGTGACTAAGTTCACGTTATTGGGCAAGCAATATATACGCGGCAATTAGTAGGGCGCCTTTTTTTTCTTTTCTTTTTTTTAAAGTGAATTCAATTGAACAATTTCTACAGTACAACCTACGGATCGCGGCGATTTCGAAAAACGTTATAAAAATACATAGTTCACGGTGAGACCCCGTAATCCATGACGTAGCCGCTACTTTTTTTTTTTTTTTTTTTGTAATGACCAATATTCCGGAAAATCCGAGAATCCGGAATCGCCGTAGTCCCGTCCATTCCGGATTTTCGGCTTTGTACTGTACATCTATTCTAGGTAACTCTATCATTGATACCATCAACAAAAACCTTGTTTTTCAAATACAATTATACACTCAACTGCAGCACACTTCCTCTAAAATTCCAATCTTATTAACTCCAAATGCCTATCTACCACCATGCTTTTGAGATACAAAGAATTCATTTTCGGTTTCAAATTTTCTTTATAAAGTGAAATGGCCAGAATAAGGAGTCCTTTGAGTTTCTATCTGCCATTTATATTCATTATTATAATTATTGTAGAAAACTATACACAATATAACAATACATGACATGTTCTCATTAAAATTTAATATATCTGTGCATTATTCTAAGAATGTATCCCAGTACTCGTGTATCATGATGGCCTTTGAATTTGCTTTGAGGCACAAGAACTAAGCAACGATTGCAGGTAGCCTTAATACTGCAAATGTCTCTAAGAATGAAAATGAGATGAATTTTGAATGAGATTCCATTATCACCATCTTGGTTGCTACACAATTTGATTTTCAGTGGCTGCCCTACTACACAAGTACCAATACCTCTTATGGTTAGAAAGAAGTTCAGGTCTCCAAAAGCAAAAACTCGTAGATCAAATTGGTGAATGTAATGTTACAAAGAGAAATTATTTTAGGAGGTTTGAAAGGTTCAAGGCAGGCCCGGACTGGCCAGGTCGGCTGGTCGGCGATCGCCGAGGGCCCCAGGCCCAAGGGGGCCCCGGTGAGGCATTCAAAAGTGGATATACAACTTTATAATAAGAGTAATTTGATTATTTATTTTCCAGCAATCTTACGCAGTGACACAGCGGAGGATCCCAGAAACCCCGCGACACATGGGGGCCTCCCCCCCAAAAAAAGTCAGGGACCCCTAAATCTCTAAAAGAGTTAAATGTGATTTTTAGGAGGGTAAGCCTAATTTTGAAATATTACATATTCTAATATTCTATTTCCTTTAAATTCCTCAGTAAAAGGCAGGGCCTGATTTCCGGGAGGGCATTCGGGGCAAGCGCCCGCCCCCCCCAAATTGTTCTTTAAAAATTTGTAAATTTTGAAAAAGTTTTCGAAAGAGGGGTCCCCAATGAAGCTTTTGCCCAGGGCTCCCAAATCAACAAATTGGCTCCTGAAGAGGCCCCTTTTAAATCTCTAGCCGAGGGCCCCCCAAGAGAGCCAGTCCGGGCCTGGTTCAAGGAAAAGTGAAAAATACTTTACCAGTTTGGTTTTAAGATATTTGGCCTGGGGATTCGAACTCGGGTGTGTGTGTGTATGTCTGTGTTTGTTTCTACCCATAAGAGATATTGGTACTTGTATATTATAGGAACTGCAGATATTCAATATCACTGTTTAATCAGCTGTTTTACTTTTACTTTAATTACAGTTTGTGTAGCCTCCAAGGTGTCAATGATTTAAATCGATTGATTGTTTTAAAATCTTTGATTTAAATTAGGGATGCACAACCTCTGGTCCACATGCCATTACTGGCTCATAACACCTGTTCCATTCATCCACTAATCCAGTTGCACATTGAAAACCACAAATCAGAATCAACCAATTCAATTTGATGAATACAATTCAGAATTGTGTCATTACATCCATCAGTTAATCATTAATATATTGTTTTTAAGACTATATTACTTGAGTGGTCTCCGATACCATAAGTGTAAATTCCTGCGGCTCATGAGCTGAAAGAGGTTGTGCATAATACTATTGTTAACACATGTGATTAACATTTCTGTGAATGCTTGATTTCTGAAATATTTGCTTTGAAGTTTGCAAAGTGAATTTATAATCAGTTAATTTTTCTGTGCTTCCAAAATCATCCACTTAGCACATTTTATTTGCATGCCAAAGATTTATATTATCAACAATTAGATATTTACTCTATACTCTTTATATAAAATGGTTAAACTTATTTAGTTATTAATCTAATTATTTTTTATAAATCTGATTATTTTAATTTTTATTAAATCATGATTTTTTTAAAACCCTGGTAACTTTAATACCAGTGGTTGCATTTGGTAAGTACATAATTGTGGATTATTAAACGAATTATTCCAGACTGCATGACCAGCTGTAATACAGGAACAGTTATTGTTATTCTCGATGTTTTTAATTTTTTTGCACACTTGCAAGTTTTCTTTCTAAAGATGACTCAGAAAAGAAATTGAAAGGAAAGTCCTGGTCTTTTTGACAATAAGATTGTTGACGTTGGTATGTAGACAGTCATGTTTTTCTCAAGCACCTCCTCCATGTTCTGTGAGGAAACAATCTCTGCTTTTATTCTGAAAACATAACCCAATTTTATAAGATACAATATTTCTTTCATTTAATGAGAACATTAATTCCATTACAATATAGTTTCTCATATTGGAATTTGTTTTTACTCATTAAATTTTTTCTCTAATTACACTAGAGAAATCTCGTATGGTAATAACATTAGATGAAGGTTTACAGAATAAGGGGGAAAGAATGGATGAAAAATACTCAGGCAATTTCATCATTGAAAAGCATTGTGGTGATCATTTCCCTGGGGAGAGAAGTCCCTTAAGACACTTTTGATCAAAATTACAGTTTATACGATGCTCAATTAATTACACGAAAGTAATAGTTATCAATTAATAAATAAAGTTTATGATTACGGTATTTTATTTCTTGTTTTTAACATTTAACTAATTTAAGTTACATTCCTTAAAAATGAACAAGTCTCCAGTTTTTCCTTTGGTGTACATGACTGAATACTAGGAACATTTTAAAGCAAAGAACAATAAAATCGAACGAAAATTACACCAACATGGTGGAGTGGTGCTTATAATTTTTGAAGGTAGGTTCAAGGTAAAATTTTCATGCTCATTATATGTTAAACATCGATGCAACAGGCCATTTGCGGACCAAGTCCTGCACCATCCAACCACGCCTTCAGGACCATGGGCTCTGGGTTGTGAAAGCATGTTTCGGCCAGGTGGTCAGCCTGACGCAAAGTCCCCAGTGTTTAACTCCCAAGCAACCTTGGTCCTCATTTTATCCACCCACTAAGGGATGAAATGTTCAGTGAACCTTGCCCAGCCCGGGAATCAAACCCCAGGTCTGTGGCACGGCAGCTCAATGCGCTAACCCTTGAACCACCGAGGCACCTAGGAACATTTTAAGGCAAATGGCAATAAAATCAAATAAACATTACACCATCGTAGAGTGTTACTTAGTTTTTGAAGCTAGGTTCAAGGTAATGTTTTTGTGCTCATATGTGTATACATACTACATATTTGTTATCTTTATTTTCACCTTAATATCATGACCATTTTTGCAAACAGACATAGTAACCAGTGGGAAAAACATGAAAACTGTGTGTACACCCACACAACAATACTAATTTTGATGCTTTTTAGATATTGAAGCCCAATGGTGTAGTGGTAACCACTTGCACTGCCATACCATAGGTCTGGGGTTCGATCCTCAAGTCGGGAAATGTTGATACTCTTTCATTTATGAAAATATTCAAGTTTAGTCAATACGTTTGAACCATGTTAAGACGAAGTCGGAGTGTAGCAAAAATCTTTTCGTACTAACCAATAAACAGCAAAAAGCAAGATGTGATTAAGGACTTGTTTTCCCTTTTTCTTAAGAGAAACTTTATGTTAAGTGTTTTCGTTTTAACCAGGTTCCACTGTAATTTTCTGTTGTAGTGTATGATTTAGTTTTTAAGGCTACAGGTACTACTTTGTACATATAAGTAATCTACTATTTTAAACATTTTTTTACACATTATCCATCATTTTACTAAAAGCATGGCTAGTAGTTTAGCATCTTAGAAGTCGAAAGATATTGATATTCTAAAATGGATTTTTTAGTACTACTTAAAAGAGGCCTGACTATGTTTTTGTGCTAATACAAATAAATGGTTCAATTTTTGTGCCCCGTAAACTCAGATTATTGGTGTATTTCTAGATGTGTTCTTAAGATATGTGCCCCAAGTACCTGTGCGATAATCAGGGCCTGCTAAAAAATAGTACTTTTTTTTTTACTTGGTTGAAAAGAAACATTCCAGTCAAATATTTTGTGAAGCTGTTGCAATTTTCTTTTGTAGTTTTCACAACAGCTTTCATGTTTCAGTACTATTCTTTTACTGTACAATTTTTTTTATGTATTTTTAAAAATTTGGATTCTATCATTTACAACTTATCACTTCTGCTTCAGTTAGAAGAAATAGCAAATGATCCTGAGACACATGGAGCTGATAAGAAAAAAAGCCAGTTGGAAGTTTTCAGAGGCTGGAAGATTTATTTTCAGTCTTTGAATTCTGTCTTGCTAGGTCTTATAAAAATGAAAGCTCTAAACTAAAATTTTAATGAACCAACAGAGTGGAAGACATACAAAATTGAGAGTCTCCATAAACATTAGCATTATTCCTGGTTAAATTCTACTTCAGATGATGGAAGCTTGTTAGAAGTTTTATTGTGATTATAGAATGCTGCATAGGATTGTCTTTCAAAGAGAATTAAAATAAAGTAAGTTAGTTCTATGCCACATTTTTAGTTACCGTTCAATTTAGACTTAGATTCAATCTTGGAGAAATATTATTGTAATATATATATAACATAAAATAGTATATCTTTATCAAGCAAAGGTAAACCAAAAGAATTTAATGTTTTTTTAAAAAGAAATGTACCGGTGGAGGAGCTGGGGTGCACATAGCCTGAAAGTTAGAGAACCCCTGTGATGCAGCATGGTGAATATTAGTACAGGGTGGCCATAATTAAACTGCAAGTGTTCAAGGGGTGCTGGAGAGACAACTACCAGGAATATTTCAGTGAAACTTGGTATCTACACGTTTTATATTGTTTATATGCCTCTTAGAATGTCACTGTGTATCGGTTTTGGCATATATATATAAAACATTAAAGAATACAGTAAATTATTAAGTTGTATATGCCACCAGTGAGCTTTAAAATACAGTACAGTGCCATCTATCAGGTGAAAATGACGATTTTTAATTTTTTTTTTGCATATTTGACTTGCGCATGTTCTGAAACGTATAGATACAACATTTCACTGAAACAGTCTCGGTTGTTTTCTCTCCAGCACCCCTTGAACACTTGCAGTTTAATTATGGCCACCCTGTATATCTATTTCATTATCTTAATGATGTATATACAATACATTTCCTTGTAAAAACAAAGAATTTTTGGAACTTTTTCAAAAGTTAAATTACAAGGGCATTGACAATATTCACTTACATACACATACATTTTTGTAGAAAAAACTTTAATTTTCTGTTCTAGCTCAAGCTATAAATCATTAAACATCTAGAAACATAGCACTTTTTATTTCTATAATCAATAGTTCATATATATATATATAAAACATAAAAGAATACAGTAAATTATTTGTGGATAAAAATAACAATTGAAAAGGTGAATTAGAAGAAAAAAATTAAACTAATATTTTAAAAAAATCTTGTCATTTTCATATAAATAATGAAATCACATTGGGGGTGATTATTCAAAAATTATTTCTGCAATCAGCTTTGTTAAAGTATAAAGTCAGTATTTTTACAATATATATATTTTTTTTTTCATTTTAACTGTTATTTATGAAGTAAGTTCATGAAATGCGTTGAATGAATTAATAAATCATTTTTAAAAAATGAGAAATATATTTCATTCTGCTTGTCATTCAATCAAGTGAAGAAATAATAATAAACCTTCCAAAAGTAAAGTATCAATCATGGAGAATGGCAGTTCTATGAGTCATGCAGCCATCACCAACCAACTGTCCACCCAACTGCGATACTATATATAAAGGAATTTTTCTTTAAATTTTGGTGTATCCTTTTTATCTCTGAATCTGCTCTAAATATTTTTTAAAAACTAATATATGATTTTATTTGGTGATTGACATTGCCAGTTTATTTTGAAAACTCATCTTTTTTTATTTAAAGTAGTTTAAAGAGGGGACTGTTTAACTCCCGCGTATTAACACAAATCAACTTCAATCCAGTAGTTGATAAGGCACGGCCAATCGGTTTGGACGGTAGAATACGTGCAAAATTACCCTGTATTCCTGGTGTACATCCTTCTCCTTCTAAGAATGAATACCCTTCTTTCTAAGAATTTCTCTCCATGCGAAACGAGAATTCGCTTTTTCCATTTCCCCCATCTGGCTCCCTTGACTGCCTCCACCCCTCTCGTTCTCACCCATGCTAATCACTCCCCAGAGAGTTTCCCTAGTGACTAGAACCTAATGTTAATGGGCATATTGCCCTGTTTATTTACTTGCTTTTTCCTTTTAAAGATACCTACTGTATTTTTTTTTTTTAATTTTTAATCTGGAGCATGCATTGAAATTTAAGCAACTTTTTCTTTCCTGGTTAGTTTCATTTAATTTTTAGACTACTCGCGTCACATACTGTAGAATCACTTATTTATGTGAGGCTTTAATTTTCGCAAGCCTGCTGTAATCGCGAAAATTAAAGCCTCGTGAAATACTATCCAAAAATAATACGACTTCAAATGATAATAAAAAATTCAAAATTTTTCACTCGTTAAAGTTAAATGATTTTTGCAGTTACAAACTCTTTCTTGTCAACTTTACTTATCTTTCATACTACTATTTCTTGAATACTTTACAACTATTACTTGAATGTAAAACAATAATTCATGTAACAGAATACAGCCAGTATTGCTTCAATTAATGCAATTATTTAGATGCCAAACTCAACGTTATAAGTTTAAAGGTTTTGGTAAAAATGACACAAAAGGCGGGTCCTAATTATCAAATTGGAAGGGAGGCAATAGACCGGGTCCCTGAAAAGTAGGGGTCAAAAATATCCCAATAATCTAGATTAAAAATTAATATATACTGAAGTAATAATAGATCCCTGAATAAACCTAGTGCTCCAGGGCCCCATCTAAGTATAATCAGGCTCAGACCATCTATAAATGAAGCAAAGTATAATTATGAAAATGACACATAAAATGTAAAAACAGGTACTAATATCAACAAAAATAAAACTATTCCAATTGAAAGATCATCAAAAATAGATATAATCATTTTAGTCAATCAATGAATAATGATGAATATCACACATTATTACTTTTCACACTTTTTTAAATGCTCTGTGGACGAGGGATTTTTCTCTTAGATGTCATTAATAATAAATATTTAGTCAAGCTCGGGAATTTGTAGGGAACATACTCAGGCTTTCAGCTGTCTCTTTAATTCTTTCTAACAAACACAGATCCATCATCAAACTGAAGCTCCCATATTTTATCAGAATATTAGGAAACTTAAACACTTCTTGAAATTGCTTTCTTCACTGCTCTGGAAGAGAAATCTCCCAATCAAAAAAATATTGTTATGAGGATTTATTTTGCACTGCACTATTTAATGTAAAAATAATGAATTTTTAAAAACAGACTGTTTACAAGTTTCAGTTTTGATATTAATATTGGCATACAATTTTCTGAATTATGTAAAATGTAAAATTCACTAACAAATATTATTTAGTTCTGACAATACCCTATTATGTAATTATTTTCAGATTTACACAATATCATTCTTTGCTTTACTGACATGTTTTCTCATTATATGTTCTTATTTTACAGCTACATGAAGAATCATTTAAAAGTAGAATTTCTCGAACAATCTTTTTCAAGAACTTATTTCTGGGCTATTCTTTAAAAAATGATGTAGTTTTTTATGGACTATTTGTGGTCTGGTCCCCGGTCATCCAAGTTGGTTGCGACTAAACATGCTTTGTATAGCTGAAATCTTGTACAACATGAACAATCATTAATCACAATATTTTGTTAATATATTACCAGGCGATCTATGTAAATGATACACTAACATATGCAGCACTAAAATTTAATATATCTCTACACAGTGAGTGGCAACTAGATGTAAACATTAGTGTGTACTTTCCAATTTTGATAACATCACTCATTGACAACTCCGCCAAGTTAAATTATTTGCATCTGTTACATTAAGATAAATTAAAAAAGTAAACATAAAATTTAGGTACGAGGTTGCCATCCTTAGCACATTATAATATTTTATATACTATAATATATATATTAGTAGTGAAATAGGTAAAATGCAGAATTTTACATGGGAGGCACAAAATTTACAACATGTGTAAACAGATTTAAAAACAAAAATCTTTTATTGTACAATATTCTCTTTTCTTGGAGAAATTCAATCGTGTCCTTTTCAGTATTAGGTAAGTCCCAAATTGTTAAATCCGTTTTTTTATGATATACAAGCTATACATTTGAAAAGTTTTAAAGTGTTTTTGCCATTTCCTATTTCTTTTATGTTATTGCAATCAGGGATACCTATAAATAATGTAACTCTTAGAAAAAACATGAAGTTATTAACTTTGGAACATTAACACTGGTGTTATTTAAACAGAAAAGTACCTAGTAGCAGTACCATCGAGCTCATGAAAGGAAAGGTGGCATACTTAACCCTAATTTGAAAAAGTCTTAAGTAATTAAGAAATATTAGTAAAGCAGCTGCAGTAAATAAGAAATATTTATGAAAGAATTTGCTTTAATTAATAATTAATTTAGTTTTAATGTTTCGCTTTGATTTTTAAGATGAGTTTTAAATTTTTATTTCTCAGATTATAATCACTACTTTTAAGTTATCTAAAAATAATTTTCTGAATGAAAGGTTTCAGAACCATAAGTATGATTTATTTGAGACGAATTAATGTTGTGTAGCACTATAATGAAATTTCCAGGAAGATTGTTAGCTGTTGTAGATGGTTTGGCATTGACTTTAAATTTTGTATAAAAATCGCATATAAAATTCTGACAAGCTAAATATATACATGCTTTTATATAAAAAATAAAATAATTATCCAGCAATATCAATTTAAACATTGAAACTAAGAAAAGAAAGGTTATCTTAAAACTTTAAATAAGCATAAATGCTTAGATTCCCTGACCGCGCTTTCCTTTCTTGTCCTATTACAGCCCTAATTGCATTTGGAAAGAAAACACACAACTCAGCCATTTTCGTATCAAAAATAATTTATAAGAGAAATTTTATAAAATTCAATTTGCATCATAGGATTTGTAAACTAAAGTGATAATGCAAGGAGCAGCATTGCAACCTGTTGGTGGAGTCGGTATCTACAATTTTTTAGTTCAATTTTGAAAAGGGATGGTTGTATTCAAGAGCTTTTCTTTCCTTCTAACTGCATGGTTAAAAGCATGTGATTTTATATGAATTTTAAATCTTAAAACACAAACATCAAAGGTTATGCAAAGCTCATTGTAGGTGAGAAAAAAGGCAGCGTGCAAAGGATTAAAAAAAGGGCATCATTATTTTTAAAAAGGCACTGTATTTATTAAAAAGGTCACTAAACATTCAGGTTAAAAGCACTTCTAATTTATAAAAAATTAACCTTTTTGTACTTTACAAAACTGAGTAAAACAATTAATTAATTACCTGTGTTAATATATTAATTAAAATGTTACAAATCTATGCAATGTGAAAGAGTTAATTAGTTTTGCAGTAACATTGCTAATTAATTTATCTTATTAACAATATTTATAAACAGCTAAAGTTAATGACTATTTATTTAAAAGATTTTTAAATAAGGCTTTTTTTCTTATTAATAACAAAAACAATCACCCAAATATACCTGACATGCAACAGAATTTTTGATTAAGTAATGATTTTGCATAAGAAGCCATTATTAATAAAATATTTATATGATCACCTTGTTAAGAATCATCAATAAAAGTTTGACTAAATGAAGAACCCCGGTGTTTTCCCCACTTAACAGAAGCAGAGTCGTAAGTGGAGAAAGTTCAGCATTTTTATGCTTAAAGGAGAATTGTGAAGTTGGTAAATTTTTAACACCCAGCTTCTAACACTTCAGTTGGTCAAAATTTTTAAGCAGACAACAAAGATAGCTACATTTTTTTCTAGATTATCATACAGCCATTATAAGCATTCTCTTGAGTTTAACAATTAGCTGGTCAGTTACATACAGTGCTTTGAACCAGAACTGAAGAAGAAAAACCGGAAAAAACGTTATTTTGGTTGGAAAGAAAGCTGGACTAAATCGAAAAAAATATCGATTTATCTGGGTTCAATATTATCTTAAGTCATTTTGTTGCTGGAATCAACTTATCAATATTGTATACTGTAACCAACTTACGCATCAAAAAAAGAATAAAATCTCTTAAATTTTGATAGAATACATTTTTTATTTATGATATAATTTTATTTTTGCACAAATAAGAATATACATAAAATAAAATTATTCATTCGGAACTGAACCGAAAACCGTTATTTTTGGTGGAAGGAAAACCGAAACTGAGCCGATATATTTATTTTTAGTTAAACTGGAACGAAAAAAAGTATGGTTCGAACCCCTGCCTACATAGAGTGGCAATATTGGATTGGAAAAGCAGGAAAGAGGTGATTGCAATAAAAACTATAACCCCCATCTGAACAGATAAAAGGGCTAAAGAAACTTAGAATAGAGAGTGAAAAAATATATATAAAGAAACAAAAAACTTCAAAGACAAAGGAGGGCCAGTTTTACCTCACCGGTGAGCTAACTTGAATCAAAGGGCAACAGGGAGCACTTTTTTACTAAAATAGGAAACCAGGGTGCTGCACCCAGCTGACCCTGCCTAGAATGAGACCTGTATCATGAAGAAACTAATACACTTGAGACCACTTTGCCTTCATATCTATAAGTGCAGATGGGACTAAAAGGAAGATCCGATTTTTAAAAAATTATTCAAAAAAGTGGGCCAAAATAGCAACCAATTGCATTGGTGAAAAGGGAAAACAAATCTACATTAAAATTTAAAACAGACAGTTGAATTTACATTATTCGAGCTGAAGCGGTTCTCTCGTGGTGAACATTACGGGGTTCTTTGAAACTTCAACTTTTTGATAGCTTGATGTTGGAAAACAAGTTGTGACATTTAAAGAAACCTGTTAACTGCACTAGATATCCCGATATACGTCATAAGCTACATGAGCTTGAGTTCATCAGAGAAGAACTCATGGTGTATGGCCCTGTTGAATTTAGATTCATAAATTACAGGGGGATCGCATATCACTATAGAAATGTATTGCCTTCAAACACTTATATCACTGGCTAATATGTGAAATGTCATGCACATATAGTCATTTAATTTTATCATCAACACCTTTATTAAAAGCCTCTGCTGATTTCTTCTATTGCTGATCTTTTTTAAATTTAAATCGTTTTTTATGTATATGCACTTCTCAATAGCTTACAAAATTTTCATGAATTATCGTATTAGCCTGAAGATAACACGATATTTTTTGACTGATCCTTTCCCATTAAAAATCTGACTTGCATGAGGTCTAAATATAGGAGTTTCCAATATATATATATACGGTATGTAGGAAACTGGTAACAGATTTGGAAACACTTACTTGGCAGAAAGTTTCCTGTCATCTCTTACGGAACTACCTGCAATTAATTCTCTAAATTCCATAGGTGCAAACACTGTGCAATGAGTTGGCAAAGGAATCTCACGCTTTTTGCATGTTTATTTACATGAGTTTCAGTGGATATGATGCCACGAATTGCTCTTTGGTGCACAGAATTTTGTTCTAAAAGAAAATAAGTATTTAAAATCTCAGCAGCACCTGCATTTCGCAAATAAATTGAAACATTATCAAAGTATTAATTGTAACTGTTATATGAATTTTATTTCCTTTTCTATACCGTTAGAAAGCTTGACTTTTGTGCTTTTGATAAAGTTTCATTTTAAGGACATAATATTGAATGTTTGATCAATATACAGTGCATTTCCTTACATAATGAAAGATAACTTTATTAAAAAGTAAAAAGTATTTAAATAGAATTGTTATGTCTACCGTGTATCGAAGTAGTTCAGAATAAATTCATTTGGGAGTTTATGCATCTACCAAGCAAAAGTAAAATGCTTTTACATTCCTGCTCTTCCACTTTACAAATTAAATAATCAGATAACTTTAATAAAATCCAATTTAACAGCTTTACCATAATTTAAATCACATTTTCATGAATGTAAATAAATCTTGTTCCTTTATAGAGAAGACATATCATATATACAAAACTTTTGTTTTGTGTTAATCCAAAGTTTAAGGGCAGGCCTATCTTTTATGGCAGATTAAAAAGTATAAAACTTAAGAAAGTTTTGATTTATATTTAATCAACCGTATCTTTTCAGAAGTTTCTGCGTAGAGCCTTCTTAACGAATCAGGGTACTTTTTCAGTGACGAAATGCCACTGATGATTTGAGAAAACTAAGAAACTTTTGTCTACTATTTATATTTAATCACAGCCAATGTGCTAATAATACTCCAATTCTTCCTCTTATTATTATTTTGGAGCAATGACTGAAATGTACTTCAGGCCAACTGGTCCAAATATTTTTGCTTGATGACGAGTGATATTTAAAAAAAAGAAATGTATGAATATCGGAATATATTAGTTTATTGGCAAATACAGTTGCTAACAGACTCAGATTCAGAGTAACTTTCAACTGAATTATGGAAAACATTTATCTAGAAGAGCCTATAGCTTTTGTTTAAACTATCCCCTTACTGTAAAGTCTTTCAATTGAAAATATTTAAAATAACTTACTTTTACAAATGTATCAATAACCAAAAAAATGCCCATAAAGTACTGTTGGTTTATTTAAAACAGAACTGAATGAGCATTTATTTAGGTTTACATAAACAGTGAAGAAAATTTTCAATCAAACATCTTTTTTCTAAAATCCAATGAAATAATTCCATATCCATTATTTTGCATTCTGTAAGGTTGTGTTAAAGATCTTGATGTTTCATATTATTTCCTAAAATAAAGAAAATATCTACACACACACGCAAAAAAAAAAAAAATCATTAAAGTCGAAAAAGCAATTTTTTTTTTTTTAAAAATAGAAAAGTATTTTTATAAAGACACACATGCCAAGTAATGTGAAATTTCTCCAGAGGGATGTACTGTTTGACTATTGATTAGATAGAAACATAAACATCTGATGTATAGTGCTTGTTGGGGTGCCAGTCAGATGTGTGCCTGCTGCTAAATTATTCAGACGCAGTTGTGAAAAAATAACAATTTGTTTACTGCGATGATATTTTAAAACTTACAATGAATCAGCTTATTCATTTAAAGTACACCCTCCTTCTGACGGAAGATCCGTTAAGAAGAAAGAGGAACAGACAACAACGCCATTCCACTAAGGAATGAAAAGGACTGAAGATGGCCATGGAAGAGCTGCGGAAATATATTTCCTGAGGACTAAGGTACTGAAATCCTTAAGTGTAACTAAGGTTAAATAATGTTTGGCAGTGGGTACCAGCACATTGTGGACTCCAGGGAAATGAAACAGCAGATTCCCTGGCAAAAAAAGCAACTAAAATTATACGAATAACAGAAAAACAAATTCCTTTCTATACCACCAAATGGTTAATTAAAAAATCTTTTAGAGAGGCTTATTGGAAAACATAAAAGAAGTGCTGAAATCCAATGAGTAAATTCTTCAGTAGATATATGTTATTAAAATGTTAAATTTCTTGTTTTCCACAAAAGCCTGAAATATAGAAGGTATCATTATTAACAAATAATACATACATTTTATCTATAAATATCCCCAAGCATAATTTATAAATATTTTCATAAAAACATACAAAATTCAACTGAATGGAATACAGGACACTCCCTCTAATCCACACAGGTTGAGACTAAGGGTTGTGCAGATTATAGCTCATTTGGTTAACACAGGGAAACAAATGTGTATTTTACTAAAAAATATTAGCACCAGTACACTTATAATTAGAAAGAACTGAAAGCAAACTGGTCATAATAGTTACTTTGTAATAATATATGAAAAATAAAACTTTTTTTTTTCAATTTAAGTCTATATATTTTAGTTATTTAATAACATTTCAAAATGCACTTGACAGTTTTGTCTAGCTGCTTCTTCATAGGTATTCTTTTGTGCTTGGAGACACTAGTTTATTTGTGTTTATTAAAAGTATTTAATTGTATTTACTAGTTCGATTCTGCCCATAACAGATATTTGTCTAGAGTAATGCAAAATTATACTGAATGAAAATCTAATCCCATGTTTTTCCATGTACTAGTACAAAGAGTGAATTTCAACACAAGATTAGTCTAGTTACTAATATAAATAGGCTAATATTTCAGTGGACCTCTTTTTCTGGCCTTTATTTTTATGAAAGTGAATGTTTTATCAGTTTTTCAGAGTCTGTGTAGAAAACCTGAAAAGTAGAATTATTTGTTTACACGTAAAATGCACGGAGAATTATAGGCATTTGCAGATTATAGGGCTGCGGATTAGAAAGAGTGTGCTATATATATATAATTAGAATCAGTACTTAAGAAATATTAAATGAGCTGGAGTTTTACTAGCACTTAATCAAGGTTTTGAATGAAATGAAAGGACATAATCAGTTATGTACATTAATTTATTATACATAAAAATGAGGAGAAATTCTCATGTCTCCCACAAAGTTCTCGAAACTAAAGCAACTAGATTATAGCAAGCCCATATATATGTATAATTAATAAGCAAAACACAAAGAATATTACTGCCAAAATGACATACCCCATGGGAGGGGGGGACTACATGTATCAGAATCAGAGGGCCAGAACAGTATGAAATTCGAAATACAATGAACCAGATACCAGATTTTATACACACACACACACACACACACACACACATATATATATATATATACAGTACACCAGGATGATTTTTAAATTCAATAACTTAATTTAGTTAACACATAAAATTTACATTTCATAATGGGTAACTTGAAATAGTTTTTACCTTATGTAAGCAATCTTTTACATTAAGAGTCACAATTGAATACAGATAATTCTAAAGCCCCTGTACATGATTAAAAAAAAAAGTTAAACCATTATTTGGAGGAAGGAAGAATTCAGCAACAGTTGTTACTTTATTTATTTTTAAAAATAATAACACAAATACATATAATATATATATATATAGAGAGAGAGAGAGTGGACAAAAGTAGCATTCAGATGAACAATGTTTGTAAAACATCCACAAGAAAATAAAGTTTTAAAAATCTATTTTTGAAACTTGTTCGACAGAATCATTTCTTTTGAGAATGTCATTGAGTTAGATTATTAAGTTTCTTAAGTTGCAAGACAGTGACACCATTTGTTTTCAAGCTAAAGAACGATTTACATTTCTTGGGCACCTTTCTGCAGCAAAACTATTATCGTGCGAAAAATTTTGTGATTTTTCCAAGACTTTCCCTTTAAAAGAGTTAGAGGAGACTGTGTTAGCATACCCTATGTTAAAGAAAGAAAAGCTCAAAACTGAACTTTCTGTTTTATATGAATGGCAGGAGTTTTCTAGTGTCTCGGGAACTTTAAACCTTCATCAGGTTATTGTAAATCAAGGACTTCAAAATTCACTTAGTGAAGTGAACTCTGCTGAAAATCGTTCTCACGATGCCGATGACAACTTCAGAACCAGAGTGCTGCTTCTCCACGCTGAAGAGAATAAAGACGTTCTTAAGAAGTACTATGCTAGAAGAGCGTTTATCAGCCTTAGCAATGTTAAGTACAAGTGAAGACTTAAAAAGAGATATAAAACATTTTAATCAAAGAGTTATTGAAGAATTTGCTCATTGCAAAGAACGAAGAATGTGTTTTCTATTTAAGTAAATATAATTACTCTGTAGTCTTCAATTTTTTCAAATTTTCGTTTACACAGCAACAGTTATTGGAATATTATATAAAAGCAGGTAAAAGGAGTTAAGTGAGTGGAAACGCGTTTTTATCAATCTGGAGCTTTAAACTGTAAATCCATAGGAACTATGAATTTTCTATGTACGGGTGTTTCTAGATCGCTGACAATCGTTTCTGAAGTCCTACGTCGCAGCACTACCACCAGTATAACTCACGAGCCGCTACTGATTAGTGCTATAATGTTTTTGTGACTAGCAGTGAAAGCACTCTAATTAGGTAGTTTCACAGCATGACTACCGCATGTTAAACAGTTAAACACAATTTCATGGCACACCGATGTAGTGTCATCTTGCTTTGGCCAGCAAAGATTCTCGCTGCTTTTTGTAAACATCTGCAGTACATGGAATGATTGTTATGGTAAAAATGCCTTTCCAAGTTAAAAGGTTATGATCAAAATAAATAGCACAGTAATTTGCAGCTGGAATAAAGCTTCTTCTTTTGTCTAATATTTATGAAGCAATTTTGTTTGATCACTATTACTTTTATTTTTACATATAAGTAAAAAAAAATTTCTGTTAGTGGCATTATACCATATTTACTATCTCAATAGAAAATACAGCAAGAAATGAAAACCTCACAAAATTAAACAACTCCGAATTTGGAAAAAAAAACAAAATATTCAATTATAAAAACAGAAAACTCACACAACTTTAATAAATATAAACCTAAAACTTTTAGAGCACCAACAACTTCATTGAATGCAATATTCAGAATTGTCATTCAAAAGCTGAACCATTCCCCAAGTGTTAAAAGAAACATCAAAAGTCAGTCAGTGAAGCATTAGAATGACAACCCAACAATTAAACTACAGTAACAACTATATTTCAAAATCAACACAAATCAAAAGAAGGAAGTGATATTTTCTTACTAGCTTGTGGCATATTAATTCATCCCACTTCTATTTCAAACACCATTCTCAAAAAGTTCTGTTTTAAGATATTGTTAAAGAGCTAAACATTCCTATAAATAGAGAAGGAAAGTTAAATGTTTATTCATTTAGCAAATGGAAAACCAATTAAAAAATCCTGTAAGGTGATTAAACTGAGATTACAAAATCTCACTTGCTCAGCTGAACTAGAAGCGCTTCAGACAGAAAAAACATGTTTCATGCTGATAGGTACGGATGAATGAAAAAAAAAACACTGATTGGATAGGAAAATTTTGCACAGGCTAACAAAGAGTGCAGTCAATCAGAATTTTAATTGGTGGTGAACATTTCCCTCTTACTGCAACGTGAAAGATTGAAAAAATCAATTGTCTTTGATTTCCAGATATTGTTTGGATTTGAGTTCGCAAAGTGTTAAAATTTTTCGGAAAAGTATAAAACTTGAGACTGGGACATACAAAGGAAAATTAACATGGATGGGTAGGGCAAAAATACATCATAATAATTTTGACCTCTCAAAATTTCGGTTTAATAATCTAATATGCAGATTAAAAAGATATCCTTTGTTGTATAAAAAATGTTATTTAAACACAACTGAGGGAAGTGATAACTGAAGAATGTCAGAATACTGAAATAAAATTGGACAATTGTTACTATATGCCCCACCCTGCAGTTGTTAAGAAAAATAAACTGCAAGAAAGGTCAGAACCGTATATTACAAGCATCTTCTAAAGAAAATAAGCAAAAAATACTTAAACTAATATTTAAGTCAAGGACTAAACTTAAAATGATTTTTTGATTTTGATTTAAAGATTTGGAAACAAAAAAATTGCATTTTCAGCAAACATTCTAAGAGTGTCTTTGCAAATTCCAGTGTTTTGCAAAACATTGTGATTAAAGCAGATAAATTGCTAATGGATGGTGAATGTAGCTAAGGAAATTAAAAACCAACTCCATGTATTTAAGTAAATGCTGGTCTAAAAATAAACTGGAGTTAGACGACAATAGAGTCAAAGGTTTAGGGAATAATGGGTTATTACAATTCAGATATCTTAAAAATAGATATTACATCCTTTTTAGAATTACTTAAGAATCCTAAAAGCAAAACCATATATATTACAAACAGTAGCTAAAATGTTCGTCCACTGAAACAACTGACTGTTCCTCAGTTAGAACTCCTGAGAGCAGTGATTTCAGAAAAAATCGCAAAATATATGGAAGGCATTTTCAAAATTGAGAAATTCAACATCTATTTTTATATAGATTTTGCAGTGGATAAAAGGGACATCAGGAGAATGGAGAACATTTGTGGCTTATAGGATCATGCAAATAAAAAAAATTCTTATCCATAGAACTGGAATTAGTGTTAGGCGCATATGGGTAACTCGCCAAATGTGGCCCTGCAAAACTTTTGATCCGGGCAGAGGAACATTTCAAATTCCCACAGAAATCCCATAAAAACCATTCAAAATCCCTTTCATACAACCTTCCTGCGACTTAACTAGCATCTTAAAGTTTGGCCTGGAAACTTTCCAGATGCTGCCCATGTGTGCTGTAAAGGAAAACAAAACCCTGTAGATTTTTGCACAAGAGAGTTGAATGCTTTCAAAGATTTAAGAGCAATCATAGGTGGTCCAGAGGACCAGAATGGTTAACATTATCTGAAGAATTTTGGCAATCAAATGTAGCAGATGATAGAATCTTCTCATGGATTAATCTGTAACACCACCCCTACAAATGATGCAATATTAAATATCGAAAATTGCAACAAACTGTTGATGTATCGAATCACTCCTGTGATAAAGAGATTTGTTAACAATGTAAGGAATAACAACAAAAAATCTGGTCTGCTAACTGCAAAAAGAATTGTATATAGCTCATATTAATAGGGTGAAGAATATTCAATCAAAGCATTTTAACAAGCAGATAAAAATCACAAGAAAGCAATTCCATAGATTAGTCATCGTGCAATTTAAATCAGATTTTGGATTCAAATGAAATTATATGCTTGGGAGAAAGGCTGCAAAATTCCGATCTGGAATTACACAAAAATCTTCCATGCATAGTTTCTGGCAAGTTAAAATACACAGAACTCTTGGGAATGAATGTTCATTTAAATTTCTATCATTTGGAAATTGTCGACTCTTTGACAGAAATAAAAAGTAAATTTTGGATCTTTAAAAAGGAATACAAATAGTTGAATCAGTCAAGAAATGGATAACCTGCAAAAGATTTAAATAACATTCTGAATGCAAATAATAGCACCTCTGCCATTGTATAGGATTCAGAAGTTCTTTCTGTTCGAAACCACATGTATGAAATTTGCAATAAGAAAATTCCTAAATGTTAACAGTTCTTAATGAATTCATTTAATGACGATTTAAACAAGGAGGAATTTATGCAATGATATGCCACATAGCATGCAGCACTTCTTCAAAACTTTCAATAAAGTCCACAGTAGCATGGCATAGATTTAGAAGTGCTTAGAATGATACAGTTTCATCTCTCTTGCAACACTTTAATTAAAAAATCCTTGAGGAGTAAGAGAAAAATGGATACAAGTCATACTGTGATATATTAAAAATATTCAAGAAAAGCCATTGCTAAGAAATTCTACAAGTTTCCTACAGATTTCAAAGTTTCTGTTTCCCTGACTTCTACACCACGTATTTCCTTGAGTATCTAGCACACTTTTGTGGACTTCATATTCCACTTATTTTCAGTGTTCCTTTGTTTCTTTTGGAGCTTATACATTTTACCTCTTTTTTTTTCCTTTAAATGCCCGATGATAAAAATATCTTTAAAATTTTTATTTGATAACACTACACAAAGTATGCCTTATAGTAATTTAAAGATTAAGCATATTTCAATTGGACAAGATATGTTGATATATAAACAAACACATTTTAAAATTATTTCTAATTTTAGAAAAGAATGGAAATAAAATAATTTCCACAACTTATTAAAATAAAAGTATTTTGAGATCACCTAGAGAAATATACTTTTACAGCAACATCTTTAAAAACATACTCAATGAGAAATAATTTAATGAAACAAAAATGGTGTAGTAGAAATTCTCACAAAAACTTTTTGTTCTGAAATAAACTGAGTGATATAAAAGTACATAAAAGTTTAGATTTCAAGAAATAGTTTAAAATATACACGGTAAATCAAAGAAATTCTTCTCATTTGCCAACTAAGCAGCAATAATCAAACAGAAATTACATCTTTCCTTAATATAACATTTTAAAATATTCACTTAAATTTAGTACGAAAACTGGTAAAATAAAAAACTTGATGAAATAATTTTCAAAGAAGTGATTTTTCTCTACAGGCAATTCAAAAAATCTAGATATAAGTACATTTAAGATTTCTGCAGTTCTTTCAATTTAATGTTAATTTCAGTATCCAAGGATTTTGTTTACAGTTTTAATTGCTTCTTTTTCTGCTCCATTTCTTTCATTTCAAACTTCCTTCAATCTCCTTTCTTTTCCATCTCTCTTGGACTTATGAAAGTGTGTAAATGCTCTTGATATTTTCGACAAACTCTTTGGACATAAATTATAATTTTTTGTCAATATTTATACCATCTATTCCTCCTGACTGGTAGATGGCATCATGGATATACTAAGTGCAATAACCTAGCTTGGTGCAGATGTAAATAAGTACTAGGAATACAACGTATACAGCACCAGTAATTGAAAAACCTCGGCATACCTGTTTCAACGTGCTTGAAATGCTGTCGTCAGTGCTAAAGTCACCCAAAACAGGTATGCTAAGGTTTTTCAATTACTGGTGCTGTATACGTCGTATTCCTAATACTCAACATGGATATGCCTTTGATTTATAATTGTTTGTTCATGTATGTTTTAGATTAACAAAAGTTTATTAAGCGAAAACCACTGTCAACAGTAGCATTGCCATGGGACAAAATGAAGCATATTTTCATTACTTGCCATAGTTCCACATATTTCAAATTATTTTCCAAAAAACTCTCATAAAATCTAACACCTTGCCTTTTAAGAGCAGAATTAATTTTGAATTCTTCCTTTAATGCATTCTTGGC
>JAWZYV010014487.1:37500-57500 GCA_038373885.1 Cheiracanthium punctorium | reverse complement strand
TATTTCCTCGCCCACCCCCAATTCTCCCACCCTCTTGAACGGCCTGCAGCGGCAATCGAACTGTCGGTTTCGAAGCGCACAAACATTAAACTTTAGTATACAATTTGAACAGCTTGCCATATTAAATGTTATTCGAAGAAAACCTTCCAAAACACAACTCACTCACCGAATCAAAACATTATCACGTAATGATTTCTGAATTATCACACAATGCATTCTTAGATGGCATACATTAAAATTTAATATACAATATAAACACAGTTTTAAAATGGCAAATGTCTCTGGAAGAAAACCTTCCAAAACTCATGGCACGAACAAATACAAATTATTCTCGCATACGGGGCAGATAATGAAATGTAGTATGAATGTTATTGAAAAGAAGGAAATATTATTCAAAGAAAACCTTCGAAAGCTCAAGAGGATGGCTAATATACAATTTAAACACAGTTTTAAAACGGCAAATGTCTCTGGAAGAAAACCTTCCAAAGATATTTCCTCGCCCACCCCCAATTCTCCCACCCTCTTGAACGGCCTGCAGCGGCAATCGAACTGTCGGTTTCGAAGCGCACAAACATTAAACTTTAGTATACAATTTGAACAGCTTGCCATATTAAATGTTATTCGAAGAAAACCTTCCAAAACGCAACTCACTCACCGAATCAAAACATTATCACGTAATGATTTCTGAATTATCACACAATGCATTCTTAGATGGCATACATTAAAATTTAATATACAATATAAACACAGTTTTAAAATGGCAAATGTCTCTGGAAGAAAACCTTCCAAAACTCATGGCACGAACAAATACAAATTATTCTCGCATACGGGGCAGATAATGAAATGTAGTATGAATGTTATTGAAAAGAAGGAAATATTATTCAAAGAAAACCTTCGAAAGCTCAAGAGGATGGCTAATATACAATTTAAACACATTTTTAAAACAGCAAATATCTTTGGAAGAAAACCTTCCAAAGATATTTCCTCGCCCACCCCCAATTCTCCCACCCTCTTGAACGGCCTGCAGCGGCAATCGAACTGTCGGTTTCGAAGCGCACAAACATTAAACTTTAGTATACAATTTGAACAGCTTGCCATATTAAATGTTATTCGAAGAAAACCTTCCAAAACACAACTCACTCACCGAATCAAAACATTATCACGTAATGATTTCTGAATTATCACACAATGCATTCTTAGATGGCATACATTAAAATTTAATATACAATATAAACACAGTTTTAAAATGGCAAATGTCTCTGGAAGAAAACCTTCCAAAACTCATGGCACGAACAAATACAAATTATTCTCGCATACGGGGCAGATAATGAAATGTAGTATGAATGTTATTGAAAAGAAGGAAATATTATTCAAAGAAAACCTTCGAAAGCTCAAGAGGATGGCTAATATACAATTTAAACACAGTTTTAAAACAGCAAATATCTTTGGAAGGAAAACCTTCCAAAGATATTTCCTCGCCCATCCCCAATTCTCCCACCCTCTTAAACGGCCTGCAGCGGCAATCGAACTGTCGGTTTCGAAGCGCACAAACATTAAACTTTAGTATACAATTTGAACAGCTTGCCATATTAAATGTTATTCGAAGAAAACCTTCCAAAACGCAACTCACTCACCGAAACAAAACATTATCACGTAATGATTTCTGAATTATCACACAATGCATTCTTAGATGGCATACATTAAAATTTAATATACAATATAAACACAGTTTTAAAATGGCAAATGTCTCTGGAAGAAAACCTTCCAAAACTCATGGCACGAACAAATACAAATTATTCTCGCATACGGGGCAGATAATGAAATGTAGTATGAATGTTATTGAAAAGAAGGAAATATTATTCAAAGAAAACCTTCGAAAGCTCAAGAGGATGGCTAATATACAATTTAAACACATTTTTAAAACAGCAAATATCTTTGGAAGGAAACCTTCCAAAGATATTTCCTCGCCCACCCCCAATTCTCCCACCCTCTTAAACGGCCTGCAGCGGCAATCGAACTGTCGGTTTCGAAGCGCACAAACATTAAACTTTAGTATACAATTTGAACAGCTTGCCATATTAAATGTTATTCGAAGAAAACCTTCCAAAACACAACTCACTCACCGAATCAAAACATTATCACGTAATGATTTCTGAATTATCACACAATGCATTCTTAGATGGCATACATTAAAATTTAATATACAATATAAACACAGTTTTAAAATGGCAAATGTCTCTGGAAGAAAACCTTCCAAAACTCATGGCACGAACAAATACAAATTATTCTCGCATACGGGGCAGATAATGAAATGTAGTATGAATGTTATTGAAAAGAAGGAAATATTATTCAAAGAAAACCTTCGAAAGCTCAAGAGGATGGCTAATATACAATTTAAACACAGTTTTAAAATGGCAAATGTCTCTGGAAGAAAACCTTCCAAAGATATTTCCTCGCCCACCCCCAATTCTCCCACCCTCTTGAACGGCCTGCAGCGGCAATCGAACTGTCGGTTTCGAAGCGCACAAACATTAAACTTTAGTATACAATTTGAACAGCTTGCCATATTAAATGTTATTCGAAGAAAACCTTCCAAAACACAACTCACTCACCGAATCAAAACATTATCACGTAATGATTTCTGAATTATCACACAATGCATTCTTAGATGGCATACATTAAAATTTAATATACAATATAAACACAGTTTTAAAATGGCAAATGTCTCTGGAAGAAAACCTTCCAAAACTCATGGCACGAACAAATACAAATTATTCTCGCATACGGGGCAGATAATGAAATGTAGTATGAATGTTATTGAAAAGAAGGAAATATTATTCAAAGAAAACCTTCGAAAGCTCAAGAGGATGGCTAATATACAATTTAAACACAGTTTTAAAATGGCAAATGTCTCTGGAAGAAAACCTTCCAAAGATATTTCCTCGCCCACCCCCAATTCTCCCACCCTCTTGAACGGCCTGCAGCGGCAATCGAACTGTCGGTTTCGAAGCGCACAAACATTAAACTTTAGTATACAATTTGAACAGCTTGCCATATTAAATGTTATTCGAAGAAAACCTTCCAAAACGCAACTCACTCACCGAAACAAAACATTATCACGTAATGATTTCTGAATTATCACACAATGCATTCTTAGATGGCATACATTAAAATTTAATATACAATATAAACACAGTTTTAAAATGGCAAATGTCTCTGGAAGAAAACCTTCCAAAACTCATGGCACGAACAAATACAAATTATTCTCGCATACGGGGCAGATAATGAAATGTAGTATGAATGTTATTGAAAAGAAGGAAATATTATTCAAAGAAAACCTTCGAAAGCTCAAGAGGATGGCTAATATACAATTTAAACACAGTTTTAAAATGGCAAATGTCTCTGGAAGAAAACCTTCCAAAGATATTTCCTCGCCCACCCCCAATTCTCCCACCCTCTTGAACGGCCTGCAGCGGCAATCGAACTGTCGGTTTCGAAGCGCACAAACATTAAACTTTAGTATACAATTTGAACAGCTTGCCATATTAAATGTTATTCGAAGAAAACCTTCCAAAACACAACTCACTCACCGAATCAAAACATTATCACGTAATGATTTCTGAATTATCACACAATGCATTCTTAGATGGCATACATTAAAATTTAATATACAATATAAACACAGTTTTAAAATGGCAAATGTCTCTGGAAGAAAACCTTCCAAAACTCATGGCACGAACAAATACAAATTATTCTCGCATACGGGGCAGATAATGAAATGTAGTATGAATGTTATTGAAAAGAAGGAAATATTATTCAAAGAAAACCTTCGAAAGCTCAAGAGGATGGCTAATATACAATTTAAACACAGTTTTAAAATGGCAAATGTCTCTGGAAGAAAACCTTCCAAAGATATTTCCTCGCCCACCCCCAATTCTCCCACCCTCTTGAACGGCCTGCAGCGGCAATCGAACTGTCGGTTTCGAAGCGCACAAACATTAAACTTTAGTATACAATTTGAACAGCTTGCCATATTAAATGTTATTCGAAGAAAACCTTCCAAAACACAACTCACTCACCGAATCAAAACATTATCACGTAATGAACTCTGAATTATCACACAATGCATTCTTAGATGGCATACATTAAAATTTAATATACAATATAAACACAGTTTTAAAATGGCAAATGTCTCTGGAAGAAAACCTTCCAAAACTCATGGCACGAACAAATACAAATTATCGCATCGGGCAGATAAGAAATGTAGTAGAAGTTATTGGAAGGATATTCAAAGAAAACCTTCGAAAGCTCAAGGATGTACTACATTTACACAGTTTAAAAGCATATCTTGGCTTCCAGATTTCCTCGCCCCCCATCCCACCCTCTTGAACGTGCAGCGCAATCGAATGTCGGTTAGAAAGCACAAAATAAACTTAGTAAATTTGACCAGCTTGCCATGGTTAAACTAAACGAAGGGAAAACCATCCAAACAGCAACTCACTCACCGAACAAACATTCATCACGTATCGATTCTGAATTATCACAAATGCATTCTTAATCGCATACATTAAAATTTAATAACAATTAACACAGTTTAGAATGAGCATGTCTCTGCATAGCAAACCTCCGAGAAATCATGAGAACGAACATACGATACAACTTCATTCGTCTCGCACCATCCCCGGGCAGAAAAAACATGGAGTACTGAATGTTCAATTGTAAAAAGCAAATATTCACAAGCACACCTTCGAAAGCTCACGCTGGATGGAAATACAATAAACACAGTCGGAAATGGGAGATGTCTCTGGCAGGAAACCTCCAAAGGTATGTCCTCGCCCCCCCCTGGATCCCCTGCTGCTGCCTACTTGATTATTAGAATATTCGTTTCAAACACAAAAGACTAAATTTAACCTTGCCATGGGTATACTAAACCAAAGGAAAACAATCATCAGAAACTCGACAACGTTCATAACGTGTCGATCACTCATCCCCTCAGAAATGCGAAATTCATTCATCTCGACAATTTAAATTCACGGAACCATTGACAGTCAGCAGAGTGAGCTTCGCTGTCTTGCAAACTCCGAGAAATAAAATAACGCGAACATACGAGTATAGTTACCTTCCTTTCGTCTCGCACCATCCCAAGCGCAGAAAAAACACCGGCGCACTAATGTCAGGCAATTCTAAAAGCAAGCGTTCACATGCCACTCGTCAAACCACCGTCCTCCGAGGGAAAAAAAAAAACAAGTCGGAAGTGGGGGATGTTCGCAGTGGCATGGCGTAAGGGGGGCTCCCATACCCAGGCATGTGCCCCCCCTGGATCCCTGCTGCTGCCTAATTTGATTATTAGAATAATTCGTTAAAACACAAAAGATTAAAATTTACCCTTGCCATGGGTATACTAAACCAAAGGGAAAACAATCATCAGAAACTCGACAACGTTCATACGTGTCGATCACTCATCCCCTCAGAAATGCGAAATTCATTCATCTCGACAATTTAAATTCACGGAACCATTGACAGTCAGCAGAGTGAGCTTCGCTGCCTTGCAAACTCCGAGAAATAAAATAACGCGAACATACGAGTATAGTTACCTTCCTTTCGTCTCGCACAATCCCCAAGCGCAGAAAAAACACCGGCGCACTAATGTCAGGCAATTCTAAAAGCAAGCGTTCACATGCCACTCGTCAAAACCACCGTCCTCCGGAGGGGAAAAAAAACAAGTCGGAAGTGGGGGATGTTCGCAGAGGCATGGCATAAGGGGGGGGGCTCCAATACCCAGGCATGTGCCCCCCCCTGGATCCCCTGCTGCTGCCTACTTTGATTATTAGAATAATTCGTTAAAACACAAAAGATTAAAATTTACCCTTGCCATGGGTATACTAAACCAAAGGGAAAACAATCATCAGAAACTCGACAACGTTCATACGTGTCGATCACTCATCCCCTCAGAAATGCGAAATTCATTCATCTCGACAATTTAAATTCACGGAACCATTGACAGTCAGCAGAGTGAGCTTCGCTGTCTTGCAAACTCCGAGAAATAAAATAACGCGAACATACGAGTATAGTTACCTTCCTTTCGTCTCGCACCATCCCCAAGCGCAGAAAAAACACCGGCGCACTAATGTCAGGCAATTCTAAAAGCAAGCGTTCACATGCCACTCGTCAAAACCACCGTCCTCCGGAGGGAAAAAAAAAACAAGTCGGAAGTGGGGGATGTTCGCAGTGGCATGGCGTAAGGGGGGGGGCTCCCATACCCAGGCATGTGCCCCCCCCTGGATCCCCTGCTGCTGCCTAATTTGATTATTAGAATAATTCGTTAAAACACAAAAGATTAAAATTTACCCTTGCCATGGGTATACTAAACCAAAGGGAAAACAATCATCAGAAACTCGACAACGTTCATACGTGTCGATCACTCATCCCCTCAGAAATGCGAAATTCATTCATCTCGACAATTTAAATTCACGGAACCATTGACAGTCAGCAGAGTGAGCTTCGCTGCCTTGCAAACTCCGAGAAATAAAATAACGCGAACATACGAGTATAGTTACCTTCCTTTCGTCTCGCACAATCCCCAAGCGCAGAAAAAACACCGGCGCACTAATGTCAGGCAATTCTAAAAGCAAGCGTTCACATGCCACTCGTCAAAACCACCGTCCTCCGGAGGGAAAAAAAAACAAGTCGGAAGTGGGGGATGTTCGCAGAGGCATGGCATAAGGGGGGGGGGCTCCAATACCCAGGCATGTGCCCCCCCTGGATCCCCTGCTGCTGCCTACTTTGATTATTAGAATAATTCGTTAAAACACAAAAGATTAAAATTTACCCTTGCCATGGGTATACTAAACCAAAGGGAAAACAATCATCAGAAACTCGACAACGTTCATACGTGTCGATCACTCATCCCCTCAGAAATGCGAAATTCATTCATCTCGACAATTTAAATTCACGGAACCATTGACAGTCAGCAGAGTGAGCTTCGCTGCCTTGCAAACTCCGAGAAATAAAATAACGCGAACATACGAGTATAGTTACTTTCCTTTCGTCTCGCACCATCCCCAAGCGCAGAAAAAACACCGGCGCACTAATGTCAGGCAATTCTAAAAGCATGCGTTCACATGCCACTCGTCAAAACCACCGTCCTCCGGAGGGAAAAAAAATCAAGTCTGAAGTGGGGGATGTTCGCAGAGGCATGGCGTAAGGGGGGGCTCCCATCCCCAAGTGTATGCCCCCCCCCTGGATCCCGTGATTATTACTTTGATTATTAGAATAATTCTTTAAAACACAAAAGATTAAAATTTACCCTTGCCATGGGTATACTAAACCAAAACCTATTAATACAGGGAAAACAATCATCAGAAACTCGACAACGTTCATACATATCAATCACTCATCTCCTCGGAAATGTGAAATTCATTCATTTTGACAATTTAAATTAATGGCACCATTCACAGTCAGTAGATTGAGCATCGATGCCTTGCAAACTCCGAGAAATAAAATAAAATAACTCGAGCATCCCAGTAGTTACCTTCGTTTCGTCTCCCACCATCCCCAAGCGCAGAAAAAACACTCGCACATTCTTTTTTCATTTACTTTTTATTAAATTGGCTTAAGGAAAAAAATTAACTAAAATTCATTAAAAGCAGTGCTAACCAGTCTGCGATAAAATTTTCTTAGTCTCCATTTCAAAGAGTACACTTCGAATATGAACGATTTTCTGTTGATTCACGCTTGTACAGTCGGTAGAGCATGCGGCTCGAGAACTGGCAGTCTTGCGTTCGAATCTGCCTTCTGCCGAGTGAGGCAGGGGGGGGGGGGGGTTGGGGGGGGGGGGCGGGGGGGGGGGGGGTACGGCTAAGGACAAAAAATACACCCACACATCACTCATCAAAATTTAAATTCCAGTGGAAAAAAAAAAAAAAAAAAAAAAAAAAAAACTCAACAATGTTCATGCGTTCTTCCAAAAATGAATAACATTTAATATGATAAAACTGTTTACATTGCACATTAAATTTTAATGTACATTAAATTTTAATGGGGGTACGGCTAAGGACAAAAAATACATCCACACATCACTCATCAAAATCTAAATTAAAAAAAAAAAAAAAAAAACAATGTTCATGCGTTCTGCTAAAAATGAATAACATTTAATATGGTAAAACTGTTTACATCGTACATTAAATTTTAATGTTTGTCTGCCATTCAAGAATTAATTAAGTGATGATACTTTGATCCCGTGTGTGCCTTTTGTTTTGGATTAAATCTCTTCTGGAAACGCGTGGAAACTTTTTGCTTTTAAACGATTTTGCATCAGCTCTGGAATTTTTAGACTGCCGCATTGAGCCTCGAACCCACGACTCAATGCATGCCTCAAACCCAGGCCGCATTGAGCCATTAACCCACGAATGTGGCCGTCGTGTGTTCGATTCCCAGCTGTGGAATTTTTTGCATAGATGGTAAAAAATAAAATCAGCCTAAACACTCGATATTGCCTAATAACTTGAAAGGTTGAGGACGGCTAAGGACAAAAAATACATCCACACATCACTCATGAAAATTTAAATTCCAGTGGAAAAAAAAAAAAAAAAAACTCAACAATGTTCATGCGTTCTTCTAAAAATGAATAACATTTAATATGGTAAAACTGTTTACATTGTACATTAAATTTTAATGTTTGTCTGCCATTCAAGAATTAATTAAGTGATGATACTTTGATCCCGTGTGTGCCTTTTCTTTTGGATTAAATCTCTTCTGGAAACTTTTTGCTTTTAAACGATTTTGCATCAGCTCTGGAATTTTTAGACTGCCGCATTGAGCCTCGAACCCACGACTCAATGCATGCATCGAACCCAGGCCGCAATGAGCCACTAACCCACGAATGTGGCAGTCGTGTGTTCGATTCCCAGCTGTGGAATTTTTCGCATAGATGGTAAAAAATAAAATCAGCCTAAACACTCGATATTGCCTAATAACTTGAAAGGTTGAGGACGGCTAAGGACAAAAAATACATCCACACATCACTCATCAAAATTTAAATTCCAGTGGAAAAAAAAAAAAAAAAAAAAAAAAAAAAAAAAAAACAATGTTCATGCGTTCTTCTAAAAATGAATAACATTTAATATGGTAAAACTGTTTACATTGTACATTAAATTTTAATGGGGGTACGGCTAAGGACAAAAATTACATCCACACATCACTCATCAAAATCTAAATTCCAGTGGAAAAAAAAAAAAAAAAAAAAAAACTCAACAATGTTCATGCGTTCTTCTAAAAATGAATAACATTTAATATGGTAAAACTGTTTACATTGTACATTAAATTTTAATGTTTGTCTGCCATTCAAGAATTAATTAAGTGATGATACTTTGATCCCATGTGTGCCTTTTGTTTTGGATTAAATCTTTTCTGGAAACGCGTGGAAACTTTTTGCTTTTAAACGATTTTGCATCAGCTCTGGAATTTTTAGACTGCCGCATTGAGCCTCGAACCCACGACTCAATGCATGCCTCGAACCCAGGCCGCATTGAGCCACTAACCCACGAATGTGGCAGTCGTGTGTTCGATTCCCAGTTGTGGAATTTTTCGCATAGATGGTAAAAAATAAAATCAGCCTAAACACTCGATATTGCCTAATAACTTGAAAGGTTGATAGAAACACTTTCTAAAATATGTATAAATTCCGCAGCGTAACGGAGTTGTCACGAATTAATTGTTTCATCTGTTCCATCTGTGGTTTGCAGAGGAAGATGATAAATGTCAACGGTTCTAATGCGAGAAATTTCATCTGGGAATCGTCCCAGAGTAGCTCAGTCGTAAAGCACCCGCACGTTATGCGGCATACATGGGTTCGATTCCTAGCTCTGGAATTTTTGGACTGCCGCATTGAGTCTCGAACACACGACTCAATGCATGCCTCGAACCCACGCCGCATTGAGCCTCTAACCCAGGAATGCTTCAGTCGTGGGTTCGATTCCCAGCTCGAATTTTTCGCATAGTTGGTAAAAAATAAAATCAGCCTAAACACTCCAAATTGCCTAATAAATTTGCACGTTTTATGATTACATTAGCATAGTTAGAGTGTCGGCTATCAAAACCAGTTATAAATTGATTCATTAGGGTTTTTTGGGGGGTGTGTCATAACCCTCATGATGAATTTTTTGGCATACAAAATGTATATTCTTTGTTACATTATCAAACACACGTGTACATATATATGAGTTGTAGTAGCCGTAACCCTCCCTATGAAAAATTTCTGGCTACGCCCATGATTACAATAGCTTAGTTACAATATCAGCTATCAAAATAAGTTACAAATTCAGTTATAAAAAATTTAAAAAATACATGTAATGGAACATAAATTTAAATTTTAAAATAGCTTTTTACCTTATATGATTACACTAGCTGCGTGACCGCCCATTCTTCGAACAGTAAGAAACGGAAATTTTCCTCACATGTGTAATTCGAATTAATTCCAGGGATGTGGAATCTAGAAAAGAAAAAATATTTTAATCTTGACTTAAAGTTTGCATCATATGTACTAACATGAGATCATTGCAATATAATGACACAAAAAATATTATGTCAGCGGCATTCGCTATCCAAAAAGTGAAAAGTTTCACCGTTTCAGTGAACTTCTCACTTTGAAAAATGTCTCATTTCCACTTAATGCTGTTTTTTAGGGTCACGTTTCAGTAATAAATACTTCAGACACTACATAAAACAGACACTTTTAAAAAAATTTTAAATTACATCACCCTCTCTTGCAGCCCTTTACAAAAAGAAAAGAGATAAGACTGCGCTATTAATGAATGTCATTTTATCTCTCATCACCCTTTATTGAAAAAATGCGACATAATTTTACATGCATTTAAATACTATTAGTTCACAACAGCTTTAATCTATTGTTACAATATTTTGTAAGCTATAGAATATGCATCACATGTATTTTCCCTAAATAGGTTACATTCATTAAAATTCCAACATAGGGTTACCAGGCAAAATACGCAAAAGATGAGCGATAAAATGACAAAGTCAATTAATATCGTTTTAATATGGCAATAATGAAACTAAAAAATTTGTGGGGTTCAGGGGGATCTACCCCTGACGAGGCTCGAACTGCCAAGTTTTTTTTTTTATAGAGGCTTTAAAATTGTTTTTCTAGATTATGCAGTTTAATTTCTCTTTTCACAAATAAATCAAGTATCTATAAGCGGAAATCAAGCGAAGCAAAGAAATTGTCTGTGTAGACATAAGAATATCTATGTACAGAAAACGAAATCTTTGGAATGGGAAAGTTTTTTCACAATTTCAGAAGAGCGCTGGTTGTAATTGGTTCACAACCGACTTCTAGTCGTATAATAACAGCAGTATTTGGCACATTTTGGCTTCAAGTATAAGGCAATAAACAACAGATGTTCTGTTGGGGTCTGACCCGCAGTAATCTCCTGCATCCGGAAACTAGCACGTTACGGCGCGGAAGGCGATAACTGTCAACCGCGCAGGAAAATACTTTGGCACCTGGCTCGCGCTGAAGGAAGAGGATTACGCTTGCACTCGCAGTTGGTGTGCATGTAGGATGGCTTAGCTCCAGCGACCGACCAAATGTGGCATGCTTAATTCTTTATCGTTTCAGTGTGTAACATAAATTCGTAGAAGTTTTAAAATAAATATGGTTTAAGTGTTGATATGTGTAATGTTTAATTATTTAATAATTTTGTATTAGCAACCTTCTAAAGACTCACTTTTCGTATTGCATTTAATTGAGCCGTAATGTAACGGCCATCCTTTCTCAGCTGACAGTTCTCTCTCCTACGCTGATATTTTGTTCTCTTCTAGAAAATTCAGCGATCTCTTGGCGGAGACCGTGGCTTAGCTTGGTGACATCATCGCGGCACGGAGCAGCCTGAATGTAGCTTCACGAGATTCCTGAAAAGAAGAAAGGAGGGTAAATAAAGGCTGTAAAATAACTGAAATAAAATAATACTGTGTAATCTAGGAAAACTATTTCAGACGATTTGGGATTGCAATTGTCCCTTCAAAGCCTGATGACAGTGACTTATGTCACTCAAACGACACACTTTATTACTCTCGGAAATAAAATGGATCGGAAAGTACCGAAAAATCTCTCTAAAATTAGGGAACGAGTAGATTTTTATTCTTTAAATGTAGTGCAGATTTCTTTCTACATATTTATGAAAAAGTACAAGAAGATCGTAAAAGCAGTGTAGATGATATTTTGCTTTTTAATCTTCTAAAGGGTTTTGTCTGTTGAAATTATTTCCTTTTTACGGTAACCTCTACCGCGATCCCACTAGAGGAAGCAGTGATCGGAACCCAGACCAGCGCGTCGGAGAAGAATCAGTGGGGTAAAGCTAACCTGTTTCAGCACCGGCTAAACCGACCTCAATTTCCTTATTAGTGGGTGAACAATCCAACACAATACGAATTCTGCTTCATAATGATAGGAAATCCAGAATTTGAAGGGTTAAAACACTTAGGAGTCGTTTTTCCAGATAACGTCGTTTAACTTTTTTTTCATTAAAAATGATCGTCTGCTTGAAGCATCAATACAAGAGGGGTTAAATGCAAACCGAAATCTGTCGAAAAAAGTTAAACGACGTTATCTGGAAAAACAATTTTAAACGAATTGGAATCTCAGTTTTCTCTTCAAAGCCTGTAAACCATGATTGGAGTATGATGTCATTGTCACTCGAAACAGCTTCACTCGAAACAGCGCGTTGTCGAGCAAACAATACACCTTTTTTTTTTTTTTTTTTTTTTTAATTTACTTTCGGAAATAAAATGGTGCTGAAAAAAAACGAAAAAAAACTTTAAAATAGGGAAATGGGTAGATTTTGAGATTTTTAAAGTAGCGCAGACTTCTTTCTACATTTTTATACGTAATTTTGATATACTTGAAGCGGATAGCACAAACTGTGCAGATGTTCTTTCGCTTTTTTTTTTCTCTAAAGAGTAATGGCAGTAAGTTTTATCTTCTAGTGGTTGTCCGGAATCGTTATGAGTGAATGATTGATTCAGTGATAAGCGTATGATCAATTCAAAAAATTACAAAATCTTCAATATTCTCATTAGTAGTTACGTACAATCCCGGCGGTCATTTTGACGAAACAATTTTTGCTTCAAATGTGCTGGCAAACTGTTGCCAAACATCAGTGGCGTATCCATAAATTTTTCATGGGGGGGTTACGACTACTGCAACTCACATATATGCATACATGTCTGTGATAAGGGAGTGAAGAATATAAATTTTGTATGGCACAAAATTTCTCAAGGAGGCTAGTTATTTATTACGTCATCCATAAACATTTACAATGGATATTATTTGATTATTTTTCATTTCGAAAGTTTAGAAACAGAAAAAAGTTCGAAATGGTTAAGGAGGTTATTGACCGAACACCATGAAATTTGGTATACTCAAGTCTTTCGTCAAGGAGAAGATTTTTATGCTATACATTTTCCTCTAGCTCGCCGCTAGATGGTGCTGCAGGACGTCGAATTCTGTTCAACCGCTCGCTATGAAAAAAACCGTTCGATCTAGCTTGACGAAAATTGGTACGTGGGGATATTTGAACACGGAGAATTTTTTTACACAATCCATTTTGCCAGAACTTGCCGCAAGGTGGCGCTGAAGAGCATCGAATTCTATTCCGTCGGACCGCTTGCTGTGAAAATTAGTACACATGGATATTTGAGGACGTACAATACTTTTACACTTTCCGTTTTTCTGTAACTTGATGCTAGATTGCGCTGCAGAATGTCGACTTCTATTCTGTTTAACTTAAGGTGACCAGATTTTTGTAGTCAGAATCGGGGACATGTCCCCGATTCTGGCAACAAAACTGGGGACATTTATAATTAATGCAATAATTAACAGCAATTTAATTGAAAAACAATGCAATAATTAAAAAATTGTCCCCAGTTCCATTTTTACATTCTGGGGACAATTTGAAAAACGTCCTGAAAATGGAGACTGTCCCCAGAAAATGGGGACGTTTGGTCACCTTAGTTTAACTGCGTGCTATGAAAATACCGTTGAAGGCATTTTGACGAAAATATGTGCGCATGGATATTTGAACACGGAGAATATTTTTACACTATCCATTTTCCTCTAGCTCGCCGCTAGGTGGCGCTGCAGAAAGTCGAATTCTCTTCAACCGCTCGCTCTGAGAATACCGTTCTATCTATCTCGACAAAAATTGGTACGAAGGGATATTTGAACACGGAGAATATTTTTAAGCAATCCATTTTGCCATAACTTGCCGCAAGGTGGCGCTGAAGAGCATCGAATTCTATTCCGTCGGACCGCTTGCTGTGAAAATTAGTACACATGGATATTTGAGGACGTACAATACTTTTACACTTTCCGTTTTTCTGTAACTTGACGCTAGATTGCGCTGCAGAATGTCGACTTCTATTCCGTTCAACTGCGTGCTACGAAAATACCGTTCAAGCGATTTTGACGAAAATTTGTGCGCATGGATATTTGAACACGGAGAATATTTTTACACTATCCATTTTCCTCTAGCTCGCCGCTAGGTGGCGCTGCAGAACGTCGAATTCTGTTCAACCGCTCGCTGTGAGAATACCGTTCTATCTATCTTGACGAAAATTGGTACGTAGGGATATTTGAACACGGAGAATATTTTTACGCAATCCATTTTGCCATAACTTGCCGCAAGGTGGCGCTGAAGAGCGTCGGGTTCTATTCCGTCGGACCGCTTGCTGTGAAAATACCGTTCAACAGATTCCGATGAAAATTGGTACTGACGGATATTTGCGCACGGAGAACGCTTTTGCGCTATCCGTTTTTCTGTAACTTGACGCTAGGTGGCGCTGCAGAACGACGATTTCTATTCCGTTCAACTGCGTGCTACGAAAATACCGTTCAAGGGATTTTGACGAAAATTTGTGCGCTTGGATATTGGAACACGGAGAATATTTTCACACTATCCATTTTCCTCTAGGCGGCGCTGCAGAGCGTCGAATTCTGTTCAACCGCTCGCTGTGAAAAAAACGTTCGATCGATCTTGACGAAAATTCGTACCTAGGGATATTTAAACACGGAGAATATTTTTACGCAGTCCATTTTGCCATAAATTGCCGCAAGGTGACGCTGAAGAGCGTCGGGTTCTATTCCTTCGGACCGCTTGCTGTGAAAATACCGTTCAACAGATTCCGATGAAAATTGGTACGAACGGATATTTGCGCACGGAGAACGCTTTTGCGCTATCCGTTTTTCTGTAACTTGACGCTAGGTGGCGCTGCAGAACGAAGATTTCTATTCCGTTCAACTGCGTGCTACGAAAATACCGTTCAAGGGATTTTGACGAAAATTTGTGCGCTTGGATATTGGAACACGGAGAATATTTTCACACTATCCATTTTCCTCTAGGCGGCGCTGCAGAGCGTCGATTTCTATTCCGTTCAACTGCGTGCTACGAAAATACCGTTCAAGCGATTTTGACGAAAATTTGTGCGCTTGGATATTGGAACACGGAGAATATTTTCACACTATCCATTTTCCTCTAGGCGGCGCTGCAGAGCGTCGAATTCTGTTCAACCGCTCGCTGTGACAAAACCGTTGGATCTATCTTGACGAAAATTCGTACCTAGGGATATTTAAACACGGAGAATATTTTTACGCAGTCCATTTTGCCATAAATTGCCGCAAGGTGGCGCTGAAGAGCGTCGGGTTCTATTCCGTTGGACCGCTTGCTGTGAAAATACCGTTTTTGATGAAAATTAGTACGCATGGACATTTGAGGACGTACGATAGTTTTAGATTAGCCGTTCTGCTTAAACTCGACGCTAGACGGCGCTGCAGCGCATAAACTTCTATGCCGTTGGACCGATCGGCATACAATTTTTTATAATTGCACATTTGAGAGAGAAGAATATATTCTCTGTTACTTTTGATCTTAATCACCACTAGGTGGCGCTGCAGCGCATCAACTTCGATACCGATGGGCCGACCGCTATAAAAATTTTATACTGACACATTTGAGCATGGAGAATACACTCTGACTTCATTTAGGTGTTACTCACTACTAGGTGGCGCTGCAGCGCATCAACTTCGATACCGCTGGGCCGACCGCTATAAAAATTTTATACTGACACATTTGAGCATGGAGAATATACTCTGACTTCATTTAGATGTTACTCACTACTAGGTGGCGCTGCAGCGCATCAACTTCGATACCGCTGGGCCGACCGCTATAAAAATTTTCTACTGACATATTTGAGCATGGAGAATATACTCTGACTTCATTTAGATGTTACTCACTGCTAGGTGGCGCTGCAGCGCATCAACTTCGATACCGCTGGGCCGACCGCTATAAAAATTTTATACTGACACATTTGAGCATGGAGAATATACTCTGACTTCATTTAGGTGTTACTCACTACTAGGTGGCGCTGCAGCGCATCAACTTCGATACCGCTGGGCCGACCGCTATAAAAATTTTATACTGACACATTTGAGCATGGAGAATATACTCTGACTTCATTTAGATGTTACTCACTACTAGGTGGCGCTGCAGCGCATCAACTTCGATACCGCTGGGCCGACCGCTATAAAAATTTTCTACTGACATATTTGAGCATGGAGAATATACTCTGACTTCATTTAGATGTTACTCACTGCTAGGTGGCGCTGCAGCGCATCAACTTCGATACCGCTGGGCCGACCGCTATAAAAATTTTATACTGACACATTTGAGCATGGAGAATATACTCTGACTTCATTTAGGTGTTACTCACTACTAGGTGGCGCTGCAGCGCATCAACTTCAGGACTATGCAGCGGATCGTCATGAAAATTCATAGCGGCGGATCTCTAAACCTTACTCTGCCCCTTTTAGAGTGTAGGGAAGGGCTTTAAGAGCCTTTGAACACCAGAACGCGCAAAAGAATTTCCAAGAGAATTTCTGTGTGTTCGCGTGTTCCGATGGCTTCTGTTCGTGTTCAGAGGGCAAGTTTTAAAATCCTATGACGCTGGAAAAAGTTTCAAAGTTCCGAAAAAAAAAATATTGCCGGATAAACCGCGAAACTTTTCGAACGATGCCGTTTAAGTGTGGGGAAGAGCTTCATGAACCTCTGAACACCAGAACGTGCGAAAAAATTTTGCGTAAATTTCTGTGTGTTAGCGTGCTCCGATGGATTGCGTTCGTGTTCAGAAGGCAGGTTTTAATCCTATGACGCTGTAAAAAGTTTCAAAGTTACGAAAAAAAAAAACTTTGCCGGATAATCGCGAAACTTTTCGGACGATGCCTTTTAAGTGTAGGGAAGGGCGTCGAGAGCCTCTAAACACCAAAACGTGTGAAAAAAAATTTAAGCGAGTTTATTTTATCAAAGTTCAAATATAGTAGTACGAAGAAAAAATTTTGGAAGGACAAAAGTGCGAGACCACGATACCTCGAAATTAATGCGGAAAACTCCGGTCAAACAGCATATGATTTTCGAGGATTACGATTTTGCGCATCGTGGACATATTTGGCACCGGAAGTATCGGCGGAAGTCGACGTCGTTTCCGGCGGCCATTTTTTGTTGATGCAGCACTTTCGCGTTACATGTGGAGCAGGTGGTGTCTGTGAGAAGACAAGAGGATTGGGGTTTCGGCCTCTTTTCCGATTGTTTTCTCATACGGCTTGCAGTTTCAACTAACGGTCACCGTATGGGAATTGCAAGTCGTCGACAAGTCGATCGAGACTTTCTGTCTCGAATTGAAAAGACTTTGAGTGTCCGGCGCCCGACTGGCGCTCCACTCCTGCCTGCCCCGCAATCTCAGTCTTCCACGGCGAATCTTCCAGAGTCTCGGACTGAGTGCCGCAGTCTCTGAAGGAGGAGCGTGTTGAGATGAAGGGTTTTCTGCCCCTGCGTCCGACGCACAAACCGCTCGACGCCCACGTACGCAAACCTCCCGGCGCTGATGCCGGCGGGGACGTCGTGAGTTTCGAACTGCTACCGAACGCGATGACGAGAATCTCTCGCACGTGGTGATAAAACGTGGATCCCGCCGTCGCTGCGGGGTCCGCGCCTCTCCCTTCGGAGAGGCGCGCCACGAGTTCGGGATTCGAGTCGGCTGCGATTCGAACCTTCTCTTTGACGGAGAAGATACCTGGTTGATCCTGCCAGTAGTCATATGCTTGTCTCAAAGATTAAGCCATGCATGTCTAAGTACATGCCGTATTAAGGCGAAACCGCGAATGGCTCATTAAATCAGTTATGGTTCCTTGGATCGTACCTTACTACTTGGATAACTGTGGCAATTCTAGAGCTAATACATGCAGCAGAGCTCCGACCTTCGGGGACGAGCGCTTTTATTAGACCAAAACCAATCGGACTTCGGTCCGTAAACTGTGGTGACTCTGTATAACTTTGGGCTGATCGCACGGGCCCGTCCCGGCGACGTATCTTTCAAGTGTCTGCCTTATCAACTTTCGATGGTAGGTTACGCGCCTACCATGGTCGTAACGGGTAACGGGGAATCAGGGTTCGATTCCGGAGAGGGAGCCTGAGAAACGGCTACCACATCCAAGGAAGGCAGCAGGCGCGCAAATTACCCACTCCCAGAACGGGGAGGTAGTGACGAAAAATAACAATACGGGACTCTTTTGAGACCCCGTAATTGGAATGAGTACACTCTAAATCCTTTAACGAGGATCCATTGGAGGGCAAGTCTAGTGCCAGCAGCCGCGGTAATTCTAGCTCCAATAGCGTATATTAAAGTTGTTGCGGTTAAAAAGCTCGTAGTTGGATCTCAGTTCCAGACGGGCGGTCCACTTACCGGTGGTTACTGCTTGTTCTGAACAGCCAGCCGGTTTCTCTTGATGATCTTCACCGGTTGTCTTGGGTGACCGGCAAGTTTACTTTGAAAAAATTAGAGTGCTCAAAGCAGGCGCGACGCCTGAATAATGGTGCATGGAATAATGGAATAGGACCTCGGTTCTATTTTGTTGGTTTTCGGAACACGAGGTAATGATTAAGAGGGACAGACGGGGGCATTCGTATTGCGACGCTAGAGGTGAAATTCTTGGACCGTCGCAAGACGAACTACTGCGAAAGCATTTGCCAAGAATGTTTCCATTAATCAAGAACGAAAGTTAGAGGTTCGAAGGCGATCAGATACCGCCCTAGTTCTAACCATAAACGATGCCAGCCAGCGATCCGGCTGTGTTCCTCAAATGACACGCCGGGCAGCTTCCGGGAAACCAAAGCTTTTGGGTTCCGGGGGAAGTATGGTTGCAAAGCTGAAACTTAAAGGAATTGACGGAAGGGCACCACCAGGAATGGAGCCTGCGGCTTAATTTGACTCAACACGGGGAAACTTACCCGGCCCGGACACAGGAAGGATTGACAGATTAAGAGCTCTTTCTTGATTCTGTGGGTGGTGGTGCATGGCCGTTCTTAGTTGGTGGAGCGATTTGTCTGGTTAATTCCGATAACGAACGAGACTCTAGCCTACTAAATAGACGTCCCGGTCCACTCTGCCGGGCGTTCTTCTTAGAGGGACAAGCGGCGTTTAGCCGCACGAGACAGAGCAATAACAGGTCTGTGATGCCCTTAGATGTCCGGGGCCGCACGCGCGCTACATTGAAGGAATCAGCGTGTGCTTTCCCTGTCCGACAGGACTGGGTAACCCGTTGAACCTCCTTCGTGCTGGGGATAGGAAATTGTAATTGTTTTCCTTGAACGAGGAATTCCCAGTAAGCACGAGTCATCAGCTCGTGTTGATTACGTCCCTGCCCTTTGTACACACCGCCCGTCGCTACTACCGATTGAATGATTTAGTGAGGTCTTCGGACTGGCGCTCGGAGCGGCCTTCGGGTCGCGCCGGCGTGCCGGAAAGATGACCAAACTTGATCATTTAGAGGAAGTAAAAGTCGTAACAAGGTTTCCGTAGGTGAACCTGCGGAAGGATCATTACCGTGTCGTGCACCAGCACGAGAGCGAGTAAAAAAATCCAAACTCGGAGCCCCA
>JAWZYV010014487.1:15000-30000 GCA_038373885.1 Cheiracanthium punctorium | reverse complement strand
ACAGTTTTAAAATGGCAAATGTCTCTGGAAGAAAACCTTCCAAAACTCATGGCACGAACAAATACAAATTATTCTCGCATACGGGGCAGATAATGAAATGTAGTATGAATGTTATTGAAAAGAAGGAAATATTATTCAAAGAAAACCTTCGAAAGCTCAAGAGGATGGCTAATATACAATTTAAACACAGTTTTTAAAATGGCAAATGTCTCTGGAAGAAAACCTTCCAAAGATATTTCCTCGCCCACCCCCAATTCTCCCACCCTCTTGAACGGCCTGCAGCGGCAATCGAACTGTCGGTTTCGAAGCGCACAAACATTAAACTTTAGTATACAATTTGAACAGCTTGCCATATTAAATGTTATTCGAAGAAAACCTTCCAAAACACAACTCACTCACCGAATCAAAACATTATCACGTAATGATTTCTGAATTATCACACAATGCATTCTTAGATGGCATACATTAAAATTTAATATACAATATAAACACAGTTTTAAAATGGCAAATGTCTCCGGAAGAAAACCTTCCAAAACTCATGGCACGAACAAATACAAATTATTCTCGCATACGGGGCAGATAATGAAATGTAGTATGAATGTTATTGAAAAGAAGGAAATATTATTCAAAGAAAACCTTCGAAAGCTCAAGAGGATGGCTAATATACAATTTAAACACAGTTTTAAAATGGCAAATGTCTCTGGAAGAAAACCTTCCAAAGATATTTCCTCGCCCACCCCCAATTCTCCCACCCTCTTGAACGGCCTGCAGCGGCAATCGAACTGTCGGTTTCGAAGCGCACAAACATTAAACTTTAGTATACAATTTGAACAGCTTGCCATATTAAATGTTATTCGAAGAAAACCTTCCAAAACGCAACTCACTCACCGAAACAAAACATTATCACGTAATGATTTCTGAATTATCACACAATGCATTCTTAGATGGCATACATTAAAATTTAATATACAATATAAACACAGTTTTAAAATGGCAAATGTCTCTGGAAGAAAACCTTCCAAAACTCATGGCACGAACAAATACAAATTATTCTCGCATACGGGGCAGATAATGAAATGTAGTATGAATGTTATTGAAAAGAAGGAAATATTATTCAAAGAAAACCTTCGAAAGCTCAAGAGGATGGCTAATATACAATTTAAACACAGTTTTAAAATGGCAAATGTCTCTGGAAGAAAACCTTCCAAAGATATTTCCTCGCCCACCCCCAATTCTCCCACCCTCTTGAACGGCCTGCAGCGGCAATCGAACTGTCGGTTTCGAAGCGCACAAACATTAAACTTTAGTATACAATTTGAACAGCTTGCCATATTAAATGTTATTCGAAGAAAACCTTCCAAAACACAACTCACTCACCGAATCAAAACATTATCACGTAATGAATTCTGAATTATCACACAATGCATTCTTAGATGGCATACATTAAAATTTAATATACAATATAAACACAGTTTTAAAATGGCAAATGTCTCTGGAAGAAAACCTTCCAAAACTCATGGCACGAACAAATACAAATTATTCTCGCATACGGGGCAGATAATGAAATGTAGTATGAATGTTATTGAAAAGAAGGAAATATTCAAAGAAAACCTTCGAAAGCCAGAGGATGGTTATCAATTTAAACCAGTTTTAAAATGGCAAATGCTCTGGAAGAAAACTTCCAAAGATATTTGCTCGCTCACCCCCAATTCTCCACCCTTTGAACGCCTGCAGCGCAATCGAACTGTCGTTTCGAAGACACACAAAAGATTAAAATTTACCCTTGCCATGGGTATACTAAACCAAACTTGAAAACAACTCATCACGAAATCGAAACGTTCATACGTATGAATCAATCATCCCTCAGAAATGCAAATTCATTCATCTCGACAATTTAAATTCACGAACATTGACAGTCAGCAGAGTGAGTTCGCTGCACTTGCAAAACTCCGAGAACATATAAAAACGCGAACATACAGTATAGTTACCTTCCTTATTCTCGCACCATCCCCAGCGCAGAAAAAACCTGCGCACTAATGTCAGGCAATTCTAAAAGCAAGCGTTCACATGCAACTGTCAAAACCTCCGAACTCCGGAGGAAAAAAAAACAATTCGAAATGGGAGATGTTCGCAGTGCATGCGTAAGAAGGCCTTCCATAAGATATTTGCCCCCCTGGATCCCCTGCTGCACCACTTTGATTATTAGAATAATTCGTTTAAAACACAAAAGATTAAAATTTACCCTTGCCATGGGTATACTAAACCAAAGGGAAAACAATCATCAGAAACTCGACAACGTTCATACGTGTCGATCACTCATCCCCTCAGAAATGCGAAATTCATTCATCTCGACAATTTAAATTCACGGAACCATTGACAGTCAGCAGAGTGAGCTTCGCTGCCTTGCAAACTCCGAGAAATAAAATAACGCGAACATACGAGTATAGTTACCTTCCTTTCGTCTCGCACCATCCCCAAGCGCAGAAAAAACACCGGCGCACTAATGTCAGGCAATTCTAAAAGCAAGCGTTCACATGCCACTCGTCAAAACCACCGTCCTCCGGAGGGAAAAAAAAAACAAGTCGGAAGTGGGGGATGTTCGCAGTGGCATGGCGTAAGGGGGGGGGCTCCCATACCCAGGCATGTGCCCCCCCCTGGATCCCCTGCTGCTGCCTACTTTGATTATTAGAATAATTCGTTAAAACACAAAAGATTAAAATTTACCCTTGCCATGGGTATACTAAACCAAAGGGAAAACAATCATCAGAAACTCGACAACGTTCATACGTGTCGATCACTCATCCCCTCAGAAATGCGAAATTCATTCATCTCGACAATTTAAATTCACGGAACCATTGACAGTCAGCAGAGTGAGCTTCGCTGCCTTGCAAACTCCGAGAAATAAAATAACGCGAACATACGAGTATAGTTACCTTCCTTTCGTCTCGCACCATCCCAAGCGCAGAAAAAACACCGGCGCACTAATGTCAGGCAATTCTAAAAGCAAGCGTTCACATGCCACTCGTCAAAACCACCGTCCTCCGGAGGGAAAAAAAATCAAGTCTGAAGTGGGGGATGTTCGCAGAGGCATGGCGTAAGGGGGGGCTCCCATCCCCAAGTGTATGCCCCCCCCCTGGATCCCGTGATTATTACTTTGATTATTAGAATAATTCTTTAAAACACAAAAGATTAAAATTTACCCTTGCCATGGGTATACTAAACCAAAACCTATTAATACAGGGAAAACAATCATCAGAAACTCGACAACGTTCATACATATCAATCACTCATCTCCTCGGAAATGTGAAATTCATTCATTTTGACAATTTAAATTAATGGCACCATTCACAGTCAGTAGAGTGAGCATCGATGCCTTGCAAACTCCGAGAAATAAAATAAAATAACTCGAGCATCCCAGTAGTTACCTTCGTTTCGTCTCCCACCATCCCCAAGCGCAGAAAAAACACTCGCACATTCTTTTTTCATTTACTTTTTATTAAATTGGCTTAAGGAAAAAAATTAACTAAAATTCATTAAAAGCAGTGCTAACCAGTCTGCGATAAAATTTTCTTAGTCTCCATTTCAAAGAGTACACTTCGAATATGAACGATTTTCTGTTGATTCACGCTTGTACAGTCGGTAGAGCATGCGGCTCGAGAACTGGCAGTCTTGCGTTCGAATCTGCCTTCTGCCGAGTGAGGCAGGGGGGGGGGGGGGTTGGGGGGGGGGGGGGGGGGGGGGGGGTACGGCTAAGGACAAAAAATACACCCACACATCACTCATCAAAATTTAAATTCCAGTGGAAAAAAAAAAAAAAAAAAAAAAAAAAAAAACTCAACAATGTTCATGCGTTCTTCCAAAAATGAATAACATTTAATATGATAAAACTGTTTACATTGCACATTAAATTTTAATGTACATTAAATTTTAATGGGGGTACGGCTAAGGACAAAAAATACATCCACACATCACTCATCAAAATCTAAATTAAAAAAAAAAAAAAAAAAACAATGTTCATGCGTTCTGCTAAAAATGAATAACATTTAATATGGTAAAACTGTTTACATCGTACATTAAATTTTAATGTTTGTCTGCCATTCAAGAATTAATTAAGTGATGATACTTTGATCCCGTGTGTGCCTTTTGTTTTGGATTAAATCTCTTCTGGAAACGCGTGGAAACTTTTTGCTTTTAAACGATTTTGCATCAGCTCTGGAATTTTTAGACTGCCGCATTGAGCCTCGAACCCACGACTCAATGCATGCCTCAAACCCAGGCCGCATTGAGCCATTAACCCACGAATGTGGCCGTCGTGTGTTCGATTCCCAGCTGTGGAATTTTTTGCATAGATGGTAAAAAATAAAATCAGCCTAAACACTCGATATTGCCTAATAACTTGAAAGGTTGAGGACGGCTAAGGACAAAAAATACATCCACACATCACTCATGAAAATTTAAATTCCAGTGGAAAAAAAAAAAAAAAAACTCAACAATGTTCATGCGTTCTTCTAAAAATGAATAACATTTAATATGGTAAAACTGTTTACATTGTACATTAAATTTTAATGTTTGTCTGCCATTCAAGAATTAATTAAGTGATGATACTTTGATCCCGTGTGTGCCTTTTCTTTTGGATTAAATCTCTTCTGGAAACTTTTTGCTTTTAAACGATTTTGCATCAGCTCTGGAATTTTTAGACTGCCGCATTGAGCCTCGAACCCACGACTCAATGCATGCATCGAACCCAGGCCGCAATGAGCCACTAACCCACGAATGTGGCAGTCGTGTGTTCGATTCCCAGCTGTGGAATTTTTCGCATAGATGGTAAAAAATAAAATCAGCCTAAACACTCGATATTGCCTAATAACTTGAAAGGTTGAGGACGGCTAAGGACAAAAAATACATCCACACATCACTCATCAAAATTTAAATTCCAGTGGGAAAAAAAAAAAAAAAAAAAAAAAAAAAAAAACAAACAATGTTCATGCGTTCTTCTAAAAATGAATAACATTTAATATGGTAAAACTGTTTACATTGTACATTAAATTTTAATGGGGGTACGGCTAAGGACAAAAATTACATCCACACATCACTCATCAAAATCTAAATTCCAGTGGAAAAAAAAAAAAAAAAAAAAAAACTCAACAATGTTCATGCGTTCTTCTAAAAATGAATAACATTTAATATGGTAAAACTGTTTACATTGTACATTAAATTTTAATGTTTGTCTGCCATTCAAGAATTAATTAAGTGATGATACTTTGATCCATGTGTGCCTTTTGTTTTGGATTAAATCTTTTCTGGAAACGCGTGGAAACTTTTTGCTTTTAAACGATTTTGCATCAGCTCTGGAATTTTTAGACTGCCGCATTGAGCCTCGAACCCACGACTCAATGCATGCCTCGAACCCAGGCCGCATTGAGCCACTAACCCACGAATGTGGCAGTCGTGTGTTCGATTCCCAGTTGTGGAATTTTTTCGCATAGATGGTAAAAAATAAAATCAGCCTAAACACTCGATATTGCCTAATAACTTGAAAGGTTGATAGAAACACTTTCTAAAATATGTATAAATTCCGCAGCGTAACGGAGTTGTCACGAATTAATTGTTTCATCTGTTCCATCTGTGGTTTGCAGAGGAAGATGATAAATGTCAACGGTTCTAATGCGAGAAATTTCATCTGGGAATCGTCCCAGAGTAGCTCAGTCGTAAAGCACCCGCACGTTATGCGGCATACATGGGTTCGATTCCTAGCTCTGGAATTTTTGGACTGCCGCATTGAGTCTCGAACACACGACTCAATGCATGCCTCGAACCCACGCCGCATTGAGCCTCTAACCCAGGAATGCTTCAGTCGTGGGTTCGATTCCCAGCTCGAATTTTTCGCATAGTTGGTAAAAAATAAAATCAGCCTAAACACTCCAAATTGCCTAATAAATTTGCACGTTTTATGATTACATTAGCATAGTTAGAGTGTCGGCTATCAAAACCAGTTATAAATTGATTCATTAGGGTTTTTTTGGGGGGTGTGTCATAACCCTCATGATGAATTTTTTGGCATACAAAATGTATATTCTTTGTTACATTATCAAACACACGTGTACATATATATGAGTTGTAGTAGCCGTAACCCTCCCTATGAAAAATTTCTGGCTACGCCCATGATTACAATAGCTTAGTTACAATATCAGCTATCAAAATAAGTTACAAATTCAGTTATAAAAAATTTAAAAAATACATGTAATGGAACATAAATTTAAATTTTAAAATAGCTTTTTACCTTATATGATTACACTAGCTGCGTGACCGCCCATTCTTCGAACAGTAAGAAACGGAAATTTTCCTCACATGTGTAATTCGAATTAATTCCAGGGATGTGGAATCTAGAAAAGAAAAAATATTTTAATCTTGACTTAAAGTTTGCATCATATGTACTAACATGAGATCATTGCAATATAATGACACAAAAAATATTATGTCAGCGGCATTCGCTATCCAAAAAGTGAAAAGTTTCACCGTTTCAGTGAACTTCTCACTTTGAAAAATGTCTCATTTCCACTTAATGCTGTTTTTTAGGGTCACGTTTCAGTAATAAATACTTCAGACACTACATAAAACAGACACTTTTAAAAAAATTTTAAATTACATCACCCTCTCTTGCAGCCCTTTACAAAAAGAAAAGAGATAAGACTGCGCTATTAATGAATGTCATTTTATCTCTCATCACCCTTTATTGAAAAAAATGCGACATAATTTTACATGCATTTAAATACTATTAGTTCACAACAGCTTTAATCTATTGTTACAATATTTTGTAAGCTATAGAATATGCATCACATGTATTTTCCCTAAATAGGTTACATTCATTAAAATTCCAACATAGGGTTACCAGGCAAAATACGCAAAAGATGAGCGATAAAATGACAAAGTCAATTAATATCGTTTTAATATGGCAATAATGAAACTAAAAAATTTGTGGGGTTCAGGGGGATCTACCCCTGACGAGGCTCGAACTGCCAAGTTTTTTTTTTTATAGAGGCTTTAAAATTGTTTTTCTAGATTATGCAGTTTAATTTCTCTTTTCACAAATAAATCAAGTATCTATAAGCGGAAATCAAGCGAAGCAAAGAAATTGTCTGTGTAGACATAAGAATATCTATGTACAGAAAACGAAATCTTTGGAATGGGAAAGTTTTTTCACAATTTCAGAAGAGCGCTGGTTGTAATTGGTTCACAACCGACTTCTAGTCGTATAATAACAGCAGTATTTGGCACATTTTGGCTTCAAGTATAAGGCAATAAACAACAGATGTTCTGTTGGGGTCTGACCCGCAGTAATCTCCTGCATCCGGAAACTAGCACGTTACGGCGCGGAAGGCGATAACTGTCAACCGCGCAGGAAAATACTTTGGCACCTGGCTCGCGCTGAAGGAAGAGGATTACGCTTGCACTCGCAGTTGGTGTGCATGTAGGATGGCTTAGCTCCAGCGACCGACCAAATGTGGCATGCTTAATTCTTTATCGTTTCAGTGTGTAACATAAATTCGTAGAAGTTTTAAAATAAATATGGTTTAAGTGTTGATATGTGTAATGTTTAATTATTTAATAATTTTGTATTAGCAACCTTCTAAAGACTCACTTTTCGTATTGCATTTAATTGAGCCGTAATGTAACGGCCATCCTTTCTCAGCTGACAGTTCTCTCTCCTACGCTGATATTTTGTTCTCTTCTAGAAAATTCAGCGATCTCTTGGCGGAGACCGTGGCTTAGCTTGGTGACATCATCGCGGCACGGAGCAGCCTGAATGTAGCTTCACGAGATTCCTGAAAAGAAGAAAGGAGGGTAAATAAAGGCTGTAAAATAACTGAAATAAAATAATACTGTGTAATCTAGGAAAACTATTTCAGACGATTTGGGATTGCAATTGTCCCTTCAAAGCCTGATGACAGTGACTTATGTCACTCAAACGACACACTTTATTACTCTCGGAAATAAAATGGATCGGAAAGTACCGAAAAATCTCTCTAAAATTAGGGAACGAGTAGATTTTTATTCTTTAAATGTAGTGCAGATTTCTTTCTACATATTTATGAAAAAGTACAAGAAGATCGTAAAAGCAGTGTAGATGATATTTTGCTTTTTAATCTTCTAAAGGGTTTTGTCTGTTGAAATTATTTCCTTTTTACGGTAACCTCTACCCGCGATCCCACTAGAGGAAGCAGTGATCGGAACCCAGACCAGCGCGTCGGAGAAGAATCAGTGGGGTAAAGCTAACCTGTTTCAGCACCGGCTAAACCGACCTCAATTTCCTTATTAGTGGGTGAACAATCCAACACAATACGAATTCTGCTTCATAATGATAGGAAATCCAGAATTTGAAGGGTTAAAACACTTAGGAGTCGTTTTTCCAGATAACGTCGTTTAACTTTTTTTTCATTAAAAATGATCGTCTGCTTGAAGCATCAATACAAGAGGGGTTAAATGCAAACCGAAATCTGTCGAAAAAAGTTAAACGACGTTATCTGGAAAAACAATTTTAAACGAATTGGAATCTCAGTTTTCTCTTCAAAGCCTGTAAACCATGATTGGAGTATGATGTCATTGTCACTCGAAACAGCTTCACTCGAAACAGCGCGTTGTCGAGCAAACAATACACCTTTTTTTTTTTTTTTTTTTTTTTAATTTACTTTCGGAAATAAAATGGTGCTGAAAAAAACGAAAAAAAACTTTAAAATAGGGAAATGGGTAGATTTTGAGATTTTTAAAGTAGCGCAGACTTCTTTCTACATTTTTATACGTAATTTTGATATACTTGAAGCGGATAGCACAAACTGTGCAGATGTTCTTTCGCTTTTTTTTTTTCTCTAAAGAGTAATGGCAGTAAGTTTTATCTTCTAGTGGTTGTCCGGAATCGTTATGAGTGAATGATTGATTCAGTGATAAGCGTATGATCAATTCAAAAAATTACAAAATCTTCAATATTCTCATTAGTAGTTACGTACAATCCCGGCGGTCATTTTGACGAAACAATTTTTGCTTCAAATGTGCTGGCAAACTGTTGCCAAACATCAGTGGCGTATCCATAAATTTTTCATGGGGGGGTTACGACTACTGCAACTCACATATATGCATACATGTCTGTGATAAGGGAGTGAAGAATATAAATTTTGTATGGCACAAAATTTCTCAAGGAGGCTAGTTATTTATTACGTCATCCATAAACATTTACAATGGATATTATTTGATTATTTTTCATTTCGAAAGTTTAGAAACAGAAAAAAGTTCGAAATGGTTAAGGAGGTTATTGACCGAACACCATGAAATTTGGTATACTCAAGTCTTTCGTCAAGGAGAAGATTTTTATGCTATACATTTTCCTCTAGCTCGCCGCTAGATGGTGCTGCAGGACGTCGAATTCTGTTCAACCGCTCGCTATGAAAAAAACCGTTCGATCTAGCTTGACGAAAATTGGTACGTGGGGATATTTGAACACGGAGAATTTTTTTACACAATCCATTTTGCCAGAACTTGCCGCAAGGTGGCGCTGAAGAGCATCGAATTCTATTCCGTCGGACCGCTTGCTGTGAAAATTAGTACACATGGATATTTGAGGACGTACAATACTTTTACACTTTCCGTTTTTCTGTAACTTGATGCTAGATTGCGCTGCAGAATGTCGACTTCTATTCTGTTTAACTTAAGGTGACCAGATTTTTGTAGTCAGAATCGGGGACATGTCCCCGATTCTGGCAACAAAACTGGGGACATTTATAATTAATGCAATAATTAACAGCAATTTAATTGAAAAACAATGCAATAATTAAAAAATTGTCCCCAGTTCCATTTTTACATTCTGGGGACAATTTGAAAAACGTCCTGAAAATGGAGACTGTCCCCAGAAAATGGGGACGTTTGGTCACCTTAGTTTAACTGCGTGCTATGAAAATACCGTTGAAGGCATTTTGACGAAAATATGTGCGCATGGATATTTGAACACGGAGAATATTTTTACACTATCCATTTTCCTCTAGCTCGCCGCTAGGTGGCGCTGCAGAAAGTCGAATTCTCTTCAACCGCTCGCTCTGAGAATACCGTTCTATCTATCTCGACAAAAATTGGTACGAAGGGATATTTGAACACGGAGAATATTTTTAAGCAATCCATTTTGCCATAACTTGCCGCAAGGTGGCGCTGAAGAGCATCGAATTCTATTCCGTCGGACCGCTTGCTGTGAAAATTAGTACACATGGATATTTGAGGACGTACAATACTTTTACACTTTCCGTTTTTCTGTAACTTGACGCTAGATTGCGCTGCAGAATGTCGACTTCTATTCCGTTCAACTGCGTGCTACGAAAATACCGTTCAAGCGATTTTGACGAAAATTTGTGCGCATGGATATTTGAACACGGAGAATATTTTTACACTATCCATTTTCCTCTAGCTCGCCGCTAGGTGGCGCTGCAGAACGTCGAATTCTGTTCAACCGCTCGCTGTGAGAATACCGTTCTATCTATCTTGACGAAAATTGGTACGTAGGGATATTTGAACACGGAGAATATTTTTACGCAATCCATTTTGCCATAACTTGCCGCAAGGTGGCGCTGAAGAGCGTCGGGTTCTATTCCGTCGGACCGCTTGCTGTGAAAATACCGTTCAACAGATTCCGATGAAAATTGGTACTGACGGATATTTGCGCACGGAGAACGCTTTTGCGCTATCCGTTTTTCTGTAACTTGACGCTAGGTGGCGCTGCAGAACGACGATTTCTATTCCGTTCAACTGCGTGCTACGAAAATACCGTTCAAGGGATTTTGACGAAAATTTGTGCGCTTGGATATTGGAACACGGAGAATATTTTCACACTATCCATTTTCCTCTAGGCGGCGCTGCAGAGCGTCGAATTCTGTTCAACCGCTCGCTGTGAAAAAAACGTTCGATCGATCTTGACGAAAATTCGTACCTAGGGATATTTAAACACGGAGAATATTTTTACGCAGTCCATTTTGCCATAAATTGCCGCAAGGTGACGCTGAAGAGCGTCGGGTTCTATTCCTTCGGACCGCTTGCTGTGAAAATACCGTTCAACAGATTCCGATGAAAATTGGTACGAACGGATATTTGCGCACGGAGAACGCTTTTGCGCTATCCGTTTTTCTGTAACTTGACGCTAGGTGGCGCTGCAGAACGAAGATTTCTATTCCGTTCAACTGCGTGCTACGAAAATACCGTTCAAGGGATTTTGACGAAAATTTGTGCGCTTGGATATTGGAACACGGAGAATATTTTCACACTATCCATTTTCCTCTAGGCGGCGCTGCAGAGCGTCGATTTCTATTCCGTTCAACTGCGTGCTACGAAAATACCGTTCAAGCGATTTTGACGAAAATTTGTGCGCTTGGATATTGGAACACGGAGAATATTTTCACACTATCCATTTTCCTCTAGGCGGCGCTGCAGAGCGTCGAATTCTGTTCAACCGCTCGCTGTGACAAAACCGTTGGATCTATCTTGACGAAAATTCGTACCTAGGGATATTTAAACACGGAGAATATTTTTACGCAGTCCATTTTGCCATAAATTGCCGCAAGGTGGCGCTGAAGAGCGTCGGGTTCTATTCCGTTGGACCGCTTGCTGTGAAAATACCGTTTTTGATGAAAATTAGTACGCATGGACATTTGAGGACGTACGATAGTTTTAGATTAGCCGTTCTGCTTAAACTCGACGCTAGACGGCGCTGCAGCGCATAAACTTCTATGCCGTTGGACCGATCGGCATACAATTTTTTATAATTGCACATTTGAGAGAGAAGAATATATTCTCTGTTACTTTTGATCTTAATCACCACTAGGTGGCGCTGCAGCGCATCAACTTCGATACCGATGGGCCGACCGCTATAAAAATTTTATACTGACACATTTGAGCATGGAGAATACACTCTGACTTCATTTAGGTGTTACTCACTACTAGGTGGCGCTGCAGCGCATCAACTTCGATACCGCTGGGCCGACCGCTATAAAAATTTTATACTGACACATTTGAGCATGGAGAATATACTCTGACTTCATTTAGATGTTACTCACTACTAGGTGGCGCTGCAGCGCATCAACTTCGATACCGCTGGGCCGACCGCTATAAAAATTTTCTACTGACATATTTGAGCATGGAGAATATACTCTGACTTCATTTAGATGTTACTCACTGCTAGGTGGCGCTGCAGCGCATCAACTTCGATACCGCTGGGCCGACCGCTATAAAAATTTTATACTGACACATTTGAGCATGGAGAATATACTCTGACTTCATTTAGGTGTTACTCACTACTAGGTGGCGCTGCAGCGCATCAACTTCGATACCGCTGGGCCGACCGCTATAAAAATTTTATACTGACACATTTGAGCATGGAGAATATACTCTGACTTCATTTAGATGTTACTCACTACTAGGTGGCGCTGCAGCGCATCAACTTCGATACCGCTGGGCCGACCGCTATAAAAATTTTCTACTGACATATTTGAGCATGGAGAATATACTCTGACTTCATTTAGATGTTACTCACTGCTAGGTGGCGCTGCAGCGCATCAACTTCGATACCGCTGGGCCGACCGCTATAAAAATTTTATACTGACACATTTGAGCATGGAGAATATACTCTGACTTCATTTAGGTGTTACTCACTACTAGGTGGCGCTGCAGCGCATCAACTTCAGGACTATGCAGCGGATCGTCATGAAAATTCATAGCGGCGGATCTCTAAACCTTACTCTGCCCCTTTTAGAGTGTAGGGAAGGGCTTTAAGAGCCTTTGAACACCAGAACGCGCAAAAGAATTTCCAAGAGAATTTCTGTGTGTTCGCGTGTTCCGATGGCTTCTGTTCGTGTTCAGAGGGCAAGTTTTAAAATCCTATGACGCTGGAAAAAGTTTCAAAGTTCCGAAAAAAAAAATATTGCCGGATAACCGCGAAACTTTTCAACTTTTCGAACGATGCCGTTTAAGTGTGGGGAAGAGCTTCATGAACCTCTGAACACCAGAACGTGCGAAAAAATTTTGCGTAAATTTCTGTGTGTTAGCGTGCTCCGATGGATTGCGTTCGTGTTCAGAAGGCAGGTTTTAATCCTATGACGCTGTAAAAAGTTTCAAAGTTACGAAAAAAAAAAAACTTTGCCGGATAATCGCGAAACTTTTCGGACGATGCCTTTTAAGTGTAGGGAAGGGCGTCGAGAGCCTCTAAACACCAAAACGTGTGAAAAAAAATTTAAGCGAGTTTATTTTATCAAAGTTCAAATATAGTAGTACGAAGAAAAAATTTTGGAAGGACAAAAGTGCGAGACCACGATACCTCGAAATTAATGCGGAAAACTCCGGTCAAACAGCATATGATTTTCGAGGATTACGATTTTGCGCATCGTGGACATATTTGGCACCGGAAGTATCGGCGGAAGTCGACGTCGTTTCCGGCGGCCATTTTTTGTTGATGCAGCACTTTCGCGTTACATGTGGAGCAGGTGGTGTCTGTGAGAAGACAAGAGGATTGGGGTTTCGGCCTCTTTTCCGATTGTTTTCTCATACGGCTTGCAGTTTCAACTAACGGTCACCGTATGGGAATTGCAAGTCGTCGACAAGTCGATCGAGACTTTCTGTCTCGAATTGAAAAGACTTTGAGTGTCCGGCGCCCGACTGGCGCTCCACTCCTGCCTGCCCCGCAATCTCAGTCTTCCACGGCGAATCTTCCAGAGTCTCGGACTGAGTGCCGCAGTCTCTGAAGGAGGAGCGTGTTGAGATGAAGGGTTTTCTGCCCCTGCGTCCGACGCACAAACCGCTCGACGCCCACGTACGCAAACCTCCCGGCGCTGATGCCGGCGGGGACGTCGTGAGTTTCGAACTGCTACCGAACGCGATGACGAGAATCTCTCGCACGTGGTGATAAAACGTGGATCCCGCCGTCGCTGCGGGGTCCGCGCCTCTCCCTTCGGAGAGGCGCGCCACGAGTTCGGGATTCGAGTCGGCTGCGATTCGAACCTTCTCTTTGACGGAGAAGATACCTGGTTGATCCTGCCAGTAGTCATATGCTTGTCTCAAAGATTAAGCCATGCATGTCTAAGTACATGCCGTATTAAGGCGAAACCGCGAATGGCTCATTAAATCAGTTATGGTTCCTTGGATCGTACCTTACTACTTGGATAACTGTGGCAATTCTAGAGCTAATACATGCAGCAGAGCTCCGACCTTCGGGGACGAGCGCTTTTATTAGACCAAAACCAATCGGACTTCGGTCCGTAAACTGTGGTGACTCTGTATAACTTTGGGCTGATCGCACGGGCCCGTCCCGGCGACGTATCTTTCAAGTGTCTGCCTTATCAACTTTCGATGGTAGGTTACGCGCCTACCATGGTCGTAACGGGTAACGGGGAATCAGGGTTCGATTCCGGAGAGGGAGCCTGAGAAACGGCTACCACATCCAAGGAAGGCAGCAGGCGCGCAAATTACCCACTCCCAGAACGGGGAGGTAGTGACGAAAAATAACAATACGGGACTCTTTTGAGACCCCGTAATTGGAATGAGTACACTCTAAATCCTTTAACGAGGATCCATTGGAGGGCAAGTCTAGTGCCAGCAGCCGCGGTAATTCTAGCTCCAATAGCGTATATTAAAGTTGTTGCGGTTAAAAAGCTCGTAGTTGGATCTCAGTTCCAGACGGGCGGTCCACTTACCGGTGGTTACTGCTTGTTCTGAACAGCCAGCCGGTTTCTCTTGATGATCTTCACCGGTTGTCTTGGGTGACCGGCAAGTTTACTTTGAAAAAATTAGAGTGCTCAAAGCAGGCGCGACGCCTGAATAATGGTGCATGGAATAATGGAATAGGACCTCGGTTCTATTTTGTTGGTTTTCGGAACACGAGGTAATGATTAAGAGGGACAGACGGGGGCATTCGTATTGCGACGCTAGAGGTGAAATTCTTGGACCGTCGCAAGACGAACTACTGCGAAAGCATTTGCCAAG
>JAWZYV010014487.1:0-7500 GCA_038373885.1 Cheiracanthium punctorium | reverse complement strand
TCTCGCATACGGGGCAGATAATGAAATGTAGTATGAATGTTATTGAAAAGAAGGAAATATTATTCAAAGAAAACCTTCGAAAGCTCAAGAGGATGGCTAATATACAATTTAAACACATTTTTAAAACAGCAAATATCTTTGGAAGGAAACCTTCCAAAGATATTTCCTCGCCCACCCCCAATTCTCCCACCCTCTTAAACGGCCTGCAGCGGCAATCGAACTGTCGGTTTCGAAGCGCAAAAACATTAAACTTTAGTATACATTGAACAGCTTGCCTATTAAATTTATCGAAGAAACCTGCAAAACGCACTCACTCACCGAACAAACATATACGTAATGATTCTGATTATCACGACAATGCATTCTAGATGGGATACATTAAAATTAATATACAATATAAACATAGTTTTAAATGGCAATGTCCTGGAAGAAAACCTTCCAAAACTCATGGCACGACAAATACAATTATCTCGCATAGGGGCAGATAATGAAATGTAGTATGAATGTTATTGAAAAGAAGAAATATTATTCAGAGAAACCTCGAAAGCTCAAGAGATGGCTAATAATACAATTTGAAACACAGTTTTTTAAACAGCGAAATGATCTTGGAAGAAAACCTTCCAAAGATATTTCCTCCTCGCCCACCCCCAATTCTCCCACCCTCTTGAAACGGCCTGCAGCGGCAATCGAACTGTCGGTTTCGAAGCGCACAAAACATTAAACCTTAGTATACAATTTGAAAACAGCTGTGCCCATATTAAAATGTTTATTCGAAGAAAAACCTTCCAAAACACAACTCAACTCACCGAATCAAAACATTATCACGTAATGATTTCTGAATTATCACACAATGCCATTCTTAGATGGCCAATACATTAAAATTTTAAATATACAATAATAAAACACAGTTGTTTTTAAAATGGCAAATGTCTCTGGAAGAAAACCTTCCCAAAACTCCCATGGCACGAACAAATACAAATTATTCTCGCATACGGGCAGATAATGAAATGTAGTATGGAATGTTATTGAAAAGAAGGAAATATTATATTCAAAGAAAACCTTCGAAAGCTCAAGAGGAAGGCTAATATACAATTTTAAACACAGTTTTTTAAAAGCAGCAAATATCTGTGGAAGAAAACCTTCCAAAGATATTTTCCTCGCCCCACTCCCCAATTCTCCCACCCTCTTGAACGGCCTGCAGCGGCAATCGAACTGTCGGTTTCGAAGCGCACAAACATTAAACTTTAGTATACAATTTGAACAGCTTGCCATATTAAATGTTATTCGAAGAAAACCTTCCAAAACACAACTCTCACGTCACAGAAATCAAAAACATTATCACTAATGATTTCTGAATTTATCACACAATGGCATTCTTAGATGGCAATACCATTAAAATTTAATATACAATAATAAACACAGTTTTAAAATGGCAAATGTCTCTGGAAGAAAAAGCCTTCCAAAACTCATGGCACGAAACAAATACAAAATTATTCCTCGCATACGGGGCAGATAATGAAATTGTAGTATGAATGTTATTGAAAAGAAGGAAATATTATTTCAATAGAAAACCTTCAGAAAGCTCAAGAGGATGGCTAATAATACAATTTAAACACACAGTTTTTAAATGCAGCAAATGTCTGTGGAAGGAAACCTTCCAAAGATATTTCCTCGCCCACCCCCAATTCTCCCCACCCTCTTGAACGGCCTGCAAGCGGCAATCGAACTGTCGTTTTTTCGAAGCGCACAAAACATTAAACTTTAGTATATACAATTTGAACAGCTTGCCATATTAAATGTTATTTCGAAGAAAACCTTCCCAAAACCACAACTCACTCACCGAAAATCAAAAACATTATCACGTAAATGATTTTCTGAATTATCACACAATGCCAATTCATAGATGGCATACATTAAAATTTTAATATACAATATAAAACACAGTTTTTTTTTTTAAAATGGCAAATGTCTCTGGAAGAAAACCTATCCACAAAACTCATGGCACGAACAAATACAAATTATTCTCGCAATACGGGCAGATAATGAAATGTAGTAATGAATGTTATTGAAAAAAGAAAGGAAAAATATTATTTCCCCAAAGAAAAACCTTTCGAAAAGCTCCAAGAGGATGGCTTAATATAACAAATTTTTTAAACACCAGTATTTTATAAAAATGGCAAAATTATCCTTCTGGAAGGGAAAACCTTTCCCCAAGATATTTTTCCTCGCCCACCCCCCAATTTCTCCCACCCCTCTTGAAAACGGCCCTGCAGCGGCAAATCGAACTGTCCCCCGGTTTTTTTTCGAAGCGGCACAAACATTTAAACTTTAGTATACAAATTTTTGAAAAACCAGCTTGCCCAATATTAAAATGTTTATTCCGAAGAAAAACTTCCAAAAACGCAACTCACTCCACCGAAAACAAAACAATTTATCACCGTAAATGAAATTTTCTTGAAATTTGAAATCACACAATGCAAATTTCCCCTTTAGATGGCCATAACATTTTAAAAAAAGTTTATTATGACAATACGTAATAACCCACAGTTTTTTTTTTTTTTTAAAATGGCAAAATGTCCCCCCCCCCCCTCTTGGAAGAAAACCTTTTCCAAAAAACTGCCCCAGGCACTGAACAAAATAACAGAATTACAAATTCCCTCAGCAATACGGTGCCCCAATTTAAAAGAAATGTAGTATGTAAAGGTTATTGAAAATAAGTGAAAATAATTATTCACAGAAAAACCTTCCGAAAAAGCCCTTCAATTAGGAAAATGGCTTTAATATTACAATTAAAAACACAGTTTTTTTAAAAATGGCCAAATGGTTTTCTTCTGTGGAAAGAAAAAACCCTTTTCCAAAAGATTTTCCCCTCGCTCCAAACCCCCCCAATTTCCCATCCCCCACCCCCCTCCCCTTTGAAAACGGCCCCGGGCCAGAGCGGGCCCCAAAAAAATCCGAAAACTTGTTTTCCCCCCCGGTTTTTTTTTTTTCCGAAACCGCAAGACAAAACATTAAAACCTTTGTAATAATACAAATTTGTTTTGGAAACAGCTTTTCCCCATAATTAAAAAAAGTGTTTTTATTTCGTATAAGAACACCCCTTTTTTCCAAAAGACGCAAAAAAACCTCACTTCCACGCGAAACCAAAACATATCACGTAATGGATTTCTGAATTAGTCACTACACAATGCCCAAATTCCTTTTAAGATGGCATACATTATAAAAATTTTGTAAAATAACAATAAATAAACCACAGTTTTTAAAAAAATGGCCTCACACATCTCATATTGTTCCACTGGAAAAGAAAACCTTTCCAAAACGTCATGGCACTCAAACAAAATAAAAAATGTAACAGAGATTAATTCCTCGCATAGACGGGGCAAGAAAATGAAATGTTAGTATGAATGTGTGTTGACAATGAAGGAAAAATAATATATTTTTCGCAAAGAGTAAAAACCCCTTCGAAAGAAGCTTTCCCCAAGGGAGGAGGGCTTTTAATTAAAACAATTTTTTGAAAAACACAGTATTTTTTTTTCAAAAATGGCCAAATTGTCTCTGGGATAAAGTGTGAAAAACCCCTATCCCCAAATATTATTTCCTCGCCCAGCCCAGGGGGTGGGGGGCCCCTAATTTTCCACCCCTCCCTCCCACCCCCCTCCTCTTGAACGGCCTGCAAGCGGGCATCAAAAAAAATCCGAAAAAACTGGGGTCCGGTTTTTTTATTTTCGTAAAAAAAGCGCAAACAAACCTATAACCCTTTAGTAATAACAATTTTTTTTGAAACAGCCTGTATGGCCATAAGTTTTAAAGTTGTGTTTTATTCCAAGAAAAACCCTCCAACAAACGCCAAAAACTGCAACTCATCCCGAAAACAAAACATTTTTATGCAAACGTAAAACAATGATTTTCTGAATTTTTTATCCAACACTAAATGCCCCCAAAATTCTTTTAATTGGGCATAACATTAGAAAAATTTTTATTTAATATAACATAGATAATAAAAAACATCGAGTTTGTTTTTGTAAAAGGCAAAAAAAAGTTTCCCCCCACCCCACCCCTCCTGGGAAAGCAAAAACCCTTCCCCCAAAAGAAAACGTCAAATTGGCAAAAACGGAAACTAAAGATTACAAATTTAAAAATTCCTCCTGCAATACCCGGGTTCAGAATGAATGAAAATTAGTATATGAAATGTATTAATGTGAAAATGGAAGAAAATATTATGTCAAAGAAAAAAAAGTGAAGGAATGGAGGAAAAACCCCTAAGCCGGTTTTGACTCTTCGAAAGCCTCAAGTGTATGGAATGGCTAAAAATTTACAATTTCAAAAAAACACAGTTTATTTTTTTTATAAAAATGTGCCAAATAGTGTCCCTCTGGAACAGAAAACCCTTGCCAGATAATGAAATGTAGTATGAATTTTATTGAAAAGAAGGAAATATTATTCAAAGGAAAACACCTTCGAAAGCTCAAGAGGATGGCTAAATATACAATTTAAACACAGTTTTAAAATGGCAAATGTCTCTGGAAGAAAAACCTTCCCAAAGATATTTCCTCGCCCACCCCCAATTCTCCCACCCTCTTGAACGGCCTGCAGCGGCAATCGAACTGGTCGGTTTCGAAGCGCACAAACATTAAACTTTAGTATACAATTTGAAACAGCTTGCCATATTAACTGTTATTCGAAGAAAACCTTCCAAAACGGCAACTCACTCACCGAAACAAAACATTATCCGTAATGATTTCTGAATTATCAAACACAAATTTGCATTTCCTTTATAGATGGAGGTAATCATTAAAAAAAAATTTAATATACAAAATATAAAAACACAGTTTTTTTAAGAAAAAAGGCAAAAATGACCCCTTCTGGAAGAAAAACCATCTACCAAAAACTTCATGGCACGAACAAATATACACAATTAAATTCCTCCCACTCGGCATTTACGGGGCAGAATTGAAATTGAAAATGGTAAAAGTAAATGGGAAAAAAATGTTTTTAAAAGTTTGAAAAGGAAGGAAAAATATCAAATCAAAGAAAAATCCTTCCGAAAGCTTCCAAAGAGGATGGCGTTAATATAGACCAATTTTTAAAACACAGTTTTTTTAGAAAATGGCAAATATGGTCCCCCCATCTCCCTGGGAAGAAAAAACCCTCCAAAAGATTTAGATTTTCCTGCGCCTCTGGGGCCCCCAACCCCCCAAATTTACACCCCACCCGTACCCTTGAAACGGCCTGTCAGCGGCTCAAAAATCGAAACCTGTTTCCCCCCCCCCCGGTTTTTTTCGAAAGCGCAAAAAGACAAGTAAAGACTTTTTTTGAATAAAGCAATTTTTGAAAACAGCTTGCCCCCATAAGATTATAAAATGGGTTTTATTCGTGCCCCGTATGCGAGAATAATTTGTATTTGTTAGGGCCATGAGTTTTGGAAGGTTTACTCCAGAGACCATTTGCCATTTTAAAACGTGTTTATATTGTATATTAAATTTTAATGTTATGCCATCTAAGAATGAATTGTGTGATAATTCATAAATCATTACGTGATAATGTTTGTTTCGGTGAGTTAGTTGCGTTTTGAAGGTTTTCTATCGAATAAATTTAATATGGCAAAGCTGTTCAAATTGTATACTAAGTTTAATGTTTGTGCGCTTCTCGAAACCGACAGTTTATTTCGATTGCCCGCTGCTAAGGCCCCCCCCACGCCCCCCGTCGTTTTCAAAGAAGGGTGGGGACAGAATTGGGGGGGAAGGGGGCCCCGGATGAAAATAGTCCTTTTTGGGACGGGTTGTTTTTTTTGTTTCTTCCCATGAAGCACAGATATTATTTGGCTGGTTTTTAAAAGTCGTGTTTTAAATTGTAAATGATTTTTAGCACCCTCCTCCCTCTTGAGCTTTCCCGAAGGGTTTTTTTCCTTTTGAATAATTATTTTTTCCCCCCCTTTTTTTCCTCCTTTTCCAATAACCATTCATACCTAACCATTTTCCCCATTTTTTATCCTAGCCCCCCGTAATGCGAGAAAAATAATTTTTGGGTGTTATTTTTGGTTTTCCGTGCCATGGAGTTGTTTTTTTGTTTTTTTGGGAAGGTTTTTTTTTCCCCCTTCCCAGAGAGACCAGTTGTGCCATTTTTTAAAAAAACTGGGTGGGTGTAATCTATTGTAAAAATAGTTAAAGATTTTTTTTAATGTAATGCCAATCTTAAAGAAACAAAAAATGCAATTTGGGGTGTGGGGAAATAAAATTTCACCCCAGTAAAAAAAAAATTTCATTACCGTGGATAGATTGTTTTTTGTTTCCCCGTGAAAGTGAGAGTTGCCCGGTTTTTTGGAAGGTTTTTCCCTTCGAAATTAAACATTTTTTAAATATGGCAAAGCTGTTCCTGTTCAAAATTGTAATACTAAGAATAAAGTTTTTAATGTTTTTGTTGGCGCTTTCGAAAACCGACCCCCAAAGTTGTTTCCCGATTTGGCCCGCCCTTGCAGGGAGGCCCCCCGGTTTTCAAAGAGGGTGGGGGAGAAGAATTGGGGGGGGATGGGCCGGAGGGAAATATCTTCTTTGGGAAAAGGGTTTTTTTTTCCCTTCTCCCAGATGAACCATATTGCCTGGCCCGCTCCCTTTTTTATTAAAACTTAGTGGTTTTTTTAAATTGTTTGTATTGTTAAGCCATTCCCCTCCTTGTTGAAGCTTTCGAAGGTTTTTTTTTTTACCCCCTTTGAATTATATTATTTTCCCCCTTTCCCTTTTTCCAATAACAATTCCATACCTACATTTTCATTATCTGCCCCGTATGGCGAGAATAATATTGTATTTTTGTTCGTGCCATGAGTGTTTGGAAGGTTTTCTTCCAGAAGACATTTTGCCATTTTAAAAAACTGTGTTTATATTGTATTATTAAATTTTTAATGTATGCCCATCTAAGAATGCATTGTTGTTGAATAATTTCAAGAAATCATTACGTGATAATGTTTGTTGTTTTCGGTGAGTTGAGTTGCGTTTTGGAAGGTTTTATTCTGTTCGAATAACATTTAATATGGCAAGCTGTTCAAATTGTATACTAAAGTTTAATGTTTGTGCGCTTCGAAACCGACAGTTCGATTGCCGCTGCAGGCCGTATCAAGAGGGTGGGAGAAATCCTCTTGAGCTTTCGAAGGTTTTCTTTTGAATAATTTTGTCCTTCTTCTAGAACTTCAAACTTACTTTCATTATCTGCCCCTATCGAGAATTATTTGTATTTGTTCGTGCCATGATTTTGGAAGTTTTCTCAGAGACCTTTTGCCATTTTTAATACGTTTTAGATGGTTTTTAAATATTATATGTATGCCAATCTAAGAATGCATTGTGTGATAATTCAGAAATCATTACGTGATAATGTTTTGTTTCGGTGAGTGAGTTGCGTTTTGGAAGGTTTTCTTCGAATAACATTTAATATGGCAAGCTTTCAAATTGTATACTAAGTTTAATGTTTGTGCGCTTCGAAACCGACAGTTCGATTTGCCGCTGCAGGCCG
>JAWZYV010014486.1:0-88574 GCA_038373885.1 Cheiracanthium punctorium | reverse complement strand
AAGATAATTATATTTTTTATATACAAAATACAATAATATTTAAAAATAAATATAACTTAAGTAATTATAAACTGAGCTCAACTATGTGAAGAAAAAAGTAATCTAGAATATTTCCTTGGAATTTTTTTTTCCCACTGGCTGTCCTATTTTTTTGCTTTTTTTTCCCAGTCTTTGGCCCTGTGTTTTCTGGATATGATTTAATAATTAAAATTCCTAAAGATTTATAAACTATCCAAATTCCTCTAAAACAAAAATTTTTATATCATTTAATTCCTGAACTTAATTATTCGGTTAACAATAAGAAATCTCGAAGTATTGCCAAGAATATCCTGCAGACTTTAAAACTCAACGTGCTTCCTTAAGAAATTGCAAGCATTTCCTTAATTTTTAGCTTAATTACATTTTATCTCTTTTAACAATGCTAATTTATTCAAAAAAAAAATAAATGTTTTTAAAATGTAAACACTTACAAAATGTACATTCTTTATGATATTTATGGCGAACTAAGCGTATACTAATTACTTGTATTTACATAAAACGCTCTTCTCTTGTATATGTGAATATCTTAAGCGTACACGATGAAAATAATGAAAGCAAAATAACTCAGGCAGAGAAAAGTTTAGTTTTTTGTGAAAAATCACAAATTTACACTTCTCTTTTCAGAATCCTTTTCATTCTTTCAGAAGTTTCTGTTTCACATCTTTCCTCGGGAAAAATAAGTGAAAAACGATTATGTTTGTTTTTACGAAAAGGAATTGTTTTTATTTTTCTAGAATAAATGATCTTGCCCTCGAATCATTTCGAACAACGCTCGACATATCGGAAAATAATAAGTGATTTATTTATTTATTTTTAATCATGCCTTTATTTTAAAATTTTGCTGGTTTGTGCTACAAAACTCGACTGCGCAAGAAAATCATTAAACTCATTTTATAAATTAAGTAAACTTTCCTGATAGTGTTAAGATATCCAGGTGAAACTCAATGACTGTTTTGATAATATTTCCAATAAACATTTCGAAAAGGCATTTTATGGAGAGCTAGCTCTATACAGTGTGCTATCTGTATTTGACTACAAGTCTTGAGATTAATAAAATCACAGAATCTTTTGATTACACAGCAAATTTGTACGAGAAATACGCTATTATTATTTTGTTATTTAAATATTATATTTTAAAATTAAATGGTTTAAAGGGACTAAATCATTCATTAAATGTATGTAAGTTTAACAATCGGTAAATGAAAAGGACTACAAAAAGGTATTTCTGTATAAAACTTATACAAAATTATGGTGTTATAATTTTTTATTAAAAGTTTTTAGACTTCGGTCTACATTCCTAGATTATGTTTTGTATCACTCGCATTACTTCACAAATATTATATACACTGCTGGCCACCCAAATTGCAACACCAAGAAAAACAAGAGATATCACAACAAAATTTATTGTGTAGATAACATGTTGACCAAGTAACAAATGATTAAATTTACAGCATTCTATGAAGCGTGGTTCCTGCCAAAATCAGTACCCCAGAGTAGCCGCCGTTTGTTGGAGATCACAGCTGCCACACGCCTCGGCATTGATTCAAAGAGACTTTGAATGTGTTCTTGGGGTACAGCAGACCAAGCAGCTTCCACACGTTGCAAAGTTGATCTGGTGTGACAGCTGGGGATGAACTCTGGGTCAGTCGTTGAGCAACCATGGACCACATGTTTTCTATCGGCGAAAGATCCGGAGAGCGCGCCGGCCAGGAAGCAATTCAATCTGGTGATTGACGAAGAACCCTTGGACAATGCGTGCCACGTGTGGCCGTGCATTATCCTGCTGAAATATGGCTGTTGGCAAGCCCTGAAGGTAAGAAAGGACAACTGGCTCCAACACCTCGGAGATGTAGCGCTGGCTGGTTAAAGTACCGGCACATGCGTACTAGAGGAGTGCGAGAGAGATATCCGATACCGCCCCATACCATAATACCCGGTGCAGGACCAGTGTGACGGTGCATAATGCAGCTGTTCAGCATCCTCTCTCCACGGTGTCTCCAGACTCGAATCCGACCGTCGTGGTGTTGCATACAGAAGCGTGACTCGTCAGTAAAGAGAATTTCATTCCATTCTGTCGTCCACATCCTTCTTTCATCGCACCATTGGCGGCGGAGACGTCTGTGGTTCCGCGTCAGAGGTAGACAAAGCAACGGACGTCTTGCGGACAGACCATTCTGCTGTAAACGACGTCGAATGGTACGCGCAGACACTGGATGATGCGTTACAGACTGAATCTGCTGTGATATGGTTCGTGATGTGACTGAGCGGTTCCGTCACTGCCATGCGTACAATCTGCCTGTCATCACGTGACGTGGTGCACTGAGGTCGATGCGGTCGATCACGTCTGTCCGTCGTACCCTCCTGCACCCAACGATTCACATATCCGCATCACAGTTGTTTGGTTTCGTCCAATACGACGACCGATTTCCCTGAAAGATAACCCACAATCTCGGTATGCCACTATCCTTCCTCTGTCAAACTCGGATACTTGATCAAAAGATGATCGTTGTTTCCCTACGAGGCATAATTTATCGTTTTTTGAAAAAAAAAAGCAAGAAAAACACAATTGCTGTACTTGAAACCGTCGAAATCTCCAAGCCTTAAATAGCGCTTTGAGGTGGCGCCACAGGCGCGCTTTGATGTGCGTCTGCGCTGAAATTCTAATCATTTGCATATCTCACCTCAGCTAATGCATGTTGTAAATTTCATATTATTTGCATGCTTCCTTCAGGGTGTTGCATTTACGATGGCCAGCAGTGTATTTAGTTTAATATTATTTCAATAATTTATGTATTAGTTCAATAAAATTGGAAATTTGAACCTTGAAAATTAATTATTTGGTCTGAAGTTATGTTGTTAGTTTTATAACATTTTAATTTTGTAAAAGCTTTATACAGCGATACCTTTTTTAGTCCTTTTATTTGCCAATTGTTAAACTTACATTCCATTTAATGAATAATTTAATCCCCTAAAATCATTTAATTTCAAAATACATTATTTAAATAACAAAATAATAATATCGAAAATAAACGCACGGAACTGAAAACCTAAAACATAATAATGTTTTTTTAAGTTGGAAATGTTAGTAATGTTAGTTTTTCATATAATATCGGTTCGTTCTGCATCCATATTCTTCTTTGGTCCTTATTTGGAAAGTACAGACTGGATAATTTTAGTTTTTATTTTGCTATTTTTAAATGAATGTTGTATTTGTCAGCATATTGACACTAGACAACCATGGCAATTATACCATTTACATAATCTATTACTTCATTCCCTGTGCAGTTCCAATATGTTTTACATCGTGTTAAATTAAAGAAAAACAGTGTTTATTCAAGTTTTACATGTGGTCATATTACTTATTCGATATTAAAAGTATTTTATTCCATATTGTTAACCATTAATCTTCATTAAGCAACATAAGAAAATTGTCAATTTTCCTTATTTTTAATTCGTATTATTCTTCTGATTATTGTTAGTTTTTATCTTCATTACTTAAAGTATGGTAAAATTTCCAAATTAATTCAATCTTGAAAAAAAATTGATTTTTCGAAAGTTTGAATAAAAATAAAAACAGAGTTACAAAAAATATTCCAAAAACCTTTTCGTTTTAGAAATTGATTTAAAAAGAAAAATATTGACTAGGAATATATTTTAAATGCATTATTAAAATACATCGATAACCTACTAAATATTATTAAAATACATCGATAACCTGTTAAAAAAATGTAAAAGCTGTTCAGGAATGAATGAAAGAGGATTTATAAAAATTCAAATTACTATTTTTCCATTCAGAAGAATTTAATACAATTTTTTTTTTCAAAAATTTCGAATATGAGTTAACACTTAAATGTTCTCACTTTTTTTTTCTTTTTTCCCCTTTCATGTGCTGCACAAACTGAAAAATGGAATTGAAGAACGAAATCCTGTTTAAATTTCAGATATATCGCTTGAGATTAGAATGTGATCACATTAATATTTAAAAGTAAGCTTTTCATAAAGATTTTGATATCTTATTTAGAAAAAGTAGCAGATTATAAAAAGTACGTATTTTCACCTAAACAAAAATGTTATTTAGATTTTTTTTTTATCTGAAGATGTCTGAACTATTAAGAGAGTTCTGAAGGAATTTTAATTATGTCCCAAAACTTGATATGTCAGGGATTTATCTTTTTATGAAAAAAAAAGTATTCTTAACCTGAAAAATAGAAAAGGTGTTTAAATCTGTATCTAAAGGATACATTTAATAAAATTCGAAATAATAGAAAAAGAAAATATCCCTGAAATTATTATGAATATTTTTTAAACACAAAAGATTTTTAAGTAAAGAGATTATATATATATATATTAGCATTTTAAACTTTAATTATTAATTGTAATTTAAAAATTTATTTTTTAATTAACTTGGTTAGGTTCCAAACTAAAATAACTTTCGTGTGATGATTCCCTGGTCTCAGTCTTAATTTGACTAATGGAAAATGTATAATACTTTCAGCGTCAACTTATCTTTCAACTTCATTTTCAGCTGTAAGATATTAAAGATGCGTTAAATTTCTAATGTGCAAAGAAAAATCTTTTTGAATTAAAAGTTATATAAAACTAAGGTATTTTCTTACTGGGATATGCGCAATTGATTTTCAAGCAAATGGTACAAATTTTTGATCTTTTTCAGTAATAAATCTAAAGAGTTTTATTTATGAAACCATTAAAATCCAATAAATGCATTTAATGTTACTCTCTTGTCAATTCAATTATCACAGCATGCAGTATTAGCAGATTAAAATGTTTCAATATATACATTAGGGTGCAGTGAAAAAAAAAAATTTCTTAATTTTAAAATTCAATAGAGACCAAAAGTTGTGTGTTGTATTCAATAAGAAAAATACAAAATTACAAAGTTTTTGGAATATATCTTGAGTGTCCACTATTGCTCCAAAATGTCACAAAAATTCGAAAATTTGAGTATATTAATATTTCTTGTAAGATAAAAATAAATGTGCTTTTTGATATTCAATTGCGAAAAAAAGTTGGGATGAATGCATTTTCAAGGCTGTGCAAAATTTTAGAATTGTAAGAAAATACCTTGAGTGTCCACTGCAGCGAGCAGAGAGTACGAAGGGAAAAATCACTTTTCATTATAAATAACTGCTTACTTGAAAATGGTTTTAATTATCGAAATTACAACCAAGTGTACTTAAATAAAATGTTAAACACTTGATAAAATACATGTAAAAAGAAAAAAATTGTGAACGATTAACATTTTTTTTTTATAACGGCGCATTTTTTGTTCATCTGAAATTAACTTAAATTGTATCGTTATAAAACACGGAACCATCCTGCAAGACTCGAGCAAGAATAAAGCCATCCCTTAAATGTTCTCCGCAGACTGCGGCTACTGCTTCCTAACTAATTTAACACATTTCACTGTAGCTTGAGAGTGGTATGGTACTTTGAAAATGCCGAAAAATCGTGATTGTAATTCCATCCCTGAGATCTTCTTCAATTCATCATTCATAATTTCTAAAATACGTGCCATAACATGAAGGTTTTCCCAATCAATCAGATCAATGTAATCCTACGCCTTAAAATTCAGCTTTGGAACATTGGAATTCCTTATATTTTGGATTTCGTGTTGCTCTCGGGCTTTCAAAATTTTACGAACTGCCAACTCTTGAATGCGTTTTCTTTTATTCCTTATATTTTGGATTTCGTGTTGCTCTCGGGCTTTCAAAATTTTACGAACTGCCAACTCTTGAATGCGTTTTCTTTTATCTTACAGCATGGGCAAAAGAATGTTTTCAGGGTGGGCGAATCAGTGGCGGATTTCCAATTAGGCGCATAAGGCGCACGCCACGGGCCTCAAAATTCGGTTCTCAAAAAGAAAATATACATGTATAAATTTCTGTTCAAAAGACAGGAATTTTGTTCATAGTTCCAGAATTGCTCCTAGAGTAGAATGCGCTCTTGAACAATCTTTTCTTGTGGCGCTCTTCCTTTCCCGCTTTACAGCATTGGGTCAAAATCTAAGTTCATACTTTAATAACTAATACTTTTAGCTTAAAAATAATTAGTGCTTTAAATCCTTATTTCACTGTAAAAATCAAGAACATGCCTTGGAAATAATGGCGAAAGTTAGACTCACAAATACCATACAGAAAGTAAGCATTTCCATCTGAAAACTACTGTTTACTTTTACCCGTCCTTTAACCAAATATTGCTCTCCACGATTCGCTTGAAAACAAGCAATTCATTTAAAACTGACCATAACTGTAAAAAAAAGGAATGTTCCTTGACGATTATCAGCAGCTGAGATACCCTAAATTCTAAGGAAAGCAACATGAAAACACCAAGAAACTTAATAAACAATATACATAATTCAGTAAAGTTTCTGTTATTTTCTTGTAGCATTACTAGGAATTGTACGGCATCCTCAACATTATTTCCAAGGAAAGTTCCTGAATGCTTTTTACTATGTTACAGGTTATTTTATATGGACGATTTCAAATTTCGATAATCTAGTCTCTGAAGAATCACGTTAAAATAAGTCAACAATCCAAATGACAACACGACAACTTCTTTGTCTTTTTAATAATTTAATTAAATTTCAAATGCACACGTCTAGGTTACATTTTAAAAGAATCTATCTCTACAGAACTTGAACAACTAAAGCGAATTACAGACTAATAATATGATTTGTTTCCAGCAATTATCACTTTGAAGGGAAACCATAATCATGCTTTAAATACTGCTGCTACTTTGAAATACAGAGATATTTCAGAAGAAATAGTTACAAAGTTTAGAAAACTGTTCAGACAAGGGCATAATCCTTCATCAGCACTTCACTGCCACAAAACTGATTTATTAATTGAACACGGGGAGCATATCTTAAGTGTTGTTTAGACATTTTAGCACATCTTTCTTAATCTAGAAATATATTTTAAATTTTAAAGCTGTACAAAGATTAATAAAAATAAATTAAATATTCTTTCAATTTGCAGTGGTCCTGGATATCTTTTTTTGTATAATTTTTAGATATGAGTAGTTTTTCTTGTGTGTATTTTCAACTCGTGTTTTATATTTTCCAATATTTCTTTTGGCAAATATTGGAATTGAATTTATGTACATTATGTGCAACTAAAATAATGAGATAGAACCAGGTTTATATGGACACCCATAGCATTTAAGAATTATTATGCTAATTTTGATTATGTGCGCTATTCATGCTGAAAATGTATGTGTACAAAGTTTCAGGCTTTTTGATTTTAGAAACTACCCACTTCTGTAGGGTTTTAATGTATTGGTGCTGCTACGATTTATTATTTCAAGAACATGCACATGTATGTACACTAAATTTTTATTACCTTGTTTTGAAATCTGTATTGTTTTTTGAAACCAGATAAGGAACATCAGTAATTTTATGGTCTTGTGTTAATAAAACCTTATTTTTGCAATTTTAACATAAAATACCTTTTTTTAAGTTAGTGATAAATGTGTGGATAGTTGAATAAAAGTCTTGAATCTTTATTTTGTTTATTTAGTCCATTTGTGTGTGTTTTAGATCTCACATTTTTTACCGAAATCTTATTGCAAAAACAAAGTAAGGATATATATATATATATGTATGTGTGTCTGTGTGTGTGTATCATTTAAAAAAATATTTATAAATTTTATGAATAGTGCATCTCTCCCCCCCCCACACACACACACTTTTCTTTTTCATTTTAATCCTCTTTTTCATTTTAATCTCTATTCTCTAAACCCTCTTCCCCAATGCAAAATATGCACATCTGATTGGGCTGTTGTTCCATGACATTTTCATCTGACTCCTTGTACTAAACAATTGCTTCAAAAAGTTTAAAAAACTATGATCTAGATGAAATCGGTAGTATAAATTTTTTTAAAAATCTGTCATTGATAATAAATGAACTTAGACTGCACCATTTGACTTCAGCTGTTCTTAAACAAGGAGAAAATTATTCAGCATATGGTTGTTGAGTATATTAAAAATAAACTATTTGAGACTAATAAAAATGTTAAACCTATATGTACATTTTTGACTATGACCAATTTCTATATATTTTTTAATTACCAATACTATGATTGATTTAGGAAATAAAAAAATGTTGCCTGCATGTTTGGATGGAGTATGGCAGGATTAATTTTCTTGGCTGATTTTGATTGTTTAAGAGTTCTATGCAACCATAAAACATGAAAATTATCTCCTTAGTTTATATGTAATGCTACTTTTTTACAAAAAGTATTCAAAGCACAAAATTAATATAATCATGCAATCTTTGTAATAAAAATTTGTCTTGAAAAAATTGCATTTAATTTTTTACGCATAATTATCTTAGAAAAAAACTCATTAACATTAATTATTTATTTGATTTCAATTTAAACAAGACCATATTGCTTATGAATTATCCTAATTTATTCAAAAATTTCCTCAGATAAAATTTTAGCATTTACAAAAACATGCATTCAATCCAATATGTTGATTCTGTATTAATATTTCATTTTCATAACTGTATAAAACAAAACAAATGAGAGTAATAGTGACATTTGTATACGATAATCAAATAATCCCTGTTTAAGTTGTATTGTTTTAACAAGTGCAAATAATATATTTTTTATTATTATAAGTGCTATGGCTTCCCATACATGAGAGAAAACTTCAAACTAAGCATTTGCTTCAAAAATGATGTACAAAGTTCTAGGAGAACTAAATATAAAATAATACTTTATATTTTAATATATATATGCTACCAGCAATGTCTACAAAAACCGACATTCTGTAGAATAACTTGTCATTTTACATGCCTTGTGTTTTAAGGCAAAGTATGAAATATGAAAAATATTACATACTTTATCTATGCATTGCATATAATACCTAGACATTTATGAAACAAACAATGCCCATTAGGCAAATTATGTGGAAAAGATCATGGTAAGCCCTATTTCTTTTTAAAGACATTCTTTCCTTTAAAATAAATTTGTTATTTTGAAAAATATTTGAGAGATAGCAATTTAGGCATTGCTTAAAGAGAATTTTGTCGTATAGAATTCCTAGGTATTACATACAACACTTATGTAAACTATATAATATTCAAATCTCTGCCGAAATGGCATTTAGTATTCTAGAGAATGCCTAAGTAATGTGTGAAATGTTTAATTCTCTCAGAGTTTTCTGAAGATTTTGACATTATATAAAATATTCTATAAAATGCTGGCTTTCATGCATTGCTGATAACATATATATTGTTATAATCTACGAAAAATACTACTTACAGTTTATGTTGGCTATAAGCAAGGGGGTTCAATCGCACCTCTCTGTGCTCCCCCCCCCCAAAAAAAAAGAAAGAAAACTGAAGAAAGTGACAGAAAAAGTAATTTGATTTTTAAAAATATTTTAATGAGTATGTCATTTTATCTCACCCCCTTTATTGAAAATTGTCCTAAAAATGCAACATAATTTTACATATATTTAAATACTATTAGTTCACAACAGCTTTAATCTATTATTACACTATTTCGTAAGCTGTACAATAGGCATCACATGTATTTTTCTATAAATAGGTTACAATCATAAAAATTTCAATATAGGGTTACCAGGTGAAATACACGAAAGATGAGAGATAGAATGACATAGTCAATTAATATCTTTTTAATATGGCAATAATGAAACTAAAATATTAGGGGGGGGGGGGGTTCAGTGGGTGTCTCCCCCTGAGGAGGCTCAAACAGCAGAGTTCTAATTTTTCTATTTACTTGAACGTAAGTATAAATAGAATTATTTCTTGCACCTTCAACCTGGATTAAAATCTGTCAATACTCTTGGGCATAGAGTGATAAGAGAATAAATTTTAAAAGTAACAAAATTTAATACAACAGCTTGATACATAGAAAAAAAAACAAAAAAAACAAGGAACAGTAACTAAATTGTAGAGGTATGAGAAAAATCCAGACTGATTTATAAAAAGCATATAATCAATAACAAGCAAAGAACATATTTTATAAACCCTAATAATTTTATTTGTTTATTGGCATAACAAAAAAATAAACATTTTATCTAAACAAGCATTCTCTCTCTCTCTGTATATATATATGTGTGTGTGTGTGTATGTAATTTAATATTTTTAAATGTATGTATGTGTATATTTTCATTTAAAAATTTAATCTTGGGAAGCTTAGAAATTTATCATAATTTTTAAATCAGCATTAAAAATTCTTATGAAGCTCATAGAAATTCATAAGCTTATAGATTTCTTATGAATTTTGAAAGTATTAAATCAACATTAAAAAAATTATGAAGCTTAGGAATTTATTGCAATTTTGAAAGCATTAAATCAACTTTTAAAAAAAATTCCCGAGCTCGGACACTAATTTCTGAAAGAGGTATTAATGTATATGTTTAAAAAAATCATAAAGAGTGAATGTAAGTGTTGTGCTCAAATCGAACGCAAACAGCAATGTCAGTTTAAAATGCGCTTTATCCACTTAGCGAAACCTTCATACGATCAGCGGAGATAAAATACATGAAGTTCAAAGTTGTAGCTGTTGCAGCCTTTTCATCGCCTAGAACGTTTTTTCCTATGTCGCCAAAGAACAGCTAATCACGTGAGATTATGAGCCAATGAGAGACGACCCCTATCTCGACTATCCTAGGATCTGCGTAAATGCGTGCGGATCACCCACGAATATGTAAGGATAAGAATTAGTTACTTTGATGGGGGAAAATGAAATTCAGAAAACCAGATAGTTTCCTGTTATTTTCATGTAACATTCCTAGAAATTGTATGACATCCTCAACATTATTCCCAAGGAAAGTTCCTAAATGTTTTTACAGTGTTACAGTTTTTTAGTGTTAGTTTAATTTGATCACTAATTTCGTCTAAAAAAAAATGCAGACGCAGAGAGTCCCAGTGCTCATTTCCTACCCGGAATGAATCAGATTGCGGCGCAGTCTCTGGTTTTGCAACAATGCATTCAAACACATCTGCTTTAAAGACTCTCCCTTACTCAACAACCAAAAAGTGTATTGGCTGATAAGATTATTTCTCTCTCATATTTTAAAAGAGAAAAGCCTGAACTGCTTTATTCAAGAGCTTTTGATTAAAAGATGTGTCAAAATTCCTTTTTTTAAACCGTTCTTCATTTAAATGAGTTATGGAAACTACACTCTGTACTCAGTGAAGTTTTCAAATATACCTAGAATGTATACTTTTTGGATGTCATAACGTAAAGAAATTGCAAGCAATAATTTTCGAAAAATCACTAAAAATTAAAAATTTAAGTTGGAGATAGCCTATTTTATCTTTTTAGGGTTGAAAGAACTTTACGAGGATGCAATGACACACACACAAAAAAAAAAATATGCCGACCAGTAAATAAGCAGATACGAGCTGATATGTGTGAGATAACATAATTTTTGCTGGGAAAAAGTTGATGATCAAAAAGAAGTAGTGAAAAATTAAAAAGAGCAGTACTCAATGTCACCGGAATTAGGCATGCTTGCAAAGTTTCAGCTCGATTGGATGATAGGAAGTAGTTTAAAATTCATTAAAAAATATTTCGACCTTGAATAACATACACAGTTAATTAAAAAATGGATAAAGTAAATGATGCTTAAATTAATTTTTTTTCTTTCAAGCGAAAAATATTTATAAGAAGTATAATATGTTTTTGTATTGAACTACTTAAAATAATGATTTTATTCTTATTCTCTTCTAGTTTTTTCATTCTGTTCAAATATAGAGTGATACGAATATTATATTTTTTTTAATTCATATCTAATTTTTCATTACTATTAGTCCTAAACTTATTTCCAATTTTTGAATAAACAAGATAATTAAACTGAAGAGAATATTTACTTTCACTATTAAACTGCTTACAGTTTTGCAGTTCCAAGTGGGATATTTATGGATATATTTAAATATTTATAAATATGTTTTGTAGAAATGTTTTAAATCTTTGGCTCATTTTATCCAAGTAAAAAATTCTTCTAAACTTTATGATGTCAAAGTCGTCTTTCTGATCCAGTTTCCCCTGTTCTGACCCCCAAATATCCCTGCGAAGTACACAAAATTTTCATGATTGAAAGAAGACGCATCTACCAGTGGTCCACAAAAGTGATTCGATATAATCAAGTAACACCAATATGAAATTGCAATTGCTGGGTTATACTTAGAGGTATGCTGATGTTTATTTAGTGTGAATCATGAAAGTGAAACGTAGTACAAAAATTTTCAAGTTTCATGACTTAAAAGACTTCTTAAAATGTACTAATCTATAAAAATAAAAAATAATTCCTAATTTTAATACTCGTTTTTAGACATAAATTACATATAAAAAGCAGTGAAAACATTTAAAAATAATTTTAAACATAAATTAGCGTTTAAATTTTAGACAATTTACTTACAATTAGAGAATACAGGAGCAAGAAACCAGGTTTCTCTTTGTTTTTGTTTAGGTTTTATCAATCAGTCCATTCCCAGAAATTCCAAAAAATAAATTCAAATCTTTAGAATAAAATTAATTCAAATTGATGTTTAAAATGTCGCTGCTATTATTAGCAAATGAGAGTAAAATTTATTACAACTTAAAAATGCTATTTTATTATTCATGCGGATTACTATATTATTAAAAATACAAATAAAAAGTAAAATTTAAAAATATGATTAAGTAAGACATTAATTACGGTAAACAAATGAGCGCATAGAACGCTATGTAAAGGTGTAGGGTTAGTGAAAGGTTGTTTTTTTTTTTTTTTTTTTTTAAGAGGGGGGTTTCAAAATTGAGTTGCTCCTCGGGCCTCTCAGGAGCTAAATCCGCCACTGGGGCGAATATCCCATTTCCCCAAATAACAGGCGCGGAACCTAGGAGAGGACGGTGGGGGCGACGCCCCCTCCTGGGCGAAGTCTAAAATTCTGTTATAATCTGTTAAAATATAGTATAATGAAAATTTTCAGCAAATAAAGTATAATGAAAATTATGTAGCCTTTTTCTAAGGGGTGTATTGCGGGTACTACTCCCTGTCCTTTTTAATCATCGCTCATATATAGATTTTATCAATAAAATAATTAATTACATTGATTGGTATAATTTATTATATTAATTAATAATAAAATGATTTTGCGCATTCTACCCCCGTGTTACAGGAACAAAATCGCCCCCTCCTTGAATAATTTCTGGATCCGCCCCTGCCAAATAACAGGATCAAACACTATCAAAAGTTCTTCGCTAAGGTATCGGGACAGCTTGATCATATGCCACAAGTAGACAGCTCCGCTCTTGCACGATGGAGATTCCTTTATCATAAACCAAACTGAAAGATAGGCCTTGATAGCATAGGATGCTAATATAATGAGATTACATGAAAATAATTTAATATATGAGAGAAGATTATAGATGGATAGTAATACCTATCTGTTATCATCTATCAACATAATAGAGCAAGAGCCTGCGGCCACCAGACCTTCGTCATAGTATAAAAGCTGAAACTTTCTCTGCGCATATTCCCCAATAGAGGTAAGAACTATCGGCCACTATAAAGTTTGGATGATCGTGGCTTTGGCAGGTAACAGGTGGCAAAGGTGTATAAAATTGCAGAAAATTTTCGTCATTTCATAAAGCTTCATTATTTTATATGTTCTTCTTCGCAGTACTAGAAATCACTTTATCCCTTGCCAGACACTTTTCCATCGTGGCAAACCCCCGCCAGACAATCTCAAAGTCATGGAAAACGTAATTCTATTACGAGCGCGCTGCAGCATCGTAAGAAAGTTCAGAAGTAGCAGTATAAAATGTGCTTGCACTTTGTGACAGCTTGACGTACTTCGTCGCGGGAGTTTACGAATACAACAGTTTTCCATGACTTTGAGATTGTCTGGCGGGGGTTTGCCACGATGGAAAAGTGTCTGGCAAGGGATAAAGTGATTTCTAGTATTGCGAAGAAGAACATATAAAAAAATTAAGCTTTATGAAATGACGAAAATATTCTGCAATTTTATACACCTTTGCCACCTGTTACCTGCCAAAGCCACGGTCATCCAAACTTTATAGTGTCCGATTGTTCCTACCTCTGTTGGGGGTATGCGCAGAGAAAGTTTCAGCTTTTATACTATGACGAAGGTCTGGCGGTCGCTGGCTCTTAGACTATAAGATAGATAATAATAGAGAAGGTATAAGATATGCTATTATATGAAGATTTGGCTCAGCAGCATGTAAGTGCCAGATTTGGTTAGTCGCTGTTAAGCACCTCGAGTGGGGCAACTTCTTGCGATTTCTGCCAGCTAAATTTTCAGAACATTCTCCTGTAGTAACAGCCTGACTTATTTCCAGGAGATACTTCTGATCGGTGCTTAAATTTTTAGAAGTAATCTCTCATATTTCTGACTGGATACCAAGGATTACCGTTCATTCTTCCGCATCATTATAATAATTTCGGTTTTATCAATACCGCCAATAGTCATTTTTCGTTCGCCAAGCTCATAATAAAGAAAAGCCTGTTCTTTTCTGGGAACTTCACGAAAACGTTCGCATTTGCAGTCAGCAACATCAAACAACTTTTTACACTCCGATAAAAAACTATTAACGTTTGCTGGACAGTCTCGCTCAGTTTTCTATCACCGCTAAATGATTTCTTAAAGATTTGATATTCATTGCGAAATGATCTAATCATTCGAAGAATTGTTTCTCTAGAAACATGTGGAACTGAGGCATGATTCCAAATTAATTCTAATCTATCTGCCACAGTTGCAGGAATTTCGCTGATAGTATGTTCCTTAGAATTCTTATAGATATATCAAATTTTAAGCTATCTGTGCAAACAATTAAAACTGCATAATTTCTTCGTATATGGATACCATATTGTCACTTAAATGCTTTGATTTTCCAAAAATAGGGTCTTCAACATCACTTCTAGTTCTTATGCTCAAATTCATGCTGAAATGCAAAATCAAAGCAGGAATAAAACGCTCTTTTACCTTCTAAACAAATTTCCTTCTTTTGTACTTTTTTGTTCGCTGTTGTGGACCCTCAAGATATTTTCTGACAATTGACTTATAGATATATTGTTTGCAGTAAAATCTGATAAGTCTAAGGGTTCGTAGCTTAAAAGTCAAGTGCTATAAATTCTACTAAATACTCCAGCTGTCAGGACTAAAAACAAAATTTTATAGGTTCTAGAAATTCGACAAACAATCTCTAATGCATACTTCACAGATATTCACAAGTAATAACACGATTTTTAAAAGTCGGCTTATGACGGATGCGTTCTCAAATGCTGTATTTTGCAAGCAATAAAATCCTTTCACAGTCTAAATGGAAATTCTCAAGCAGAACTGTCATCTGCTTTTCAGTATACAACTGTGAAGAATTCACAAACAGCCTTCAAAAATAGACTTCCCAAAGCAAGCGAGAAAGATTCGCTTGTAATACCGCATTACGAAGAACAGAGCACTTTGGCTCATATAGCTAAAGTATTCACAGCGAGCAAGATTCGCATTTGAACTAAGCTGGACTTACATTGAGGAGAAGAGCTGTCTTTTTATACTAATCGCAAGTGCATCGGGAACATTCCATGTCATTTCTTCAGCAGTATTTTCCAGAAGCCTCTAGTTATTTGACTGCGTAATGTTAATGCTGTTGCGTAATACTAATGCAGGTAAGGAAACATTACAGGGCCAATTATTAAATCCGCAGTAAATGTCTCCAAGCTTTGCGACTTTTTGGATAAATATCGCTAAATCTTGCGCCAAAAATAAGTGACGAAAATTGAAGTTAGCAATACGACAGCGGCAAAATTTCGTGAGAAATCATCAACCCTATGTTAAACAATGGGGAAACCGAAAACTCCCTATCTCAAGTTCTAGTCAGCCGATTCTCATGCAACAAAATGCAAATTTATTTATTTGACCTTTAGAATAAGAATTTTAGCCTAAATTAAACCCCTGAAGAGCAGGTTACTCCAAATATTTGTACAATATTAACAGAGTTACTGCACAATAAGTGCAAGCTTAGGATTTGACTTAACATTTTATTAAACTTGGACAAAAATAATGCAATCACATTACACGTAAGAAAGATCAAGAAATACATAGAAGTAAAAGGAATACCTGTTCGAGCTGCGAAACGGTTGACCAGTTACAGTTAGAACAGAGATTTGATTTGAGGAATAAAGAATTCAGGAGGATTGCACCATTAAAACATAACATCCAGTACTCAACAGTGACTATATTGTTTTTTTCCCCTTGCGTGGCCAACTTTTACTTCAATTTTTCGTAGTTTTGGTGCTTATTCATTTTTGCTTGCTAATTATGCCTTTATCCCTCTTTCTTTCTTTCTTTTTCTTTTTTTAGCTTGCTCTGCGAATAAAGAAAAATGATGACCTCTTAAGAATCGGTGAAGAAAGCTATTATACACTCAAAGTGTTAAAATCTTTATCAGTTGCAAGAGAAATATCATAATGATCTTCAATGGAAGGCGCGCCTCGGGAATCACAAATCTGAAGTGCCTCAAAATAATTCTCAAAAAGAAGGGAAATAAAAGAAAGAGAAAAAAATTATAAACTTTTTTTCAAAAGTCAGGGCTGCTTCTAGAATAGAAAGCGCTTTCGAACAATTTTTTCCCCCATAATCTTAATTTATACTTTAGTAATTAATACTTTTAGTTTATAAATATTTAGTACTTTATCTTCTTATTTGTTTTAATTTGTGCACTTTCCTTCATCTTAAAAAATGCAACCGCACAGATTCCCTTTCTACGCCTATTTCCTAATCGGAATGAATCAGATTGCGGCGCAACAGCTGAAGCTTCAGCAAGAAATTCAAAGACGAATGTCTTACTGCAGTCTTGAACAGCTTTTGCTTGAACGCTTGTAGAACGACTTTTTTTACCCCTGCATTTAAAAAATGTAAAGATTTTGATTATTTCTCATGTTAAAAAAAAAAGAAAAGTCTGAAATTAGAAAATATTGAAAAACAAAATTAACCTCAAGCTTTATATTACATTGTAGATCATAAAGAAATGATCCAACAAACGAATTAAAAAATTAATGATCAGAAAAAAAGGAAATAGTTTGAAAGAAAGAATTTTAAAATAGTGTATACATTAAAAGTAAATGTGTTTTTATGAAAGATTGATAGAAAATCTATCATATTATTTACTTATTTATTTTACGAATGCCGAACATTAGCGCCTAAGCTTTTAGTTCACGTGCTCTCGAGTACTTTTTAACAAATCCTCACAACCAGAAAGTGCAACACAATTGTTCAAATCTTCCCAGATCGTAGGCTGATCGTATTAGCATAAAGCACACTTTGGGTAATCCACCACACCAATTCTGCAGAGATGGTCCCGCAAACAGTAATCTGGAATTAGACGTCCGTGAAATGTCAAATATTATTTTTAAATATTTGCTTTTCAAACTTTAAAACTTTAATGTCTTTCCTTTAGTTACTGTATGTGTATAAAAAATGTATTTGAAATCAGAAAAATGATTTACTATCACATGACTTTAAAAAAATCGGCGTCTATACTTGGGGAGGTAGACTTTTAGCACTTTGTCTCCGTGTGTGTAATGTTTTTATGAGCTTGTACACAATTCCGGAAAGTAAACAGTTGAAAGTAAATTTGGTAGTATTAATATTGACAGTTAAATAGTGTGCCAAATACCTTATTGCAAGTTTTCATGAAAATGGTTGTGTGAATAATAATCATGCGATTAGTTCGGGATGATTTGAGATTTTTTGATGTACACAGGGTTACACTGGTACACTGGTTAAGGAAAACCTGAAAAATCTTGAATAATCAGGATATTTTATTTTAAGATAAAGTAAGATAAAATTGTACGTTTTGGAGAAAAACCTGGAAAATCTTGAAATATAACTTAAAAAATTATTTGACTGCATTTATAAAGAATTTTTCATTTGCCGTAAATCTCGAATGATCTAAATATGACGTGATATATAGATGGGAAACAGGGTCGGGTAAGGTAATTTTTATGGGAGTGCCCAAATTTAAAAAAGGAAGAAAACAAAACAAAACATTAGTTAGGAGTAACTTAGGAGTAACATTTTGTTTAGGTTAAATAAGCTTTAAAGAATCCAGCCATTGGGTAAATGTAAAATTAATACATCAATGCGGTAATGGAGATTTCAGATAGCTTTTCAGATCACATTTCAAGATTTTCCAGGTTTTTAGCCAAAATTTTCAATTTTCCATGACTTTCCTTGAAATTTCCTAACTAATCCAGACTTTCTTTTCGGGTTCATTCCAAAAAGGATAACAAGCTTGGTAGAAAAAAAACTTGTGGTATAGCACAAATTGTTAGACTCGTTATTCTGAATTTTGTTGGACCCCCGTTAAATATCATTTCAGTTGTAGTTCTTTTATTTCTTTATTTTCACCATGTTTGTAACAGAGTTGAAGGTACATACCAGAGCAACTTTCTGTAAGTTCAGTAAAAGATTACATAAATGTATGGCACGTTTGATAACTTTCTTACTATTTAAAATAGATCCAAACTATTGCAAACAGCCCAAAATGTTTCACAACTTTATTGAAGGGCTTCTGGCAGATAATCAGCCAACACACTAAATATCTGCATTTTAATAAATGATTTATTATTGTTGTAAAAATCTTCCTAAAACGTTTTTATGATCAATCAGAAGAGAACTTCGTGAAAATATACGTTTAATAATTTTTTGCATGAATTTTTTTTCAAAGTATTTGTTTCAAAATACCAATAAAATGGTTTGAAGTATGATTAATTCTACATTATTTTTCAGTTGACTCCTTTGCTAACACCATAAGTAAGAGAAGAAAATAATTGAAGCGACAAAAGACTAACAGTGGTAGTAGCTTTATCAAAACCTTGGTTTCTGAGAACTGAAAAAGCACCGAACACTGTTTCAATAATTCTATGTTTAACTGAATCGCTTTATTGTAATGACTAATATGTTCTCTCTACTGTAGCTTAAATTTAATAGCAAACTGTATAAATATTTGGTTATTTATCAAAGTATTTTGCTTATTGTTTTACCATTTGAAAGACATGTAAACTAACTGCCACTAACTTTTTCGTGGGGCAACCATATCAAAGAACTTTGGTCATATATTGAGCCTCATATTGCTGCACTTTGACACATTAAAAAATTATTCATAACATCTTGAAAAACAAACTTTCAGAATATATCTAAAATCCTATAAAAATACTTCAAGTAAAGCTTTTATTTTTTTCATGACAGATCGCTCGAAGTTCTTGCTAGAGAAGGGTAATTACTGCAAAAGTGTGAAAAAAAGAATAGCTTGAAATATGCTCGAACCTACATTATTTATCTAATTTGACGTCATTTGGTTTCCTTGCAAGAGCTGCCTGGGAAGAAAGAATAAAAAACTTTCCAGAAACAAGACACAGCGGAAGAGGGTTAATCAAAGTGGTAGTATCTGACAACTGGGAGAGACAGCAAATTGGACATTAATATTTGCTCTGGTTTAAGATAAAAATTCATATTTCATAGAAATATAAAGTTGCTATTAAAGTACATGGAAAGTTTTGCTGTGGAATTGGTAATTATCAAAAATAGAAGTGAAAAACAAGTTCAGTATTAGCTTTTGATCCGAGAGATGATCGGAATCAACAGATTTAATTTTAAACGCATTAGAATAAAAAATGTATTGCAAATACATGCATTCAATAACGTACAGTTTTTGAATCTCCATTTATATTTATAAAAAGTGGGTTTAAGTATTTTTAATTGTTCTTTTAAATTTATTTAAAAAAAATAAACCACATTTTCTTAAATTTTTAAATCTAATATTTGAAATTATTTTAAAAGAGTTGCCTCAATTCTGGTCTATTAACACTAAAATTCGAAAGAAATGTTTGTTAGAACTCAACTACAGTTGAAATTTAAATTTAAGATCGTTCTTTATCATTATACATTCTGATTTGTGAACAAAGCGAAAATTTCCATTCTATATTTCTTACTAGAAAACTGCAAATTGTGCATTTGTTCTGCACATTTGAAGTATGAATATTATATACCGAAAATGATGCTTGCACCATAATTCATTGATTATATCACTGATAGAATATGACAACTTTTGCATAGATAATCTTTTCAGAAAAATAATCATTTTAATACTAGTTCATATCTAGCAATGTGAATTAGATAGTCATATCATCAAATAATTTTTATATTTAACATAATAAAACGTTCATTATGTAGACATATTTCATACAAAATGTTTAAGGAGACTACTAAGTTACTGTTAGAATTTTTAATATTTATAAAACTTTCAATTCCATAAGTAAACATTTCTCTTAAAACAAAGGTCTGATTTTTCTTTTTTCGAAATTCTTTGTTTTCTCCTAAATTTTCAACTGCCCCCCTCTAACAAGTTTTAAATAACCCATACCTGTGTGAAGATGAAGGGGAACAGAATCTGCTTTTGAAATCTACGAATATAAACGCAAGATAAAACACCGATTAAACCTGACAGCTTGAAAAGCTATATCACAAAAGGAGGCCCCCCTGGCCATAACGACGCATGGAAAGATATCACGCGAGACACTTTTCAGAGATAACAATAAGCGAGTGATCTTGACGCTGAACATTTGATGTGCCAATCTTTCTCTTCAAGTTTGCATTAACAATGGCACTTTGGATGCTTCCATCTAAATTTTCCTGGGGGTAATGAACAAGCTTACGGTAATGACTGCTTTTGTAATGTGTTCAAAGCTATCCCTCCCCGTCCACTTCTCAAATTTTTTAACGCCTATGTAAAATAATATGGAGACGCCGCACGCGACTACCTATGCCTGAGAAGATAATTCGGCTTCAGAAACATACCTGCAGAAAATTGTTGTTTATTGTGTTTATTGCTAAACTGTAACAACCTCAACTTCAAACGCATTTTTTATTTAAGAAATACGTGCTTTGTTGGAAAAAATTTTTGAAATGCTGAATTTCAGTTTGAGAAGATTTTTAAAAATTGGATGAATAGGCAGTGTTCGGATTCTAAATATTTGTAAAAGCAGATACGATTCCAAATGTCTATGCTTTATCTTGTTTTGGAACACGTTTCATTTTATTTGATGTTTATAAAGGATGTCTCCTCTAGCTTGCCGAAGGATGTTTGGAGAATAAGCACTCTAAACAAGTTGTTTCCCTTGTAAAGCGAAGTATTGGATTACATCGGGTCATAAACAATGACTGATTGATTTCGAAAATCAAATTTTAAAAAAGCAATGAAAATGTACGATTTGCTGCATTATACTGGAAGATTTAGTGAATTGTACCCCAACTTATCTTAATATTAGTCCCAAAGATAGCCAATAGATGGCACAGCTTACTGAAATTTAAAAAAAAATTCAAGAACGGGCCATAAATATTCAGTTTTCTCATTCAATGGCTCCACCTTCGGAACTAAATTTGAAACTGATGAGATAAAATTCTTTAGCTTACCATGTAAAATGGAGCAAATTGTAAATTCCTATCGCCTTTTCTTGTTAAAATCTTTTTATTGAAAATGGATTTTTGTCATTGTGTCTTGGTGCTACGCTAAAAAAAATTTTCCAAAGTACCGGGTGTCCCAAAAACGACCGACGATTTGAAAAATCAAATATAGTAAAACGGAAGGCGATAGGAATATACGATTTGCTGCTTTCTGCTTAGGTAACCAGGAAATTTATTCTTACCAATTTTCAAAAATTATTTACAAAGCTCGTCAACAAATGGCGCTGCTGACTGGGAAAATCTATAAAACAATGTTTTCAAAATAACCCCCGACAACGTGGCGCAGTTTCAGGACAAAATTCATGGACGCCCGTACTAACATTTCAGTTGGGATGTTCTGGCAAGTAGCAACGTATTGTTCCAGTTCATTTGCAGTTTTTGGATTGTGACGATACACCTGGTCTTTCAAGTACCCCTAAAGAAAAAATGTGAAAATTGCAAGACGTCAAATCTGGCTAATAGGGAGGCCAATCTCTGCCACTTTGAGTATGCTGTTCGTGGTTAAGGGCAATGACATGACAGCCGAAATGTTCGTTGAGAAAACGGAACACTGCAGCCGTTCAATGTGGCCGAGCACCGTCTTGCATAAACTACAATCTATTCCTACCATACTCCAAAGCATTTTGAATGGCCACAAGTTATGGAGGATGTCCCGATATTTTGCTGAAGTAGTTGTTTGGTGCCCAAATAAGGGCCCAATAAGTTTTCTGAAGGAAATGACGTCCCAAATCATGACTTTTGGTGGGTGCAGAGATGAAATATTGGCTACATGCGGATTTTCCTTTCCCCAAATACGCCAGTTCTGCTTGTTAACGAAGTCACCGAGAAAAAATACGCTTCTACAGAGAACCAAATGTTTCCGATATCGATTTATTCACAGGCATATATGTGACTTCAGCAGCATAACCTCTCGCGTGCATGAATGGCACCAGCACCACTGAGAGGTTGTCGAGTCCGGTCCATGACATTTCGGTCCTGCAGTTTCGGTACCGTAACTACTTCGATTCGTCTCTTTCGACACAGATATTCAATTCCATTTCTTACTTTTTTCTTTTACAGTGGGTATATATTAATGGCCCTAAATTTGTAAAATAATTTTGTGTTTATGTATTAATGGTGATGACATGACGTGATGTTGTGCAGTGAAAATAAAATTCAGAAAGTCTAAACACCTATTGCCTTGAAAAAAAGAAAAAATAATAATAAACAAATTAGATAATAATAATAATAATATCGACAGGCTGATATCCCACTGACCCGTAAACAGTTTTCTAAGAATACGCTAAGATGTGGAAATAATACCGATCTGAAAGGATGGAATGCGCACAAGAGATGCAGAATAGCAGTGCCATCTATTGACGAGCTTTGTAACTAATTTTGAAAATTGGTGTGAATAAATTCCCTGTTTATCTCAGCAGAAGGCCGAAATCGTACATTTCTATTGCCTTCCGTTTCTACTGCGTATTGCTTCTCCCGATTGATTTTTCAAATCGTTGGCCACTTTTGAGACACCCGGTATATATTTATTATGCTCGCCTGCGTAAAGCACTCTTGCTGAGTTGATTAACGTGCTTGTCTAGTAAACATGAGATCGGGAGTTCGAAATTCAAGACCTTTAAAATTTATGGCTTAACGAGTATCAGTAAAAAAGCTGTTAAGAATGTTAAGCATGTTAAGAATGTTGGTCTCGAATGCTTTTTAAAATGCGTTGATTATTTAAAAAATTTCGTACCTTGCAAAAGTGAAATATTTTTATTTTTCTCCTAAATTTTATTAGTGTATTGAAACTTTCATTTCTTTACAGCAGTGTTTCTTAACCTTTTTGGCACAATGGACCACTTTAAAAATTTTAAATATGTCACGGATCCCCTCTGTGAAAAACATCCTTGGACAATGGAATAGCCTTTTCTCTGTTCCAGTTCACAAACTAATTCAACCATTTCCAGCGCACATGGCTTAATTAATGTCTCTCCAATAGTATGCGGTTTCTTACTTTTGGCAATACGATATGCAACTCTGAAAGATGCTTCAACCAAAGGTTTTTAGGGAATACACTATCTGGCCAAAAGTATCCGGACACCCAGTGATATGGACTTGGAGCGTCCTGAGGCACATATTTAATATGATGTTGGTCCCCCTTTTGCATCGATGACAGCCTGCACACCTCTGGGAAGACTTTGAACCAGTTTTTGACAGGTGACCATAGGAATTGACTTCCAGGTGTCCATTACGGCTGAAGTGAGTGCTTGCAGTGAGGATGGTCGTTTTGGCTGGCTACGTAATATGCGCTCTAATTCGTCCCACAGTTGTTCTGTGGGATTAAGATCGGGGATCTGAGAAGGCCAGTCCAGTTTTTGAACGCTCATTTTGTCAAACCACGTCTGTGCAAGCCTCGATGTGTGAATGGAGCAGTTATCCTGCTGGAAGAGAAATGGGTCTTCCCCGTAATATTGCCACAGAGTTGGGACTGCAGTATTGTCCAGAATGTCCACCTACATCGCAGAGTTCATGTTTCCAACCACAGGAACTAACGGACCCAGGCTCAAACACAAGAAACGCCCACCACCATTATACCGCACCACGAAACTTAACAGTCGGCACAATTCAGTCACGTAGAAAACATTCGCCGGGGATCCGCCAAACTCAGACGCGTCCCTCCGACAGCCAGACTGTGAAGCGAGATTCATCACTCCAAAAAAGAGTTTTCCACACGTCCACAGTCCAATGATGGTGATCTCTGCACCGTTGCAATCGATGCATCGCATTCTGTGGAGTGATGTTCGACTTGTGAACGTCTACACGACCATGGAATCCCAAGTTGTTTAACTCTCGACGAAAAGTCCTGCTGCTAAAACTAGCATCTGATGAACTTTGGAAGTCCTGAGTAATTTCCACCAACGAGGACTTGCGATTGTTTTCCACTACCATTTTCAGAGTTCTGCGACTCCGTTCACTAAGTGTTTTCGCTCTACTACTCCGTTTTCCTGCAGTTTCACTGCCTCGACGTTTGCACTTCACAATTACATCACTCACAGTGGATTTAGGCTTCTGTAGAATGTCCGCAATCTCACGATCTGATTTCCCACTAAAGTGGCATCCCATTATACTGCCACGATCGAACTCTCTAAGCTCTTTTGACTTACTCATTGCTTCCCAAACGCATACATACAACCGGACAAACCACTACCAAGACTTTAATAGCTTTCGATTACGCATCAAATTTGCGTCACCCGCCAAAACCACTTTTTTAGGGGGTGTCCGGATACTTTTGGCCAGATAGTGTACCAAATCCAAGTTTGGTTAATGTTCCAAATTTCGAAAACTGGGCTTTCTTCTTTGTACAAAATTCTAGATGTTTAGATGCATTTTCGGGATGAAGATATTTGAGATGCTCTATCAATTTTGACGGTTTCATGCTGGCGTTTGCCAAAACTTTTCCACACAGAAAGCATTGTGGCTTTTTAACACCGTCCGATTTCTTCATGCAGCAGAATCCATATTTTACATAATTTTCATCATCCGTCCTTTTTTTGGACATTTTGGGCTACAAAAAATATGAAATGATCAAATGAAACATTAAGAACAAACATTCAGACACAAAAAAAACACTTGTGAAACTCATTGAAAAACTCTTGAAAAACACACTTGAAAAACTCATTTGTGATCCACATTTTGGACATTTATACATCGATGAAATCACCCCCTCTTTCATACAGTATTCTAACAACGCTTTCTTACCCATGACTGGTAAAACACTAAATAGCCAACTGAATATTTATTTTTCGCATTCAAAACTTCAGCAAGAGCTAATTCCATAGTGAAATCAAGCATTTAGCAATAATATAAGCTAAGAAAACACCAAAAAAATATGCTACTCACAAACAGATGAAAGACAAAAATAAATGTACGTCTTACCTCCAGGGCAGATCCAACGGAAATAAAATCGTGAATCAAGTTTAAAATTATACCGCTATTTCCAACTCAAACAAATTATCGACCAATGAAAAGACTAAAACAAAAGAGAAATAAATGAGCATGCGCGAAAAAGCCCCTCAAATTCTCTTCTCCGGAGGAGCGGAAAAAGAAACAGGGTTGCCATACAGAGCGCGCTAAGGATGAAGTAGGTCCAGGTTACCACTGCTGGCTAAATATTGATGCAAACATTTTAAAAGTTAAGATCAGTCGGCGGACCCCCAAAATATGACCCATGGACCCCAAGGGGGTCCATGAACCACAGGTTAAGAAACCCTGCTTTACAGCAAGCCTTTGCAAGAATAAATTTTTATTTGTTGCTTTTGAGCGCTCTCTAATAAAAAGCCTCTACTGTTAAAAAGCATCTTTTTCTTAAATTTTTATCTTTAAATTGATTTTTCAAATCAAATGTCGTTTTTGGAGCACATGATATTTGCTTAGACGTACACTAAATTTCAAAATAACTATAATCTGTAAAAAATCCCTAGTGCATTCTAATGGGTTACATGGCATGTAAATCAGTAAAACAGATAAACTGTTAACGTTTAACAAAAAGCCAAAGATAAAAAAGTAGGTGAAAGTTGGACAAAACAGAGTTTTATTTTTTTTCTTCCCCTAAGTATGCAGCTACGTAAATAAATATTGATTCAGTTTCTTTTTGATTGATATATTAGTCCTATTGGTAATAATAATAATAATAATAATAATAATAATAATATAAACAGTATTTTGGAGGGTAAATGAAACACTTTTTGGGTGTATCCAGCAAAATAATTTCATTATAATGAATAACCTCAATTCAAGTAAAACAACAGCTATCCAATTTTGTTTTGATTAGTTTACAATTTTTCAAAACAATCTACTATTAATGGAACCTACATAGAGAAGTTGACTTAAAATATTTTTGGAGTGTAGTTATTGAGTGATCTGTTGAAATTACAAGACTAAATTTCGAAATAGAACTTTAATCTATCATTTAATATTTTATTATTGATTAATTTAAAAATCATTCTTTAATAAATTATTTTTAAAAAGCATTGAATCTGCCAAGTTGGTCTACTGCACAATACGAATATTCATTTATTTACCTGAATGTTTCGGGGGGGGGGGGGGTACTTATTACTTTTGTTATTATTTTCGAAATTTCCTCAATGATACTTGAGATTGAACTAACAAATATTCTTGAGAAACATTCCTGATCATTTCACATGATAGTATATTTGCTAACAGAGATATACGAAAAAACGAAAAAAAAAACAAAACTCTAGCAGTTCTACTAATTGATGTAGATAACAATGATTTTAGTTGAGTAATTATAGAAAACATACTTGGATTGGATCCAAATTTCGCCAGGGTAAATGTTTCAATGCCTTTAACATTTCCGTTAAATGAGCTTTACACTATCTTAAAAAGTACTAAAAGATGAAAATTTTAAAAACATGCCGCTAAAAGCTTGTCTTAACCGAACTTTCAAAGAACAACATCATCAAACAATGTAGATAAAGCATTAAAATTTCTAAATATTAATGTTTCTCTAGAAAAATATTGTTTTTCTTTTTAAGTATGATTCGCGTCGATAAGTGTGTAAAAGTGCTCAAGTAAGTGCATCCATTACTTTAAATAGTTATGTAAAGAAAATAACATGAACCTTTTTAGAAAAATATTTACCGTTTTCTTCTGTAACAAATATGCATCACCTCCATACAATTTTGTCCTATCATTATTTTTTATGAAAATGTTGATTAAATAAACATAGTGATTATTTATCTTGAAAGTGAAAATTCTAACGTTTAGGATTTTTTTCTGAAATTTTTCAAGGAATAAAAGTCCAAGGTTGTTTTATTTGTTTTTTGGGTTTTTTATATATTATTACTATTATTGCATAAAATTAAATTGCGATTGTGTCTGATAAAATTTTTGGATGCTTAATGAGTACGCTCAAATATGACATTGCTTTAATCATATGATTAGAGTTTATAGAAAGTCAATATTTTTTGTGTTTCTTGAATTGCTGAGACTGAAAAGGTTTTCTGAGAAGTTATAACTATAAAATTTTAATATTTGAAGGAAGGTGAAATATTTTCTGAAGCAGAAAACAGAGTATAAATTTAAATGACAAACTAATTTCGTAGTACGTGCATATTTCAAAATGTTAAAGATAGAAAAGTGAATACAAATTTCCATGACTGTTCAACGAAATGAACAACGAATGAATGCATCCAAAAGAAGCATCCAAATTAAGCGAAATTTGCATCATGCGTTTGTGGCAATGAGATATGCAAATGATTAACATTTCAGCGCAGGCACACATCATAGGCGCCTCTTGCGCCACCTGTAAGCGCTATGTAAAGGGAGAAAAGAAGGCCGTTTGAAGTACTGGAATGGTGTTTCGTGCGCATCTTTGCAGTAAGCAACTTCAGTATGGCTCGTAGCAGAAAACGAACGTCTTTCGAGCACGTTTCGGAGTTAGATCGAGGAAGAATAATTGTCTATAGGGACTGTGGATTATCCTTCAGAGAAATTGGGGATTCTGTCAGACGAAACGAAGCAACTGTAATGGGGATCTGTAATCGCTGGATCCAGGAGGGAACGACGGACTGACTTGGCCAATTGCACCTACCTCGTTTCACCACAGCAAGTGATGACAGGCATATCATGCCCATGCCACTGATGAGTCACTACCACATCACGAACCATATCTCAAAAAATTGGGTCTCTTGCGCTACAATCTGTGTCCGCATGACGTCATTTGTGGCAGAGGAAAATATCCGTAAGGTATATATATTGCTAAGTTCACAGTTGAGTCAAAATCACGGACGTTTCGCCAGCAAAGTTATGATGAACAAAGGACATGGGCAACCGAATGCAAGGCCATTGTTTTTACTGATGAATCCCACTTCTGCCAGCAACACCACGACCGTCAGAGTCAGGAGACACACCGGTGAGAAACTGCTGAGCTCTTGTCTTGTGCGTCGTCATACAGGATCTGCACCCGGTATTATGGTTTGAGGAGGTATTGAATACCACTCCAGCATACCCCTAGTACGCATTGCCGATACACTGACCAGCCAGCGATATATCTCTAAGAATTTGGGGTCCTTTATGATCCCGTACCTTGCTTTCTTGCCAACGGCTATATTCCAAAAAGGATAATGCGCAACCACATGTGGAACGAAATGTTCAAGACTTCTTCGTCGCCCATCAGATTCCATTTCTGTTTTGGCCTCCTTGTTCTCCCGATTTATTGCCAATCAAAAACGTCTTATTGATGGTTACTGAACGACTTGTCCGGGCTACACCATCACCTCCGATAATAACGGCTTTCACAGCAATTCAAAATTCTAACTCCGAAGTCCAGTGGTCTGCGTTCTTTTGAATGAGTTTTGACCGAAACAGTTTTCAACGTTTTCTTTTTAAATAGTAAATAAAATATCCATTCACATGAAACTGCCTTTATAAAAGTAGAAAAATTCTTTGTCAGAACTTACTACTTTTAATTTTTTTTAATTATCCATTTTATATAAATTTATTACATGAAATTGAATGTCTTTTCAAGCGTGGATTTATTTAACTCAACAGTAACTTTCTTATGCAGTTGGGGGAGGAATCAGATTTACATTAAGTAGAATTATTATATCTTGGAAAAATCCTCTAAAGCACATTAAGTTTGTGGCTTAAATTACTAAAAGTATTACTATTTTATAGAATATACTTAGTCCATAAAAATCAATATTTGATTAAAAAATTTTCTTTTTTTTCAAGAGGAAAATATATTTTTATATTAAACGGATTTTTTATTTTCAATTGCATACCTAAATGGTCATAATGCAAATTTCCACTATATTTGGGTAGAAGAAAAAAATCCTTTCGGACATAAAAAATACTTCTCTTATTTCAAGATTTTTTCAAAGTAGCAAAAATACATGTAAAATTATTATAACATACACAGAAGCTTTAAGTGATATTGCCCCATAATATATTTAAGATTACTCCAGAACAAATGAATATATTCTTCCAAATGTTTCATTCACCAATACACTCTTTATCACTTGTTTATGTTTAAATTTATCATACATAATGGTACTCATAGTGGTGTGTAGTGACATTAAGTTGAAGGAAAATCATACATGCACTAAAGAAAAGAAATATTTTGCAAGAAAACAATCGTATTATATTTAAGAACGTACAAAATAATTTTTATTGTATGCAGTCATAAAATTTGCAGAATCATTGCTCTATCAGACACATTTGTTATTTCCATGGGAAGGTTCAACCTTTCAAATTCACTAAAAATTAATATTAAATTTAATAATGTTTAGACAGAAATATGATTAATGTTCTCCCAAATCAAAAATTCAAATTAAAACACACGATGTCCAAAACTAGATTTAAACATGCGGAAAAAGCAGTGTTTTTGGTTAACATGGAAAACAAAAGTTTTAATAATGTCTCCAACCAAGATACCCTCTTAACTTCTCAAGAACTGCGGAACTTGGGATTGCGAAATGCGCCATCTTGCCACTTCCTGCTTTCACTGCGCGGGTCTTGTTCATCGGAGGTGACGGCTACCCCCCCTCCCCCGCTGCTGCAGGAGATCAACTTTGGCAGTATGTGTAAGTAGCATGGGCTCCTATACCTCAATAACACATCCACAGCCTCTTTGATTCAATGCCGAGTTTATAGCAGCGGTTATGGCCAGCAATGGCAGCAATACTCAATACTGATTTTATCATTCTTCTTCACTTCACAAGAGGTTGTATTTTCAATCATTTGATCATTGTACAGCGTGTTATATCCGAAATAAATTTTTCTGTGATATCTCTGGTGGTTCTATTCTGTGGTTCTTTTTGGTGTCACATTTTGGGTGGCCAGCAGCGTATAAAGGATTAAGGATAACGTTAATTTACCATTTTTATTAATTAAGTGAACCATTCGTTAAAAATATACTACTGCATTGTTATTTTGATGACAAATAGTACTGACAATTAACTTTTGATGAATTTATTTTGATAACTATTAACGAACCGAAATATTTCAGCGAATTTTGATACTAAAATCACTGAAATTACACATCTTACAATTAATTTCTATGAAACCAGTCTATTCAAATACGTATTGTTGCAAGAATTATGATATGTACGTGAAGAAGAAAAGTAAAACATTGGTAGTTTCTTTAAATTCAGTTGCGTCTGCAAATAAAAATATAACAATCAATAACGTTTACAGATGTTGTTGTAACAAAATTTCTTCTCATTTGTTTTCAGTTTGCTAATGACTGGAAATTTCTGGAGTCACATAGAAATAAAGAAATATTGTTATAATTGTCCTGTAACACACTTTTAAAATACTATCACATATTTAAAAGTAATGGAGCGCAAAATAAGTCTTTAAGTTTCAAATTTTTAAATGTTTTCGATTTACTTATTTTTAAGAAAATATCCTTTTCCCCTGGACGAAGGCTAACGGCATTTATTGAAATTTTAATATATTTGTGATTCAGAAATATTTAAATTTAATTCTAATCGAAACTCTAAATAGCAACTTTAATATGAATAACAATATTTTTCAACTTCACTTTTGAATGTTGAGGTTGTGGCTTAGCTTTAACATATCTAAATTTTCAAGAAAATGATACGCACAGTTTTTTCTTAGCTATTCAAAATGTTGAAGTACATAGATTTCAAAGCATGCTTATGACTAAGTTTGAAATTTTTAAAGATGCCACGGTTTGCTTTAATACGTCAATGTATTGTTTATGCTACTTCTCTAAAATAAAAGTATCATATTAAGTTGAATTTCTAAACGTCATGGCTAATTAAAAAGCCCTACCATCAAACGCCAGGTTTCTCTAAAAATATCTTAAATCCACTAAATCAGTCTGCTAACTTAAACAGATATAAGTTACCTAACTATGGCTAAGATAAGCTTCTTAAGTGATACAAGATATTTTAATTAGCAAGATTTCAAATGCGCTTAGTTCAGGTCATTTTCTTTAAGAGTATTAAGAATATTATAAGCTTATGGACTCCATAAAATTGTTTTCAAAATTTATAAAATGCAATTATACGAAAAGGCATAGAATTAATCATAAATACTTTTATATATTATATGCAAGGATTTGGACAGTTGCATTTCTACTAAAAATCGCATAATTGATTTTCCTGTGTGTTTAATTGACAGATTATATTAACAATGATATATGATAATTATCAAGCACAATTCATATGTGTATGCACTATTTGCCCTCAAGCAATATTTTCTTCAAGCAATATTTCATCAAAAGCTGTAACGCTTTAACAGCTTTTGATGAAATATTCATGAATACAGTTTAATTTATTCCAAATAATTTAGTTACTCAAACCATTGCACACACACACACACACACACACATATATATATATATATATATATCAATATGCTTGTCAAATGGTATTTATAGAACTTTATCAATGTTTAAAGAGCATAGTGAAGCTTATATGAATAAATTAGTTACATAAATTTTCCATGTATGAAATATAATTCTTTATCCTGTGACAGTCGCCGTTGCATGCATTAAGAGAAAACAATACCTAGTTTTCAATAAGTTTCAAGTTTTATACAAAGGAATGGCTGAAGGTATTTAAATGGATAATTTTACTGTGCTGTTTAAAAAAAATTAGAAAAAAAACTTTAATATTTATTGTATATATAAAATTAAATATTCAAAGAAACTTGCTTCGGAATCCTGAAAATATTTGTTTGTGTGTTTTTACGATAGAATATGTTTTCATATATTAGCTTCTTCATTAACATTTCGCTGTATTCCGTTGTACTTTCTCTTTATGTATCACGTTTTAAAGGCTGCTGTAGTACCTGTGGTAGATGAATTTGAATTAATTGAATTAAAATTAGAAAGGCGTACAAGATCACATACACTAATAAATGGTAGCAACAGATTAATGCTGATTAATTCCTTAATTTGCATTTCAGGAAATTCCCCCTCTACAATTCAAAGAAATGAGTGTGTCTTGCGCGAACCTCTACTAAAATCGAAATTATTGCATGCCAACAAATTAAGAGTAATTTATACTACTAACAACAAATCATTGAACATATTATTTCAGACAGGTGCGTATATACACGCCCCTGACAGTTAATGCATCGACTGCGCAAAGCGTATATATAAGGGAGAATGGCCTAATGGGACACATTTTACATTTTTGCTGTAGAAAGAATTAGTCACTTTTTTTTTCTTTCAGACAGTTAATTGAAATAGTCTTTTGCTATTGGATAAAAAAAACTTAAGTGATTGTTTAATTAGTAAAAGGGAAATTTGTGAAATTTTAATGCATGATCCAGTTAAAAGCTTGCACTACCACCTATAGATGGAATTCTGAAAACATAGCTATGTTGTTTCATGCAATAACTCACATTCTCAATATCCCACAGTCACCCCTACGTTCAGAACAGTTAACGGGTTAATACATAAATTCAATAGTTGAAAATATAATGAAGACAACATAGATATACATTTAATATGAAACGGTATTAAAAATATTCAATTAAACCACATGACCAAACGTTGAATTCTATTGGTAAAGCTTCCTCCTTCAAACAATGGATTTCACTGTTCAACACAACGTTGTTGCTGAGTTTCGTCAAAAATTATCGTGCTTCAGTGTGCAGCCTGAAACAGTTCAGATGATTTATTTATCCATTGCTGCTCTACTATCCACCGCTCTTCCTAAATTCATAGCACTATAATCAGAGATTCGGCAGTATCGCAAATACATGTGTTTGAAATACAGGGTATGTCATAATTCCCTCCCGAGTTTGGAAGGCTTATAAAAAAAAGTATATATATTACCAATATAGCAACAAACTTGACTTTATTGGATAAAGAAATGTTACTAGTTTTTTTTTCATAAATGTTCAATATGTGAACCTTTTGTGATGCGGCAGATATCGAGGCTAAAGTCAAATTCTTCCCTCCCCACACTCGCTTTAACATGTCGCGATCAATGGTAGCGAATACGGTTGTGATCCTTTGGCGTAAATCTTCGAAATAATGAAGCACTGGGGGCACGAACACACGATTTTTTTTGAAACAGCATAAAAAAATCACGTGGAGTTAGGTCCGGTGTGGTGGCCACGGAAGAAAGCTACTGTTGTCATCAGAACCTAGACCTATTCAACGACGAGGAACCTCGTTATTCGTGAAACAAAACTTGTAATTTTTCTTTCTCCAGTAAAGTCAACTTTGTTGCTGAATTGGTAATATATTACTTTTTATAAGCCTTTCAAACCCGGGAGGAAATTGTGACACACCCTGTACATTTTCAAAATACATTTGTATCTTGTATTTCGTTACTTTCACTTGTAAAAACAAAGTATTTTGAAAATGCATTTTAAAATACCTTTTCAATGTATTTTGTATTTTCGAAATACAGAAAATTCATTTTATATCATGACATTAAATTAATCGTAACACTACGGATTGCTCATGTAGCATGTACGAATGAAAATCATAAAATTGCTGATATTCACCCCCCCCCCTCTCCTGATGTAATTTATGAGCTGCGCCAGCATTACACATGGCATTGTAACTGAAGAAGTGTAAGGATCTCTGCTGATATTTACATTTAGCTAAACAGGAAAGAAAAAGAAAAGCTTTTCGTACTCCTGTTTAAAACATTATGTTTGTTCTAGGAATGTTTCTGGATTTACCATATAAATGAAGCCAAAAGTAGTAAAACTATGTTTGAGTACTACTTATTGGATTTCTTGGGGGAGTTCATAAATATTTTGAAATGTGTTGCTAAGTTCCAGAAGACTGCCAATATTTCTGCAGTAGTATAATGGGTAATTGGTTATTATTATTATGGTTAAGAGGCAAAGCTACACGACCGCTATCTGCCTAAGGGGAAGATGTCTTGGGTGGAGGACTTTTTAAGTGGTTTTTATTCGTATTCGCGTTGCATCTGGAGGTAAAACTCCCCAAACACCAGACCAGTAGATCGACAGCTTCCCGTAATAGGATGGGGTGAATCAAACTTCCATCCTAGATTATTTTGAAACCTGTTGTACAATTCTTAATGGAAAATGGTTACAAATTTCGTCTGCAGATGGAAACGAAAAATTTAAAACTCAATGTCAGTTATGGAAGCTGAAAACTTAGATAATATGCAGAACATTTAAATCTACGATAAATGTTAAAACTGACTTAAACATAAAACTTAAATTTTTTAAGGGGTTAAAAATTTAGGTGAATATTTATGCTCAACCGTTTAACTGAAATCAATAAATAATAAATATTATACGTAGAGGTTAATTTTACGCACAGTGACTTTTGAAAGTCAAAGTTTTTATATACGATTTTGAAACAAACTAGTATTCATTGTTCCCATGTTGAAATTGTATTGTTTTCATTGCGTTTTGAGTATTAATTCAATTTCTCAGAAATGATCTGTTTCAGATCTTACTGCTACACAGATAAAATGTTGATCGGTACCGTTTAGAAAAAACAAATGGTAGGTTTTCGTTAACACAACTATTAAGACCGCTTTTGTTTTTCACGTTAAAATATATCTGAATAATACAAACTAGGATCTCAGTGGAAAATTTAGCGTATTCGCAATTAAAATACTTTCAAAATTTTACATGTATTTTGTGTGAATTTTCAAAATACATTTATTTTGCATTTTGTAATTTTTCAATTGAGAAAGTATTTTGTATTTAGTATTTTAATGTGTTTGAATCAACGTATCTTGTATTTTGTATCAAAAATACATTTTCGATGCATTTTGCCCAACTCTGACTAGAGTTATTATTTAATTTTAAAAATAAAAAAATAAAATAATAAATAAAAAATTGGTAATTATTATAAAACCGTTAGATTTATAATGGGGTAGACCGCTTCCTTCAATTTATTACTGGGATTAGCATTATTTCAGAATGTCTAAAAGTTCCATATCAATAGAATATACTTGTTATATTATACAGGTTGTTCCAAAAAGGTTTAAACGCGCTTTAATTCTTTATCTATTAGAGATAAGTGGGCAATGAAAATTGAATAAAAATGTTCAAAATAAGATAGAAAGAAGATTATGTTAAGAGAAATTTCCTATCGTTGATTTTGAGAAAGTTATATTTTTTAAATCTTTATACCAGACTCTTAAAAGAAAAAAAAGAATTCCAGTTAATAAAATGTGCCCCGTGCACTAATCAGGTGCTGTACAAAATTTAAGCCTTTCATCAGAAAATGCCTCAGAGAATCTTTAAATAAGTATGGCCAGGGATTATAGATGAATTTGAATGAAAACGTTTATCGTTTGTGTAAAAAAAAAAAAAAAAAAAAAAAAAAAAAATTCTTTTCTAATTTCTGTACGATCCCTGAAACACGATCACCCTACGTGATTTTTTACCTTTTGAGAGTCATTGAAAAATGGCTTAATCCAGGATATGTTTATCTTCTTATCGCTGACGTTTTCAGGATATAATTATCAAATTTTGTATAGCGCCTCATTAGTGCATGAGACACATTTTACTAACTAGGAATTTGTGTATACACAGATCGTATACATATTTAAAAAGTGTAACTTTTCGAAAATGAACGAGAGGAAAATTTTCTTAACGTAGTTCTTTTCCTACCGTATTTTGAACATTTTTTGTAATATATATTGCCCGTTTATCTCTAATAGATAAAGAATTAAAGCCTGTGCAGCCAGGATAGTTAATATAAAAAAATACTTTATTAAAATCTATTTAATTACTATTTAAATTAGAATTACCGCAAGTGACAAAGACTGAAGAAAAGAGAATGACATTGATTACAAATTTTAAGCGCTTATGTGTTTGGTTATGTGTCAAATGCTTTATGTACTTGATTTATAATCATATATGGATGGAAAGGTATTTGTGTGTGTGTGTGTGTGTGAAATGTAATATAACGATTAATTTCCTTTGAAAGTAAACTTTATATATAATTTTATAAATATAATATTTTCACTTGTTTATTATATTACGAATAAACTGTTAACTTTTGAAATCCAAATACAATAGCTTAAAACTTATCTGTTTAAATTAACGTATGTAATTCTCTGAACGTAATGATACAAAAAATGTGTATTTTATAAAGAACTTTAGTTGTTTTTATATAAGGTAAGGTGGGGTAAAATTTATATGAAACCATGCATGTTTTTATTCATTCGCTGTTTTCTGTTACTAATAATATTAAATATGCAACTTTTTATGTTAGTTTATGAAATGTACTCATTCCTTCATACTTGAAAGAATTTAATATAACTATATTTGTTTGAAGTACAAATATATTAAACTTTATTAAGGCTTGAAGTGTGCAAAATGGATAATAGATTAAAAAATTTAACACACTTTTATCAAATTTTATTTATTTATTTTCATAACTTATAAAGTATTCAAATTTAAAAATATTATGGCCATGGCTGTTACACTTAGGTTCTAGGTAAGCATTGCATTCCGAGATCTCATTTTACTCCACCATACCCTATAGTATGTAGTAAATATTTCAAAATAGTCTTGTATCTTCGATGTAATCTTGCTTGAACATTTTGGTATTATTTGCATGCTAATTCAATGACTCCCTGTAGCATTTTAAAAAATCAAACTGCAGTAAAGTGATAGGCATTTTTCGACAGCATTACTGGTAGTCATAGATCATTAAATATTTAATTTTTTAATTTTTAAAATCTACAATTTTGCTTGATATTTTTCTTATGCGTGTGCTCTCACTCTGCTATAAATACATTTAACACTATCAATACCACTTTTTTTCTCTGCAAAAAGAACTCGTAATAGTATAGCATTAATTCTAAAATGTCATTTTACGGTACAAAAAATTATTTGGCATTTCCTCACAAATATTTATATGTTTTCACATTATATTATCACTGGTAAAGTAGTAAATTTTCTTTGTGTACTCTCATTGAAAAGCATACTGGAGCAACATAACTATAGAATTGATGACCCTATTTATCTTGATAAAAAATTTAAAGTAACCCATTTTTCAAAAAATAAATCTTCACTTTATTTAAAATATTTTTATATACTTCATAGTTTTCATGCACAAGTTAAAATAGCAAAAGTTAAAACACAATATTAAAAAAATATATCTTACATTGACAAGTATTTCTTTAAGCCAAATACTTCCTGCTTTAACGGTGTAAATGTTTCTTTATGATTTATTTCCAGCCACAAAACTTTCTTGCCTTCTCAATACTTTCTGTTCTGAAGCACATAATACATAGTGCCAGAGATTTCATATTTTTAAGAGATGTATGATGGAAATCTTTTCGTGTTTTTTTTACATCAAGTCCTTCTGCCTTCTGGAAAAAATGTAAAGCCTGTATCTTCTTTCTTGCATATTAATATCAGGATAAAAAATGCTTTCGATAAAATCCATTTTATAGAAACAGCTTTAAAAACTCCTGATATCTTTTTACCCTATCTTCCATGTTCAGATGCAGAAAGAGGAAGTCTCGCTACGTAAAAATAAATAAAACAGCAATGCATTCTCAAAATGTCATACATCTCAAAAGTACCAGTTTAAAAAAGTTTCAACTTATTTTTTAGTGGAGAAAAAGTGATAGATGACGACGAAGTTGTAAAAATTAAATTACGTAATCAGATATTTATTTTTTGAGGTAAAATCATTAAATTATTTAAATTATTTTAAATAGAAAAATATGATTTAAATTTTGAAAGAGAAACGTAGACACAATAGTGACTTACAAAAGTGCAAAATAATTCTAAAATACATCAGGAAACATTATATGGCTGTTTCATAAGATATATTTTTCAGTGCAATTGGAAATACTTCCCAGATGTATCACCGTCAATACCCGAGGTACCTTTCAAGAAGATTCCGAAAACTAAAGAGCTAAAACTGTGATATTTTTAATAATTTTATATATTTTGATGGGGGGCTTTTATTCTGAAATATTATCATTTTTTTTCGAATGTTTTCATTTAAATTTTTCGCATGAACATTTATTAAAACCGGATGCGTCGAAAGTTCTTTCAAATATGAAAAATAATTTTAAAAAAGAAATTATCATATAAAAGCATTAGTTGCGTGAAAATATTCACATAAATTTTATGTTTTTTTATTTTTTTATTTAGAGAATAACTCCTAAAATTTGCCAGTAGGAGGCTCTGATAAGTGAAAATGTCGATTAAAATTGTGTTTTTGTTTTGTACTTAATTATTTTCAATGCCAAGCGTTCCTTAGGGACAGCCATCATTTTCTCCGATAGAACTGAGTGATGTCTTAACGCCCATAATAGCAGCATGGATCTGAAAAATAGACTGTCGAATGGAGTTCTTAAATTCCCCTGATGTGGAAATCTAAGAAAAGTACACTTGTGACTTCAAACCTCGCGACAATCAGAAATACACTAATTTAAGTCAAGCGGTTTCAACCAAATCTTTCTTCACATGGTGAGCTTCTAAACTATTGAAGAAGTACCTGGAAGAGTGCTTCTAAATTGACAATACCTGCAAGAACGGAACTTGTGCGTAGGACGGTTCGGGTGCGTAGCTTATTATAATAACATTTTCGGTTGAATTGATATAAGTATGGATAAATTGTATATAGAAAATTATCCACATAGTAAATATGGATCAGCATAAAAATTTTATATCATCGCATCTAAGCGATTCTGATTTTATTTATAATTTTAAAAAAGGCAATTTAGAATTGTTACATCAATAAAGAGTTCGTTGATTGCACATTCGAGAAGCCAAGGTAAAAGTTTGTCCTTCTCCAAGTTTCCGAGGAAATATTAGCAGAATGATTCCTCTCTTAAATATAAAGTTTTCAAAATAATTTTGGAGAAGAGAGGATGGACTTTTACTTAAAAATCAATAAAAGTGACTTTATAAAATGATCAAAATGCGCTGCATCTGTTATGGAAATTTTATTTCCGAACATACAACGTTAAATTTCAGGGAAAAGTGAGGCTGTAATCCAAACTGAAAAATAAGTGTATTTTCTGGTGGAACTGAAGGGTCAAAATAGCGGTTAAAGTAAATGTTAAAAAAGTAAAGTCACCAAGCTTGTTGAGGCTTTCCGGGATAGCCTTACAATTAATCGAATGACAGAAAATATTTCGAAAGTGCTACTGAACGAAAGGCGGTTAAATTTCGAGAAACACATGAGGAAGGTATAAATACGGTACAGACTCAGTTTTGAATCACCTTTTGTAGTGTGCACGGCTAACAGCCATAGAGCTCTGCCTCTTTGCATTGTGCTATTTTAAGCCTTGCTCTTTCACTGTTTTTCGAAGCTGTATTTTGAAATCGTTTTGTGAATTTTGTATTGTAGTGCATAGTGGAGCAGTTCTGTTTGAATATTTTACCGAGTTAGTCTAGAAAAATTGAAAGGTAGGCGAACTGCAGTAACTGAGAAAGTCGCTCTGGTTGACTGATTGTCATAGATTTAATTACTGCTTGTGAATTCATGAGAATTGTACTTTCAAGATTGTTCGCCGAGTTTGTAGAACTAATAAAGATTTTTTTGTCCCAGAAATTGTACTACTTCATGGAACTTTCTATACCCCCCGGACTTTCAAGCTTACGAACCCGACAATTCAACAGAGTTTCTACAACAATATTCTAAATAATTTGAATCAATGATAGGTTTTTTTACCAGATTTTCAACATGGGTTTGCAACAGGGCTGGCCTAAGGCGTGTGCGACCGCATACGTTTTTTTTTTCTTTGAGAGGGGCGCCGAAATGAGAAAAGCGTATAGAAAATAAGTGGTAAAATTTAAATATTTATGTATCTTATGTATGTTTGAATGCAAATCACCATTTGTATGAGTTTTTAGTTCAACAAATAAATTTTGCTTGAAGGTTCATTAAAGAGACGAGCTTCAAGAAGCGTTTCGCTCCATTGTTTTGACTGAACTGAACGCATGTAGATAACTGAGTCTACTATCCCGTGTTTAGTCTGCCGCGTCGGCTTGCAATGGCGACCAACCTGACGGCAGTAGCGGATTCTGGGGAGGGGCTACGGGGCTTCAGTCCCCCCAAAAGGGATTGCTAAAGGGTAACATTCTGCTTCATTATGCACTTTGAATATGTAAAGTGATCTTTTTTAATCACTTAGCTCCTCCCAAAAGTTTTTACATTGGTTTAGACTAAAATTTTGCTTTATTGTATATTTTGTTTGGGTGAAATAAGCTTTTTTTTTTAATTTAGCCCCTCCCAAAAGACAATTTCTAAATCCGCCACTACCTGAAGATCTTAGGTTACGTGAAGAGTTATGAGGCGTTGGCTATTGTATTCTCGACAAAACAATAGTGTTTACTGTTTCTGTTGCAAGATATTTAGTACTGCAAGTTCCAATGAAACTTTATCAGTTCAAAGTGGCAACTGTGACAGGAGGCATATTGGAACTATACTCAATGGTCATGGAGCTTCTTCTATTCACCTAAACTGCTATGAAAAATCGGTAGAGGCGGAAAAGTGACTGAGCACAGGTAAAACAATCGATGATGAAAACCAGAAAATAATTGCCCTAGAAAAAGAACGATGGCAAGATGTTCTTAAGGGTCATTCCATGGTAACTGGCAATACAATTTTACTGCATTTGTAACCTTTGAAATTCACCAGTGGCTTGAAATATATATATTTATTTATTTAAATTGATCAAGAGTATCATAAATAAGTACTATACTGTTATCCATTCTCAATATAAAAAAACTTCTTTTTTTTTAAATAAAGTGAAATCAAAAAACGTGACTGATGTTACACAAAAAAATCTTCAGCGTTCACAGAAGAATCTTCTGCGTTCATTTCTATGATGGCAACAAATTATTCTGAAATCTCGTATTGGGATCACCGTAGGACTTTTCCAACATGTTTGGGTGATTTCCATTTCTTTTTCTCAATAGCAATGGTCGTACCCCTAGGTTGAATATCATGACTCTTTTTGTCATGCAACCCACAAAACTTTGCTATCTTGCTTTCCTATATGTTTGTAATGTATAAGCGGTGGCACCTGATGCTAGGGCTTGTCATTACAAATTTGCATTCCATCTCCACATGGAATGTGGAGATGGAATACAAATTTGTGTTATTTATTTGTTATATATAGATTTATTTAATTAAATTTATTTGTAATATTGAATTTATAATATTAAATTTATTTATTAAATATAGATTTAAAATTAACGAAAAATTTGTTAAATCTATATTTAACAATTTTTTAGTTCTTTCATCTTAATTCTAACAAGATATCTTAAGTATATCTTGATAGATTTAAGATGTAAAACATAGTTCCCGTGCAAGTTTTAAAGTCTTCGATTGCATTTTTTTCTTTAAGTTTTTAATTTTTCTTGTTTTTTATTTTATTTAGAATAATTCGTTCGATAGTTATTGTTTGGATATACATATTACGTAAGTTTAGCTGTTTTACATATATATATATATATATATATATATATATATATAATAGCTTACTTACGTAAAGTGAAATCCCAATATATATATATATATATATATACATATATATTACTTAATAAACAAAAATGAAAGCCCCCCCCAGGCCAGCCATTGTTATTATATCAAAACAGTATAAAATGCATTGTCCTCGTCAGAGGGGGAAATGCACAACACTACACCATAGGTTTCAGACTCACAGCCTGAGATTTTGCCAAGGTAATGTGTTATATTCATAACTGTATTCTGCAAAGATTAATATAAAAGTATTTAAACAGTTTAAAGGTATTTATAAATGTGTTCTATATTAATTAGAAATATGAACTGCATAAGGCAAATCTCAGAGGTGTGACTCCCCCTTAATAGTTGAGTCCCCCTTAATAGTTGAGTTAGTCCCCCTTAATGAGTGTAACTCCCCCCCCCCTTAACACCTCTGAGATTTGCCTTATGCAGTTCATATTTTTAATTAATATAGAACACATTTATAAATACCTTTAAACTGTTTAAATACTTTTATATTAATCTTTGCAGAATACAGTTATGAATATAACGCATTACCTTGGCAAAATCTCAGGCTGTGAGTCTGAAACCTATGGTGTAGAGTTGTGCATTTCCCCCTCTGACGATGACAATGCATTTTATACTGTTTTGATATAATAACAATGGCTGGCCTGGGGGTCTTTCATTTTTGTTTATTAAGTAATATTAAACACATGTTTTCTTTTAAGCAGCTTCAATAAGCGCTAAGTAACATGTGGTACCACTGTATTTTTGTTTATTTTTACATAAAATTCAACTATATACATATATATGTGTGTGTGTGTGTGTGTGTGTGTGTGTGTGTATGTATATATATCTGTATTAAAAAGTGCACGTTGTAGCGGTTTGGTGCGGCGTTGACGGGCAGAGCAGGCGAGGCAGCGCGACTGGGTAAGGACTCTGGCTTAGAGCCTCCACACCGGCCGGCCGCGCTGGTGGATGTGTTTGGGATAGCACTTATCGAGTGTTGATATAAATTTTAATGTGTTATCGAGTGCTGATATAAATTTTTAATGTGATTATTAGTTTTAATAGTGATACTGTTCGATCTTGAATATTTAAATTTTTCAATAAAGCTATTGAGTTTAAACGAATTGTGTCGTTAATTATCCCCTTGACAGTAGCCCCACAAAAAAGAAGGGATCGTCCGGGATTCGAACCCGGGACCTCTCGCATAATAACTGCTTCAGCCGCTCGAAGGCCTTCTGTTACGCTCTTCTGTTCCGAACACAAACAGGGTATCCTTGCGCAGAAAGTCGTTCAAGAGCTTGGCGATTTTTGAGTAATCGGAGATAAGTTTCCTAAAATATCCAGTGAGCCCCAAAACACTTTGAGCCTGCTTCACGGCGGTTGGTAGAGGAAATTTCATGACTGCCTGGGTTTTCGAAGGGGACGGTTTTTGTACGCCCCTTCACCAAGTGATCCAAAAATTCTACCTCACGTTTTAAAAACTGCCACTTGCTTACCTTCAACTCAAGTCCGTATTCCGATGCAACCCTTCACACCATTGCCGCTTTTTGGACACCCTCCTTTTTGGTTTTCGAGAGGATTATTAAATCGTCCTATCGTCCATGTACATAACCACCATGCCCTCCCACATGAGGTTTGTAAATTTCTAATTTTTAATGTGATAATTGGTAATGCTCTACTAATAATTTGTTTACGCATTTTTTAATTTATTTATGTTTCCTATACTTTGTTCTACTAAAATAAGACTATAGTTACATGTTACAGAACTTATTTAATTGGTTTCTATTTATTAGAAAAACTAAGAAAATCACATGTTTTTTCAAAGGTAAATGTCTCGATGCGCTATCGCCACATTTAAATTAAAAAAATTATTATTATTATTATTATTATTATTATTATTATTATATTATTATTTTTTTCATTTCACTTGCCTACCATAGAGAAAAGTTTTCCGTACTATAGCGTTTGAAAAACTATTAAAAATAAAATAAAATTAAAAAAAAATGTTTTTTCTGCCTCACCATGCTTTGTATCCCTTTTACCTTAGATTCAAGGTTTTCTTTTTTACGTAATGCAAACTTACTCTATACTCACCCCTCAATCAGCAAATGGTAGGTATTTAGCGGAATTCATTTATCTTTAAGTATTTTACTCACCTTTTTGGTGTCATTTCGTTGCTGCATCAAGCAATCTAGATGACTCTGATTCTGGTCTCCTGATATCAGTGGAACGATAGTTATAAATGTATGTTTGGCAAATTTAATTTTAAAAACTGTAAACGCAAAAATCCAGAATCTGCAGATTTTCGGAGTTTACCTAGTTCATTATTTATAAAATTGCATCTTCGTTTTTTCAATTTCAACTTTTATCCCACAAAACATTTTTTTCCTACTATTCTTGTTATTACACTAGTAGTATTACAGCACCGCAGCAATAAGCCATTGTCCTTTGAATCCCATGGGACCCATTATCCATTTAGATAACCGCTGTTTGAGTTCACACGCCTATTCGGAATCTCAAATCCATTTGGCAAGCTTTGCTGGAAAAGAGAAATAAAGGAGCTTATGCAAACAAAGTCACGATTCGCTGTCTGGTAAAGCGAGTGATGCATTTTGATATCGCTTTGGCTATCTACAGAAGTTTTTTTTTTTATATAGTGGCTTTGGATATCCTGGTTTCTATTTATGTTTATGATACTTACCTGTATTTTTCGTTTTCAAAAGACATTTGCATAGATGGCTGCATCCGGAAAATTTTTAGCAGTTGCAGTATTTTTTACTTAAAAAAGCAGCTTTGTTTTGTGCATAAAATACCGGGTGCCTGGAAAGGATTCTTTCCGAAGTTTATCCATTTAACTATCTCCCAAGATTATTCAATATTAAAAATATTCATTTTTAGATAAAATTTTATTGGCATCATTTTGTAAAAATTAAAGTTTTTTATTTGTCTTCGTTTAGCATCTCTCCCCTTATAACCCAAACTACAAGTTACACCGTGCAAAAATATTCAATAATTTTTTCTGTTTGACTAATTTGTTCAGCTTATTACTTTTTTCGGTGTTCTAATATTCAATCAATTTTTTTATTCAATTTTAATTGAATTAACTCTTATTCGTAATGAATTGAACTTTGATCCACCAAAAATTTCGCAGCATTAATTTCATTAAGATTATTAATAATATATAAAATATTTTGTAAAAATGTGTTATTCCCACCTTTTATAGAAGAGAATCATTAAAGCAGAACAGTGTGTATATTATAATTTTTTCTGAAATACGTCGGAAGTATTAGCTTAAAGTCAGAAAAATGTATTAACTTTACTATATTAAGCATTCTGCGAATGTGGGTTACATTTAGCAATTAATATTGCAAGTTTTTGATATGTTTGATCATTCTCAGTTACTGAGTGAACTGTTACAGGCAATATTGCAATAAGTTTTCTGAATAATTATTACAGAATCTAAAACTAAGTCTGAACCTCACAATATTCAGAAAGAAACGGTCGCGAACTTCGAATCACCAATTCGAATGAAATTTTGTAGAAATATGAATCATGCTAAGGCAGCACACACGGGTTCTCTGATCGTGGCCACATATTTTATAATTTGCCAAACACGTTCTGGTCCAGAATTTGTACTTTTGCATATTCAGCTACACATTCTATTCTATTTCTCAGTAGGTCTTGCCAAATTTCCTTTAGACTATCGCACGTGCAAAAAACATTCTCCACAGTTCGTCCTATAATCTAAGCCTACTACACATTCTGAAGACGTTCAATATAGTACGGCATGCAGTAGTTACAACAATAACCGTTAAAGGGCCTTCTGTTTTTCAGCGAAGCAACAGATGATGCCTGTTTTGTGTTTTGGCAAGCCTACATGAAGGGCATCTGCCTAGGGGGCTGGGCCTTGGACGGACAACTTTCTTAGAGGTTCTAACGCGCATTCACGTTACGTCTGGAGAAAACTGCCGAAAAATCCAGACCGTTAGATCCACAACCGTGCGACAGGCCCGACTCCAGGACCTCTACACTTCATCCAACTACCAATCAACAAGCAACAAATGGGCATAACTAATCTAGTACTAGACAAAAGATTTTTTCAGTGTGATTTGAAGTTGTTTGTCAAACAAATACGCCAGTGTACATTGAAAACCCAGTTATATACTTTATAGAACGAAACGTACAACACGTTGTGCACATTTGACGAACACATTGAAACTTATTTTTGCCAAACTAACTGGCGTAACCGACACCTAAATTCTGTACGAGATGCACATGCTGATCCTACTTCCAACGTCTTTTGAAGGACCTTGTGCTATAGGAATAAGACATGTAGCCATTGACGCAAAAGTAAGGCCCAACATTCCGGCATTCTTAAGAAATCCCTTGCGTTCATTTGAGAATAAGCGTGCGCTATTCAAGTTTTTAACTGTCATGTTTCAAGCATTCATGGCATGATCTGTAAGGGCACTACTCAGGCAGCAGAGACAGGTTCTCTGAACTTTAATAGACTTTCAGAGAACCTGTGTGTCTGCTGACAGATACTGGTGGATTCATGTATCGGTTAGGACACATCTTTCTTTTTAAATCATTGAATAAATTTAATTAAACAATTTTATGAAATTAATTCTCCAATGTGTATGACATTTGCCTAATGTTTATTTAATAATCGCTTATAAAATGTCTTTCGTTTATTTTTTTACCTTAATCAAATATGCATTTAATTATTTTAAATAGAATTCTTTTAAGTGTTAAGATGTTGTCGTGTTTGTTTCTCATCTCCGCGACTAGCAGAGCTAGATCAGGTCCATGAGCTCATTCACCCTGAAGAGGTCCAGTACCAATAGGGGGGGTCTTGAACTAGGTCTTGCCTGGTAAGTCCCAGACAAGATAAAATGTGGCCAGGGGAGGCCTGTGCAGAAGAGCACCTAGTGCAGACTTTGAAGTGCTTATTGCCAACAACAAAATTCATTGATAACAGATGACCACTAATGAAACGGGTAAGAGCAGTTTGAAGGTGTTAACATTTCTTAGTTACTTAATCACTACGAAAAAAAGTGGAAACTATGTATCGCTTCTCATATAGTGATGAAACATTGAAAATAATCAGGTTATTCAAGTAATATACACAAAACTAGAGCAGCTGCAAATTTTGTAGGGAAAACTTGGGAAAGAGCGTAGATAAACATTTCCCTAAAATATTTTAAATGGTCGAATATTTTCAAAGCATTGATCACAGTTAGTAATGCAGATGGTTATCCTTCTAGCTATGCAAAAAAATAAATGTCTGTTTTAGAATCGACAGCGAAATAGACTTTCTAAAAAGCAAATATAGCACACGTTTATTAAGAAATGCATTTGTGTACATGGAAAAATTCTTTATTAGAAAAATGATGTAATTAATTAAAGGATAAGTCGCAATTTTCGAATCACCTATTCCAATAAAACTTCGGCTAAATTTAGCTTTAAATTTGTCCATATACTGATAAAAAATATAAAGCCAAATATGTGATCGTTTTGAAGAGTCTAATTGCCGAATTTGTAAAACGTAATGCAGAAACTTAAAAATTTCTTTTAAATTAATTCAATAACACAGCTCATGTAGTTGAAAATAGCTTCATGAAATAATTAATCTAAATTTATCATTAAGTGAGTTAATGAAAAAGAAAAAAATCTATTCCACCGAGAATCCGAAACCATCATCTTCTGATCAGTAAATAAACGTCATTACTAATCATGCTAAAGGGTCATTCTCAGATAATGTGCAATTTTAATTTTAAAAAACATTAAAAAAATTGTTTTAACTCGTAATTTCTTCATGTTAATGCAATTATCTATGTTATCATGAAAATTACCAGCAGGGATCCTTTGCTTTAATTATAGTTTTAATCGGTAGGGTATCCAAGGGGTGGAGGTGAGGGGTCCAGATTTCCCGACATTAGACTGACAGACTCACAAAAAAAAAACCAAAAAAAAAAAAAGATTTTCTTCTTTTTCGACTTTTCTTCCCATTGAACTTCCTAACAAAGAGAAAAATCCAGGCTAGGTTGCTGGTTTTAATTGAAAATTCAATTTTTCATTGAAACAAGTAATGACAAACAGGAATGAGGTAATGACATTTGTGAACATAATAATAACTCATTTTTACTATCCTAATTTATTCCATATGATAAAATTCTCACAATGCCAACTAAGGAATAGTAATGCATTTTTAAAAAAGTCTAAAACTATCCCTTACTGTAAAACTCTGCCCTTAAAAGCCACTTTCATGTTTTCAGACATTTTTTTTTAAAGTTAAGCCTATTTAAGGCTAAATTATAACAATTAAAACCCAATGCAATATTTACTTTGAATATAGTCTCAAAGCTCTTAATAAATCCTACAACCAATTTAAATTTATTAATTACGTATTTCAATAATAATGAACTTGATAATGACACATAATAAATACACTCAATATAAATTTGGTAAAAAAAACAACAAAATAAAATAATGTTTGTTTACTTAAGCTAAAATAGACATAGTCTGCTTGTAATGACATGTGTTCCTGTTCTTTTAACAGTTCAATAACCATGGCAGTACCTTTTAGTGGACAACTATTGAAAAAAAATATTACACAGCTTGTTAATGACAGTTACCTCTAGGGACAAATTTTAAATAAGCAATTTTGATAGATGTCCCTCTTACATCTAAAGTTCCACATATATTGAAAGTAAATAAATGAAATTACCTAATTGTTGTCCTTGTCTTAAATTTTTTCAATTCTTTAAAGCAAAGGTTTAAATAATAAAGTTTGAAGTTTAGGACAAGCCTTGGCATTTACAACTTTATTATTTTTTAATATTGGAATGTTACTTTTTTATATTTAAACTGGGGGCCACTGTAGTGCTTGTAAATAATTGTTGAAAAAAAATTTAAACCTCTATGACTGACATGCTTAAATGACATTTTTTGGCAAGGGCATAGAATGTAACATTATGTGAGAATGACCCTGTAGCTGTTTAGATTCCACAATTGAAACCATACATAAATTGAGACGGATGCTAGACAAGACGAGTCCGGGACTTGCAGTGCAGTTCCTATGTGAAAACGAAACAAACCTATTCGCAATTACTACATAGGCATTTTGCGAGACGAGACATCTTCGCAGCTGTTTTGAGAGAGATGGCCTTATTTTCGTTATCCCTTAATCTTAAATTCTGTATTCTGATCCTTGAATGTTTAGTATAATTTCACGAGAACTTTAGTATATTGCATGTCTGATTACACGCCTTACGAACTACATTTACATAAAATTTTGTACGTATCGGCGATTCGATGATTTCGCGCTGTCCTTCTCAGAATAACCTAATGGCAGAAAAATGATCAAAATATATGTTTTTCATATAAAAAGATAAACTTCAAAATTCCACATTTTACGATACACTATCTTCGTCAAAATTCAAATTTGCAAACACTTCTTTTACCTCTCTTTTAATTTTTCAATAACCACTTACTTACTCGCATTTAATTTTGTACTGTAGCTGTGTATATTTGCAGTTTTGTTTTGGACATTCAATAAATGCCCAGAAAAACATTGTCCTTTTTTCTTCCTTTAATATAAAGTAGAAGAGATCGCAACCATAGGCTAAACGTCATAATATAATTATTAAAACAAATGCACTATTTCTATGTTTTACAAATTTTCTGACACTTCTTTATCATAAGTTAATAAAAAGATAGATATTACAATGTTCCGAGTAAGAAGGATTAAACAAAAAGAAAATTCATTTTAACAGCTTGTTCTCAAGTACATCTCGATGGAAAACGAGTTTCAGAAGTCTGTAAAACATATATGATGTAAGTTTTTTAAAACACAGAATACATTGCAAATCTTAAAATAATAAAAAAAATTGTAAAATAATACCATAAATATTACATGAACTGCAGTACAGCTGTTTCCATTACAAAATTTTTTGATCTTCTTCAGTGCAATCATTCACCTAAATCCTGGAACTGGGAACATTGCAAATCTGTTCAACTCCGTAATAATTCCTGTTCTGAAGGTTTCTTTCTATTTTGTACCAAAATATTCGTTAATAATTGATTGTTTCAACACGCTTTAACTATTGTGGTGGCTTTACATTTACTTACAAAGGATAATTTTACTTCTATCAAATGACTGAAAGACAAAATAAATTTAATTAAAAACCATCTAAAAATGACGCTTAACAATTACAAAAATATCCTATTCCGATAAGACATAATCCTTCTTCTCTAGCATTTCCCCATACGTGTTGAAGTAACTGCTTTATATTCCAATCACCTTCGGCCGGGTGCTTTCCCTCTCAGAAACTTAGTTTTTAATACTTAGTACTTATCAGGAAATTTTGACATCACAATATGTGATGTTCTCACATCCATCTTTCCTGTGCAAAGTCTATTTAGAAAGAAGATCTAGCCTCGGTACAAAATGTTTAGAAAAGTCGTCTTGGGAATCTTTACTTCATCCATCATAATAATTCATGTTGTCTCGAAGATAATAGGATAGCTTTATAATAGCGCGTATATATATATATATATATATATGTCCGTGTGTTCGTATATCTATATATATATTTACTATATGTGTGTGTGCGTACACAGTTTAGCTAAAAATTTTTACAACTGAGCTCATAAAAACTACGATGAATGCCGTGAAGAAAAAAAAAAAATTATCCATTCTTCGGATCAATGACGTTCCAGATTTAATTTTAGCTTTGAAAACAAAAAGTTAGCTGGTGGTGATAAGTCTGCCCCGTAGAGTGGTTGAGTGAAGCTCAATCCCTGTGTATTTGCTAAAAATGCACAAATAACAGCGGTTTTTGTGTATTTACAGCTAGTGAACGTCGCATAATCGTGCAACAAAGCGGAGCAGATAGCTTAATTCATACTGTTAATATTCAATCAGTCTTAACATTTTAGGCAGAGTGTGTATATACAGTGTGTCCCAGGAAGAAAGGTAACGCACTTTAATGCTTTATCTATTCAAGATAAGTAGGCAAAGTAAATTGAAAAAAAAAAAACATATTTAAATCAAGTTAGGAAAAAAAGTTGTGTTGAAAAAAAAATTCCTCTCGATAATTTTCAAAGAGTGGCACTTTTTAAATTTGTATACAACCCCTATATAAAAAATTCCCAATTAGAAAAATATGCTCCACACACTAAAGAGGTGGTGAAAAAAATATCAGTCTTTCATCATAGAACGTCTCAGAATATCTTTGAACAAAGATGCTGAAGTACTATACATTGAATTTGAATCTAAACGTTTGCTGCTAGAGTGAAAAAAAATTTTTTTTTTTTGTAACATATGTACGACCCCTGAAATGGACTCATCCGACGAGATTTCTTTTCCCTTCGAGAGCCATTGAAGAGGGCTTTAAGTCAGCATATATCTATCATTACATCTCTGAGACTTTTCAGGATAAAATTCCAGATTTTTGCACATCAGTTCATTAGCTTATAGGGCACATTTTACAAACTGGAATTTTTTGTACGGGGGTCGTATACAAATTTAAAATTGCGTCAGTTTTTTAAAATTAATGAGAGTTTTTTATTACACAGTTTTTTTTATCTTGTTTAGAACATTTTTTAAATTTACATTTCTCACTTACCTCTAATGTATGAAGAATTAGAACTCATTACAATCTTCCTGGGACACCCATGTATAATGTAAATCAAATAACAAAAATACTAACTGAAATACTCCATGGATAAAATCACTTTACCAAGCGACCACGTGGCAAAACTCCTAACGCCAGAAAACAAAATACGGGTTCAATTCTAATTTTACATTCACTGTGACTCTCATCAGGAGCCACACACTGCAGATTACAAATAAAAATAAATAATGTTTAAAGATTTCAGTACTGAGGCTCAAAGAAATGCTAGTATCTCTCTCAAGGACAGTATCCTGCTAAAAGTAAATACTTAAAGAACCGGAAGTTGAGACATGAAGGAAAAAATCTTCAACTGATGCGAAAACCAAAAAGGAAATTGGGGTCATTTATGGATTGCGAAAAACAAAAATGGAAGCATTTGTATCTAGATTATAGAATTATAGATTACAGAGTCAACTTATTTCATTTTTTACATTATTTTGAAATTTACTTCAAAATACCTTATATTTAACTGCATCCATAATACTTGTATTCATTAAATATATCAGATCACAAACCATAATGTTAACAGTAAATGAGCGATGGTGACAGTCATATGAACTGAATTATCTGTGTGATTCAGTTTGTCTAAAAAAAATACAATAATATTTTGACTTTTAATTTTCTTTTTAATTCAAAAAACTCAATATAAAAATTATTTAGAAACCTTATTTTATTATTTATCGATCAAATGGTCCGACAATGTGTAGGCTATTTTCTATAGAGCACATTTTGTGCGGAAATTGCACTACATGTATAGAGAAAAGAACGTTAAAAAGCTGAACAAGAATTTTCCCTTTTCTCAGATAAAAAGCTCGTATAAAGTAAAATTTAATACCAACGTTCGCTTTATGTAACTTTCATTCTATTTTTGATGTCGCAAAACAATGCAAATTTATAATACACTGATCAAACTTCCCCGAGTTCGGGAGTTCCTATAAGTACGGCTGCCCCATCTTTCAAGAACCTAGGTAACATGTTAAAGTTCCCACGCCTCTACGAAATCCGAAATCCATTCGATGGAGCTTTATTGAAATAGAGAGAAACAAAATAAAACCGAGGAAAAGTCGAGAATTGATGATTTGGAGTTGCCGCTAATGCACGAGAGTTACCTAAGATATCTACGTCTTTTCCTTTCTGTTTTGTTTCTTTCGCTTTCATTTGCAACCTAATATCTCTCGCCTTTCAAAAGCATTTTCCCTTTTTTTTTCACTTTTTAGTGAATCTGTTATTTTTGTCGATATAAGATGGCAGAATGTATTTGACAGTAATGCAGAGTAATAGCTTTTGCTGCTACGCTACGTTAAGTAGCTAATGTATTTTCAAATTCATGTAAGCAAGATGTATAAAACAAAATATAGCAGAGTGGATTAGGAAATGCTTAATAGTGTTTTTGAGACTAACAGCGTTAATAATTTATCTAATTTAAGCAACTTGGTGCTGAACAATTAATTGAGCTTTATTACGGTAAATCAAATAAATATTGAGTGTTGCGCTGTTGATTTTGCAATATCAAATACACAAGAAAACTTACGAGATATTTAATATACTAGCAAAGAAATTTTTCCACCTTATTATGTATAAAATGGGATATATAACTAAGCATTTGCTTAAAATATTTGAAATTTGTTTCAACTGAATGTCGAATATTTAAACTCAATAAAAGGTGGCGTGAGCTATTGCTCAAACAGTCTCATTATAACAAGTAAATAAATTTGCTGTATCAGTGTTAAAATATCGTTAACTAAATTTTAAATTATAATTTCAAAACTATTGGAATTCTTTCAATTAATATATGAGTACTACTTAAACCAAAATAGGTCTTGAAATTTATGCAACTAATTAAAGCTCGGGTAACGTAGTTAGGATACTATAAGTTTAAACCCAAAGAATACCTGTATGTCTAATTTAAAGACCATTATGAACATTCTGACAGTTTAATTTATTTTTTAGTCTTTTAGAAAAATTATTTTAGTGTGACTAATATGTTAGTAATAACCATGTGTTAGTTAAGTTAACAATATTGCAAGATTTCAAAATGGCCATCTTTTTATAATTACTAATATAGTAGCCTCCTTAAAAGTATATAGTAGGGGAAGTTGAGGTACAATGAAACATACTATCTAAATTTGTCATAGAAAATTGTAACTCACACATCTATCATACAATATCTCTTCCAGTTACTGATGTGATGTGGAGACAATCACATTTTTACAACAAGAGTATGATGTCAATTATTGAATTTTCACCATTGAAAGTAAGTTTCAATACTAAAATCAATTTTGTTTTACCTACTTGTTCTCACAGGTACGGTAATTCCGGGAGTTATGCCACATTATTTTTTTCAATTTGTGTAAAAAAAATTCCATGCTGCACATACAGTAAACTAAATGATATAACATGTGTACTGCGACAAAAAAAAAACATAAAAATAATTCATGTTTTTTGACATTACAGAATGAATAATAAATGAAAAAAATATTCGAAAAAATATTCATATATGGACTATAATTACCTATGTAATAATAAAAAAAACTAAATTAGTATAAAGAGACGTACTAGCGGGATTAAATAAATATCAGTCTGACTACTTAGTTCACTACTAAAATTCAATATTTATATTTTTTAATTGAATTTTAATTGTTATTTTTCATCAACAACGTAACATCAGTGTCAATGTATTTGAGAGGGGGGGGAAAAAGTAAAATAGTGTTTAAATTGTTTTAAATTGTTTTATTCGTTTATAAAGTGTGGGCGTTTCCAGTAAAATCTATAAACAAATTAACAATTTATCCGGTTTTTAAAAACAGTATTCCATTTAATCCAGAATGTTAAAATGCAGAATTATCACCATTATAATTAACGACTAATAACATGCCCAACTTAGTCAGTTTGTGCAAAATGAAAGGAAAATAATAACACTTAATCAAATACAGCAGTATACTCCAGTAAATAAATTCAGTATCATAAAAAAAAATAAGACACGGAGAGATAAATTAAAATTTTATTAATTGCAACGTTCCGTACAAAAGAAACCGGCATTTATACAGGAATGGCAGTGGGGCATGTATCCCGTTTTGTACGGTACAGACGTAATAGATCACAGTAGCCTGTTCTCGCAACAGAAAATGGCGTAACCGTATACACAGTACTCTATACAGGTGCTGCACTTAGTTTTAATTTCGAAATCATGCATGGATTCAGTAATTAGCGTAAAAAAGGTACTTAAGCATAACGTGTTTAAAAGTTTTTACTCTGAAATCGTGCGCTTATCTCAAAATAAGGATTGTCTAGTTACAGGTAAAGCACTGAAAAGGAGTCATGCTATACACTGGTTAAGGAAACCTCATTGACACCTATATTTTTAGAAAGACCCCCCCCCCTCCCACGGAAGGCACCCTACCCATAGGCCTAGATCACTCGTGTAGATAATTGGCCTTAATCAAACAACACAACACATGCACACCTATACCGTGTGTCTGACTGATATCCAGCGACACAAGAAATGCAAGGGGTGCGGCATCTGTACCGGATGCGGCGACTCTCCCGAATTTACCCTATAATTATTTAGTTTTCAAATATTTTAATCCCTGTGTTATAATCTTCATATTCCCAAATCCAGAATTAAGAAATAAATACTAGGAATTAATAAAAAATTGTTTATTTTATAGCCTCAATTAGGAGTACAATGAAACATATATTGTATCTAGTTACTCCCGCGTGAATGAAACCACTTTAAATAAAGATGTTACCGTTGAATATTTAGACAGACAGCACATAAAGTTAACGATGAATTGTTTTTAAATCGTATTCCATCTTCAGACACTGGAGATGGCGACAATCCAGACTTTCAACTAACAATCAGAACAATGCCGATTATGAGCTAACCTCATATAATATGTATTGCCCAAGCATCATATCTCTAAATATGTTTTAATACATATAAACTAAGTATGTCATACACTTCAAAATTTTTAGAATGTCTCTTTACAATCTGTACTATACACTGCAATGAGCGATAATCCCGTATTGGTGGCGAGACTTTCAGAAAAAATTCTTAAAAATCGACAATTTAGTGGGATGTGTCACTCTCTGAAAAATTTTTGCTGTGCAATTCCATGTTATAGAATTTTTTCTGAAAGTTTTATAAAAGGCACCGCTGTTTCATTTATTACGGAGGCTAATACAGCTTATAAAGATTTATCCTGAATTTTTTCAAGTCCCTGGGACAATTAGTTTATTTCGATTTCTGTACCTAGACCTTGAGGGAGATTTTGTTTTTTCGAACTACACCCTAAATATAAAATGAAAAACTACTGGATAACCTCTGATAAAAGTATTATGTATTCATCTTAGGCTATAACAGTTTGATTAAATTTGTTTTTTCAATTTCAATTTGATATTTATGTCTTACTAATGTTTATTATGTATGTATATAAAACTTACGACTATATGCTGAAATTTGAATTTTGACTCATTTTATTTGAGTGTTTGTGAAGTATTATTAAGTTTTTCATTCAACCCCGGAATATGGGATACAATGAAACACTGGCTGACTATGAGCTTTTGTAACTATGAAAATGCTATTTACAAACTCATAAAAATTCATTTAGATGGGGAAAAGAGTAGGTTAACGGTGTACATTAAAATTACTTTTGTGCACTCAAATTTCTGACGAGGAAAAAAAGAATAGTAAATTTTGTTTTATTGTGGCCCTACTTCCCCTATCTATAGGAGATGTTAAAGAATAATCCTAAGAACCACCAACTCGCCTAGGCATGGATGCCACGAATTCTGGGTAGATAAATGGAGACAGGTTGTACGAAATATTTAAGCAGCGGCCACACAAATTTGAGATATTGGAATATAGTGGTGTTTGAGCTCTGAGCTGCCGGGGAGAGGGGAGCAGCTGTTCTCCTGGAAGACAGACCCTGAGACGCCATCGATGTGATGAAAGAGAAACCGGGATTTATCCGACCAGGCAACTCTCTTCCACGTATCCTTGGTCCAGTCTCGATGTTTCCGTGCCAATTGTAGATGTAGTTGACAATGACGCTTAGTCAGCAGAGGCACACGTGTAGGACATCTGCTCCACAGTTCCATATCCAACGGTTTCCGCTGAACAGTATGTTCCGAAACACTTGTACTTGGACCTGCATGGTACTGGGCTTTCAGCTGAACCACTGTCTGCCGCCGTTTTTGCTGTACTAGGCGGGGCAGTCTCCGGAATCCTCTTTCTTTGATGATGCGTGGACGCCAACATCTTGGCGTCTATTGCCAACTTTTTATAAATAATAGTAACGGCAGATCGTGAAGAACTGACTAGTCGTGCAGTTTCGGAGATAATCTTTCCGAGTCTTCGGGCGATTACCATCTGCCATTTATCAAATTAGCTTAGATCAACAGCCTTTTCCTTCACTCACAAACGTAAGTGCAAGAATGATTCCTTACCTTCTCCAGGAACGGTTAAATACCATTCCCACTAAATTACGTCCTCTCCCTGTCATCCAGATGAGTTTATTGAAAAATATGGGAGTGGTCAGAATGTTTTGGCTCGTCAGTGAGTGTATATATGCATCTTGCGTATGCAAAACCAACAAAGATGGTTATGATAACCAATTGCTATTAGAAGCATTAATTTAAATCTGTGATTAATATAGCTGTTAAGACATGATGTAAACAAAAATATAATCAAATTTTAAAAATTAATAATAATCTTAAAAGAGGAGTATACTAATTATAAAATCTTTCGCATATATTTTTATTTGATAATTGCATTATTTTCTTATAAAGATGAAAATGAGTAATATATTACAAGTAAATAAAGTTTTTTTTTTCTAAAGTATTAATAGATTTTATTGGAAATTACTGGAAATATTTAATAATATAATGAGATATTTCCGTAACTCCTTTTACAAATAATTAATTACATGACATTAAAAATTTAATAACCTTCTCCACAGGCACACAAGAAAGTATTGTTTGAATGCTGCATTTTCTGGGTAAAATTATATGTTTGGTAAACCAAAGTGTTGCATATGTGAATGAATCTTATTTTTATAAAACCCAAATAAAATATCAATGCTCATTAATTTGATTCATACAAAAAATATAAATTTAAATTGTGCATATCTGATAAATATTTATTACTGATATTTTTTTAACTCTAAAACACAAAACTTTTGTTTTGTACACATTGTTAAAACTTTTTTTAACAAATATACAGTCCGGTAGTGTTCGATTTCTAGTTATGTTGAGAATTCTAACTCACGTATGTGAGCCTATACAAAAAAAAAAAAAAACATTTTAATCTCTTTTAATTAACAATTTATAGTTCAAAATAAAATAATTGTAAACATCGTGTTAGTGTTTCACAAAAAAAAACACTTATTTTCTAAATCGTATCGAAGTTTAAGAGTGCAAAATATTGAATGACTAGATAAAAAAGACTTTTTTAGAGAACATCCCCACATTCTTTTTCCAAACTTTTGGGGATATTTTCTTTCCTCTTTTAAAGAAGTATCCAGTTTCAGAACAATTTTTACAACCGCGTAAATATCGCACTGTAGATTTAACAACGCTTTTTCGGAGAAATTTTATACTAGGTTACCAATACTTTTTCATTGACAAAAAAAAAAGCCATAAAGCAGGGGTTTGAGCACTTAAACACCGTTCATCGGACATTCATCGTTCATCCGACATCGCAAGATTAATATTTTTCTTTTAGGGAAATTTAACTCCACACTGTGTACGAGAAACCAAGAACTCAAGATGGATTTTTCAACATATCACGATGCAAGAGGCTTAGCGGTGCAAGTCCAAGAACTGACAGTTTCAGGCTGAAGTGAAATATATTTCTTTTATGTGCACGATGAATACTTTGAAAGTTTGTTCAAAACAGCTTTGAAAGCAGGTTTATTATGGAAGAATATATTTCTCTCACACTAGGTATACTTTTTTGTGTAATACTGCTAAATATATGAGTTAGATCCTTGATACTACGAGAAGCTAAGAACTGATGAAAGCTGAAGTCAAATATATTTTTAATGTGCTCCATAAATACTTTGAATACCTTCGCTTCTAGAAGTTTATTAAAGAAATATAGATATCAGTCGCAATAGTTAATTTTCATGGGGGGAAAAATCTACTTGTGTATATATTTTTTCCTACCTACCTGTATCTACCTGTGTAAATATATATATATATATATAAATAATTCGAAAAAACTCATGTTGACGAAATTGAAATATCGTATTTAACTAATTATTTTAAAATAACTTTTTTCTTCCCGCCCTAATAAAAAGGATTCTCGTGCAATGCAGGATTAAAAACAGAAAAACAAAATTGTGAACGAACACACGCACACACATATATTTATACAGTGAAAAATAGTTTTCTTTCTCTTCATTCGCCAAATGTTGCAAATGTTGAGAAACAGAACAAGCTGAGAGAATGAACTAGGAAATTGTTTGAAGTTTTCTAGTACTAAAACTACTCCTTGATACACTTTATGGTAAATATTTAGTGAAATAAAAAGTTCAAAAACAAGTACAGCCACAAAACTTAACCCGTGCCAAATTAACCTGAGCTAAAATCTATTTGTTAAAATTAAAACATGTAATTAATTGTAAGCAAAAACTGCAATACCTAAAGAATTTAGTGTTTCTATAAATTTCTAGCTGTCAGCATACTGAGGCTTCATAACTGTAGCACGAATTTGATGTCAGTGTTTATTCTCACTGTGAAACAGCCCGACCAGTGGCCTAGCGCATAGCGATTTGAACAGGGAGACGGAAGGTGCCTGGTTCAAAACCAAGTCGCGTTCGCTGACTTAACCGTTCAGACTTTTCCATGGTTTCCTCCGAAACTCGGCGTAAATACGGGTTAGGATCCCTTAGAAAGGCCCCCAAGGAGGGCAACCCGACTCTCGTCCTAGATCCCTCGTGCAGATAATTGGCCGAAATCCCACAACAACAACTCACTATAAAACACCATCGAACTATAGCTGCTCTTCATGTAAGTTATTAAAAGCCAATGGATATGAAAGTATTGATCGCAGTCTCTTTTAGCTTTTATGCATAGGTTAATGATTTTGCTAGACGAAAATGGAAGAAATTCTTCAATCATAAATGTCTTAAACAAGAAATATACGTTACAAAACATTTATAATTAGGCTTTTAAGATGAAACTTAAGATTGGTTGGTTGGTTGATTAAATTTTTATGGCATATGATCGAGATACGAACACCTGAAATGTGCTGAAGTGTTAAAATATTCCTGGGAGTGTATATGATTAAACTTTACCTGTTATATTTTAAAGTTTTTCTGTCCTACTCGGAATAGAAATTTACTTTGGTCAATTCGCGCTTCAGGATATTTAAACTAAATTATATATTTTTGATATTTTATTCTATTGATACAAACGTTCAGCAAACAAATTCCAACGCTAGCACATAACACTTCATCTAATTCATTTCTTCACATAAATTCAATGAGACGTTTATAAACGAGCTTTTGTTCCAAATATGAAGAATATTTTTTAGATTTAGGTCTCGTAAGAAAAAGAATGCATGCAATTTTTTCAAAAGCAGATATCAAAAGCATCAGCCAATATCGAGATTTTTTTATGCAACATTGCTGCATACCTTTTAAATTATATTTTCCAAAGGTATTCGTTGAAAGCTGAGCACACATTCGTCTTAGATGGAAATACCTTATTATTAATTAGTGGATCAAGACACATTCTTCAACCCAGTAACCTTTATAAAACAATTATCCTTATTTTACTAACGAAAAAGAAAAGTTAATAATGCTTCAAGTATGTTAAAATATTTCAATGTTTGTTAAATAAATAAATCAATAAGTTTTGTTAAATAAATAAACAAATGAACATTTCTACACCTTTCATAAAGGTAAACATTTTTTAATCCCTGTTCACCCTCTCAAAAAAGTATTCGAGTGTAAATAAAATTTCCTGTGTCTGTTTCATGTATAAAGTATTGCTATTTATAAAATATGAATCATGTACCTATTATAATAACTTCTCTTATTTATTTCGAGATGCTTTGCTTCGAAAAAGTAATCCGGGGTATTTACAAAACTAAAATAAGTTATTAGGCTTGCACGCGAACACTATTTTTGCGTCTGTGCACCAGCTAACAAAGCAACGCTTTCTTCCCCAGGAATCTACGAGGATATGTGTATTTGGTTAACATTTGCATTTTATGCGCAAATGGGTATACAACATAGATTAGAATATAAACTAAACTAAATAGCGCAAAAGCCCAAGCGTGGGACAAGACCTACACTGCCCAGTCACGCCTTCGTGACCATGGGCTCTGGGGTGATGAAGCATATGCCCCGGCCAAACTTTAGCCTGACGAGGGGTCCCTAATATTTACTTCCCCGTGTAAGCTTGGTCCTCATTTTATCGACCTAAATCTGAGTCAACCTGGACCAGACCGGGAATCAAACCCCTCACCTGCAGCACGGCAACGCAATGTGCTAGCCACTAAACCACTCGGATTCTACATTATTGGATGCTACATTACACACAACTGCTAAATTAGCACATAAATATCATAAATACACACAGACCAATATTCCTTAGCTTCATATGTTTATAGTCGATTTTTTCCCTCTCTCTGTATGATCCTTCCAAATTTAAAACGCTTATATAAAGTTTCTATAAAAATAAAATCTGTAGCTCCGACTATGTCAGTTTCGTATCCACATGCGAATGTTTCATGTTTAATTTCAATGATCTCGGATTTCCATTTAAATTTCAACATTGAAGCTTTCGAAACACATTAAAATTACTTATAATTAGCGGTAATATCTTTATGGTGAATTTTGCTTGTAATCCATTTCCAGTTATCTTATAAATGTAAGATATATTTAATATTAGTAATAAGCTAGTGAAATTTTGTTGTTCATAATTCCATTTCCGAGATTTCTAAAAAGCTTACTTCGCCTCCCGAATTACAGTTTCGAAATGTTACGCTCAATACTAATGCTCAATCTTCAAAAAATAGTTAATAAATAACTTTTTCAAGGAAATAGAATGGCTTCAGTTGTGCAATTCTGCATGTAAGCGATTTTAAGATAATGCTTTTTGGAAAGAAGTTTCCAATACTTCCCTTTAATTTCATTTCTGAGCTTTCAAATTAAAATGTAAGTCTTCTATTAAAGTATGAACTTCAATAATTAAAGAATTATTCCATCTAATAGCTAATCAAAGTATAACGTTCGCTTCAAACTAATTTTTAAGAGCTTTTGCAATCTTTCCGCAGAACAGATATTTTCGGAATCGCTATCACATATTTGTAATGCAATTATAGTAACTTTTAAAAGGATTCTCCGTAAATATGCTAAAAAAAGCAATAACAAAGCATGAATAAGAATTTAAACACGGGCATCGTAAATTTGACAAAATTATGATGAAATTGTCCCTCCATATCTAAATTATGCAGCATAATTGTTTAAAGCTACTTAACACAAATACAGAAAATTACTTTCAATTTTTACAGCAATGTTCATTAAATGTCATTGGCCAGCAAATATTTCATTTCGAAACGCGTATATCTAGCCCGGATCTACTTGCGATATCCATTAAACCTGATGACTTCAAAACATTTTTGTAGAAAGATAAATTTAAAACATGCACTGGCAAAATAAAAATCGAAATTAATTTTTAAGAAGTGTTTTAAAAATGGAAGGTGTTTAAATAACAGCTCATAGTTTACGTTATTTACATTCGAGGGCAGAATTGATGGAATAACTTGTAAATTAGTCAAACAGAAAAATTCAATTCATACTGATTTTCCCCCTCAATTCAAACATAAAAATTTTTGTGATTTCGGAATTTCAAAAGTAAGCTGCATAAACTATTTCCAAGCATTCAGCAATAAATCATTCGACTGATAGTCGTATATAGGGTGTCCCAGAAACACTGACTTAAGCTTTTGTTCCTTAAATATTGTTACAAAACTGTGTTGTATTCCCGCATCGATATGAGCATATGACATGAAATGAGTATGTGACCCCTTGACCTTGGCGACAAACATGGCGATCATTTTGGTGACTTGGAGACAAATTTGGAGGTTTTGGCGACAAAAAGACGCTTTCGGAACTGGTGGAATTTTGGCTCTATCTCAATTAGGAAAGAAGTTACTGGAAAAGTCTAAGAAAAATGATGTCATATTTTATAACGTTACGTCCGCCTGAAAATTCGTAATACTGTTGTTTTTGGTGAAAATAACGTTGGAAATAAGTTCCCGATAAAGGCAATTCTTGATTGCGGTTCTATGGTGAATATTATCACGTTGGATACTGCGTTAGCTTTAGGATTAAGGCTTCGAAAAATAAACACCTTAGTTTCGGGTATTGGTCGTGCATCTCACAAAATAAAGCATGAGGTTTCAATTGCAATTTCAAATAAGGAAGGTCAGTTTAGAAAAATAATTGATTGCTTGGTTGTCGAAAGTATTACAGATTTTACACCAACGTGTAAACTTGATATGAAGGGGATAAAAATTCCTGACGGCATTAATCTGTCAGATAAATCCTTTCATTTACCGAGTAAAATACATATGTTGCTTGGAAATCAGTTAATTTTTAATTTATTAAAACCTGAAAAATTGAAATTAGCTGGAGGTAATTTGATATTACAAGATACTGTGTTCGGCTTCACTGCTAGTGGTATTATGCGTCATGAAAACACTAGTCCTGACTTTCATTGTGGTTTTATTTCAACCCTTGATGAATTAGACAAAAATATTAGATTATTTTGGGAAATAGAAAATTTAGCGGACGTGGAAAATCCGGTCGTTAAATCCGAAGAAGAACGAATTTGTGAACAGCATTTCTTAAATACCTTCAAAAGGAATGAATCTGGTCGCTTTATTACAGATGCCTTTATCTAAGGATCCCAGTTGTTTAGGGGACTCCAAACAGACAGCTTTGAATAGATTCGAGGCCTTATGGAAAAGGTTAGTCAAAAATCCGGAAATGCTGATTTTATATCGTAATTTTATTCGAGAACTAGCTGAAGTACCCGTCCTCGACGGGTTAGTGAATGCAAATTTCCAAAAAGCAAGAACTTTCGTCAGCATTGTAGGAGTACACAGAATGGATGTGGTATGTTGCAAAAGTAAAGAAAGCGAAGTTATAGTTTTTATGTATTGTTAAAATATTACAGGTTAGAGAGTAACTAAGTAATATCATTTCATTAGCTTTAGTCGTAATTATGTGATGCGCGAACGAATATTTACGCATATTGAAATAATTTTCGCAAAATCTCAAAATTTAATCAACATTTTTGAAAAATTGAAAGCCTAGAATTTAAGTTGAGTGGCAACCTATCATGTCACCCAAATTCGATTAATTCCCTGCAGTCTTCATTTCGTGATGCTGGAACAAATTTTCAGAATTTAGAACGATTTTCGCAAAATCTCAAAATGTAATCAAAATATTTTAAAAATTCAACGCCTATAAATTGAAATTAGCAACAACCTATCATATCACTAAATTTGGTATCATTCGTATTAGTCGTTATTATGTGATGTTTGAAGAAATATAAACGTATTTTGAGAGAATTTTCACAAAATCTCCAAATCTAATAAAAATGTTTAAAAAATTGGACTCCCATAGTTTATGTTGAGCAACCATCTATCGTGTGACCAAATTTCATATCATTCGCTTTAGTCGTTATTACGTAATGCGGGAACAAATATTCACTCAGTTTTAAACGATTTTCACAAACTCTCGAAATCTGATCGATTTTTTTTAATTAGATGCTTATAGTTTAAGGTGAGTGACCACCTATCATTTCACCAAATATCATGTTATCACCTTTGCAGTTATTACGTGATGTGCGAACACAAATTTACGCAGTTTGAAATAATTTTCGCAAAATCTCAAAATCCAATCAAGATTTTTTAAAAATTGGACGCCTATGTTTTAAGTTGAGTGACCACCTATCATGACACCCAATTTCATATCATTCGCTTCAGTCGTTTTTACGTGATGCTTGAACACAAATTTACGCAGTTTGAAACGATTTTCGCAAAATCTGAAAATCTAATCAAGATTTTTTAAAAATTCGACGCCTATGTTTTAAGTTGAGTGACCACCTATCATGACACCCAATTTCATAACATTCGCTTCAGTCGTTTTTACGTGATGCTTAAACAAAAAAAGCGTCACGGACAGAATGACAGAACGACAGAATGACAGAATGACAGACAGACAAACTTTTTTTTGAGGGTCGCATCGGATTCCCGGGTGCTTGAAACGGGTATAAATCGCAAAATTTTTTAATTCCAAGAAATGTACAGACAAAAGTCTAATTTTATTTATATAGATACCAAACAATGGGTCATATGGTAGAGATAGTTGAAGAAGAAGAGCCAGCGGTGACATATCTACCAAACCACGGTGTTTATCGCCCTACTAATAGTACAACTCCACTTCGCGTGGTCTTTAATGCTTCGTCTGTTACTTCCACTGGAGAATCTCTAAATTCATTGCAGATGAATGGTGGTATAATACAAGAAGACTTATTTTCAATTCTACTTCGATTCCGAATTCACAAGTACGCGTTAACTGCAGACATAAGGAAAATGTTTAGGATGGTTGCTATAGATGAATCTCAGCGCGATTTGCTACGAATCGTTTGGAAACATAATTTTGATGATCCAGTGAGAAATATAAATTAACCACCGTAACCTATGGTACTAGTAGCGCTCCGTATCTAGCCACTAGGTCGTTGAAACAACTTGCAATAGACGATGGCAAGGATTATCCATTAGCTGCTGACGTTTGCTTTCAGACGTGTATATGGACGATATCTTAACAGGCAGCGATGATCTGGAATTAGGGAAGGAACTCCAAGCTCAGCTTGTCTCACTGTTACACGGTGCTTGCATGCAATTGCATAAATGGGCAGCTAGTAATCCTTACCTATTGCCAGATGAATTAAATAAAGACTTATCTTTTTCCAATCAAAATGAGACGAAGACACTCGGGCTTTTATGGAAGCCACAGACAGATTCCTTCTCTTTCAAGGTATCTACTAAGGATGAAATAATTGTGAATTCACCAAAAGAACTGTGCTCTCCACAATTGCGAAATTGTTCGATCCACTCGGGCTATTAGGGCCCATAATAGCAAAGGCTAAAATTCTAATGCAAACTCTGTGGCAGTTAAACTTAGACTGGAAGGATTGCTTGCCTCCAAACTTAAAATCTGAATGGAATTCTTTTGTTACTGCTCTGTCATCTATAAACCTCTTGGTAAGTCCTCGTTATTGTCTTCAACTTCCTTCCATTCGAACAGAAATTCATGGCTTTGCAGATTCTTCAGAGAAGGCTTTCGGAGCCGTAATCTACATTCGTTGTGTTGACGCAAATGGGCAGATCATTGTTAATCTGTTGTGCTCTAAATCTAAAGTTGCTCCTCTAAGGACAATCACCATTCCTCGGTTAGAGCTGAATGCTGCAGTTCTTCTTTCCAAATTGGCTAAAAGATCTCTGCAAGCCATAAAAATCCAAATTGATGATATTTACTTTTGGTCTGACAGCAGCATAGTGTTAGCGTGGATTAAGAGGCCACTTTCTCATCTCAAGCCATTCGTTAGAAATCGTGTGAGCATCATTCAAGAGCTTACCAAGATTGAATGCTGGCACCACGTCAACGCCAAGGAAAATCCAGCCGATATCCTTTCTAGAGGCCTAAATCCTGACAAAATTCAGAAATGCGATCTGTGGTGGCTTGGGCCGCTATTTCTACGTCAAGGCGAAATAAGAGAATTCTCTAACCCTGCTTCAATAGAGAACAATGACCTCTTTTCGCGAGAAATAAAGGAAACGCCAACCAGTGAAATGTGTGGGCTGCTGGAGACAGTCGAACCACTAGATCTTATCAGTACCTGTTCTTCGTACACCAAATTACAGAGAGTGCTTGCTTGGTGCAAAAGATTTGTAAACAACGCAAGAAACCCTTTACAACGAGAGACTGGATGCCTTAAGAGTTATGAACTTAGTCAATCCTTGTGGACAATAGTGAAAAACATTCAAGGAACTAACCTTGATAAGGAAATACAGTGCTTAAGCAAAGGAACTCCGATTCCAAAATTTAGTAAACTTTTAAGTTTAAACCCTTTCTTAGATAGTAATGACATCCTCCGTGTTGGAGGACGACTGAAAAACTCTAACTTGCCTGTTTCGCAAATGCACCCAATATTGCTTCCTTCTAACCATCATTTTACTTATGTCGTAATTAATTATTTTCATACCTTATATTTCCATACAGGTGTAGAAGCTACGTTTACTTCTTATGGTATATTTGAAAGTATTTTAAAATTGGAATATGTATGTATGTTTTTTTTTCTTCACTTTATTCCTTTCGAAAACTGAAAATATTTGTATTTTTATTTAATATCATTGTGATGGCATTTAATCTCATTTACCAATTTTGATTGTTATTTTGATAATATAATCTGTATCTTTAATTTAAACGCCTCCTTCGTTGCAAGGCGGGGGAGAAATGTTATTGCTTGTATTACCTTATTCATATTTGTATCTTGTCGCCAATCCGCTTCTGGCAACCCTATCGATGGGTTCTGTGTGGTAGCTGTGATTTTCGCCAGTAGTCGTCTCGTTTTGTAAGCCGTAAGCGCGGCATCGTTGTACCCTCTTGACTCATTTAATAGTCACAGAATAAAGAAATTAATTGTTGATCATTCGATTTACAGTCCTTTTTTTTCGTATCGCAACAGTACAGAAGATTCTGAGTTAGTAAAATGTGTCCCATACTTTAATTGAGTGAAGTACAAAGTTTCAACCTTTCATCATAAAAAGGCTCAAAGATATGAAAATAAATATATCTTAATCCATTTTTCGGTAGCTCTCGTAGAGAAAAAAAAATCACATCGGAAGATCACGTTCCAGGATTACACAAAAATTACTAAAGAAAACAATACGTAGAGACATACTTTTGCTAATTTTGGTATTGTAGCCCCTTACTAATATTGTTTTAACATATCTCTGAGCCTTTCTAAATGAAAGGATGAAATTCTGTACATCACCCAATTAATGAATAGTGCACATTTTACTAATTAGGATTTTTTTCTAAGAGGTCTTAAAAAAATTTAGAATTTGTATTTATTTAATCTTTTGAATATTTTAATAGATACCATAAAATTCTGTACTTTTTCTTGTAACGTAACTCTGGAGTCTATTGTACTTGTCTTTGAACGATATATTTATATAAATAAAACAATGTGTAAACTGTCCGTTAGTTTGTCTGTCTGTCTGTCTGTCTGTCTGCGTCTCGCGTAGCTCCGAAACGGGTGATCGTAGACCTACCAAATTTTGTACGAAAATTCTCCAAGACGGGTCTCGACACACATGGAAGCGATTTTTTCGAAATTCGAATTAGAAAATGCTTTATTTTATGATTTGTCCGATTTTTAGCGATTTTTCTTGCGTAATACATAATAACGCCGGTAATTGCACTCGCAAGAAAATGATAGTTACATCATCGTATAGAGGAGAAAATTTTCTTTTAAAAACTGTTTGTTCGGACTGTGTAACGTAATTTGCAGATTTTGGGGAATTTTTCAAATAAAATTAAATTTGACGCTGACTTTCGTAAAATATTTTTAAAACTGCTGCACCTTGAATTCTATCTGTCATAACTTTTTTATATTTCGGCAAAAGACGGAGCACACAATTCGCCCACTTTTAAAAGAAGATCGGAGGAAAAATACAAATTAGGAGAATTTTTACGAATTTTTAAGTAAAGAAGGATTTTCATTTCAGTAGCACCTGCTTATAAATTTCGGTTTGATATCTTGCGGTTTGGTTGTCATGGATACAGTAACAAAGATTAAAATTGCCAGTTGAAAAAAATAAATAAAAACAGCTCCCGCGCCATATCTCGAAGCGATTTTTTGCGAAATTCGAATTAAAACATCTGTTGTTTATTGCCTTAATGCGCGAAATACTACTGTTATTGTACAACTAAAAGTCAAAGCCCGTTGTGAAGCAATTACAACGAGCGCTCTTCTGAACGTGAAAAAAGTTTCTCATTCCAAAGATTTCGTTTTGTGTACATAGTTATTCTTATGTCCAAGCAGACGATTTCTTTGCTTGGCTCGATTTCCTTTTATAAATACTGGATTTATTTGTGAGAAGAAAAATTAAACTGCATAATCTAGAAAAACAATTTTAAAGCCTTTATAAATAGCGCAGTCTTATCTCTTTTCTTTTTGTAAAGGGTTGCAAGAGAGGGTGACGTATTTTTAAAATTCAAAAAAATGTCCATTTCATGTAGTGTCTGAGGTATTTAACGCTAAAACGTGAACCTAAAAGACAGCATGTCTGCGGAAATAAGACATTTTTAAAGTGAGAAGTTCACTGCAAACGGTCTATTTTCACTTTTTTGATACCGAATGACGCTGACATAGTTTTTTTGTGTGTGTGTGTGTCATTATATTGCAATGATCTCAGGTTATTACATATATGACACAAATTTTAAGTCAAGAGTGAAATAATTTTGCTTTTTCTAGATTCCACATCACTGGAATTAATTCGAATTACACATGTGAGGAAATTTTTCGTTTCCTACCGTGCGAAGAACGGGCACGCAGCTAGTAAGAAATAAAAGTGTAGGTCAGTGTTTTGGCTATAACCTGTATAAAATTAGCATTAAAAAAAAATACTTTTTTAAGATGCAAGTTTTATCAGCTTAAAGTTTTTTTTTTCCACTCTTTCCAGCTTTACAGTTTATTTGTGTAATGTATTATAGTTTCATTTCTGTCTTTTTAAATGACATTAAAATTCACATTCATGCTCTGTAAGCTCTGTTTTGTCAATAAATAGTAATATTAAAGCAAATGGGCGAAAGTTACATCTCTTTGCACTTGCCTCGTAGTTACCCAAATACGTTTTATTTTTTTAAAACGTGCTTTGCTAAGTCATCGAAAAATACGTGTCGTACTAGATATTTCCTGAGACTCGTTTTTGTGATAAATTTATGCCTAACAATCATTTTTTATGTTCAGTTCGATGCAGCATTTAGACTTTAAAGAGATATTGTAGGCATATCTGCGCAACTTTAGCGTTCATTTTTAGTTTTAATGTTATACACCCTTTATTGATGTTTCAGCACAAAGTTTTAGGTTTTGAATTCTTCAAACACATACATAATAATTTTTTATTCTAAAAAGCCATTTTCGGAATTGTCCATGCCCTTTCAAATTTTATACCTCATTTTCGAAAATTATGCCTTTTCTCGATAAGTTTTTCCCTATGACAAAGTGGAAAGTTCGAAAACGCCTTTCCCGGCAAACGTTGATTCGAATTTCTGCAGGTCTCATTTTTTTAACACGTCACAAGCTCCCACTGATGCCACTGTCTCTCTCCATGTGACGTTGAGACATATACATAGAAGAGAAGGGACCATTTTTCGTGACTGTTGCCAAAAGCGCTTGTTGAAGTTTTTTCATTGGCTGGTTGATTGTTTTTGGATCTCGTCCCCGCTCTCCCGCTATTCATTCCTGTTGTAAAATTTAGATAATGGAATGAACAACTTCACCAGGTCTTCTTGTCCGTGATTTATCACGTATATATATATATATATATATATATATATATATATATATATATATATATATATATATCCGCTCTTATATTAAACGAGGAATGTTTGTGTGTTTGTGTGTATGTCCGAGCGATCTCGAAAACTGCTCTAAGGATTCTTTTTTAATTTCGTACCTGGGGGTTTTTTGGGCCCCTGAAACGATTGAGCTAGGTCACGTGATCGAGAAAACTCTTAAAACACTCAAAATTTAAAATTTAAAATTTTTGGACGGTAGCGCCATCTATTGAGCGTTTGAAAAACACACTTGATGCAATCTTCCTAAAAGGGACGCTCAAATAAGTTTGGGGCGGGTTAAAAAATACAAGCCATCGATATATAATAGAAAAAATTAATTCCGCAATGAAACAAAATAAATGGAACTTGATATCCAGTACACAAACAAATAAATATTTTAGTAACTAGATACATTACACCATTCAGCTACATAAATTTGTTTAGAATTAAAAAGTTATTTTTATTTCAAAATATCGTCCTGGCAACCGGCGAAAGAAAAAGAGAAAAGAATCTTCGTTGCCATCCCCGCAAGCACCTTGATGGAATATACGTAAATAATTTAATTATTTTTAATTCATAGTTATTAATACAAAACTATTCGTAAATCTTATGTGGAAAATTGCCTGAATTTATTACAATTATCCTTTTGTAACTAACGTAAAGCTAAACGTATTTTCGCGTATATACTAAAACAATAAAGATTTTTCATGTATTTTATTGATCATAATCATGCGAATTTCAAAAGTGCATAAAAGTTTCAGCTTAGCCGAATAATTTAAATGAAAATGACACCCTTTTCAGTCATGCACAGTAAGAAAAAAGATCCTGTGACGTAACATGAAAATTCCATTTTTTTTTTTTTAAATAACGGCACTAGGTTGAATTCTATTTTAACTGCCTTATTCCGCCAAGTTGACGATAAATATTTAAATTTAGTTACCCTGACGATTTTTTTTTTTTTTTTTAAGGGACAACCGTTTATAATGATGCGATCTTTGAAACTCCGATGAAAAAATTTATAATGATACAATCGATTCCTATATTGTTCTCGCAGCCGATATTCAAATTAATTTTGCAGGTGATCAGCCATCAGTTTAGTTTTCATTCACTGCAGTTGATGATTTCAACTCATTTATTTTATCATCGTATGGACAACCTTTGAAAAGTTGCGGGCAGAACTTTACGATAGTAGCGAACTCCTAGGCCTGACTTTAGGATGTTAGCGAAATCGCGGGCCGTATAATTCGGATTTATATGGAAGTTTGAATGTTTTATATAGGTTTTATACAGGGTTTTGACTTGTTCTGAGGGCTGGTCCAAAAGTCATGGCGGGCCCCATCCGGCCGCAGGCTGGGAGTTGCCCATATGTGGAAGCAGTAAATTGGGAGGCTGAAATCTGGTTACTAAGATTTTTTCTAATAAATTTTCAATTCTTATTTAGACGTGGATTAGACTGTCTTGTTTTGTGTTGTGTACTATCATTAAACTAAAGGATAAAGCCCTTTGTGGAGACAATTACAGCGGGCGATAGAATGTCTACACTCAGAATATTTAATATTTACCCACTTAAAATCAAATAACTTCATATTCAATTTTTATTATACATCGAAATTCGAATTGTATAATCTGCAGAAACATTTCGTATTCGAAACATTTCGTTTGGTATCAACATCCTCTCCTATATCCATGCTTAATGCATAGAAAACCGTTTTATTTTTGAAAAAAAGTTAAACTGAGTAGTAATTTAGAAAAGCTATCTTAAGCGAATTGGAATCGTAATTTTTCCTCCAAAGCCTGATAACCGTGACTTCAGTGTAACGTTAATGTCACTTGCAATAGAAAATTCTGACACTCAAATGATTAGCTTTTTTTATTCTCTTAAATGAAATAGAGCTAAAAATACAAAAAAATACAAAAAAAAAAACGCTTAAAAATCAGGGAACGGGTGGATTATCAGATTTTTTCTTTATTTTTTTCTTTCTTATTTTTTCTTTTTCTTTTTTTTTACATAATTATGATAATTTTCAGGCTGATCGCACCAACGAACTGTGTAAATTTTAAGTTATTAGACAATACATTTTTAATCTGTTTGGATTAATGATGGTAAAAGTTTTATTTTGAGTGGTTGAACTGGAATTGTGACAGAGTCAGGGATCAGCGTAATTATATAGGAGCGATGTATTTTTGATTTATTCGAGGTTAGAAGTCCATTTTCTTCAGTCCATCCGTTTGTTCTATTATTGTCAACGTTTAAGTAGTTGTTAGGGTTATTATAAAAGAATATTTTTGATCTATTCTGTTTTTGATTTCATGATTTCGAAGTGTCCTTTTGTGCTAATAATTTAAATTGCGTTACACTTTTTATTTTCTTAAGCGTGAGTTTATAAAATAAAATTATGTTTAAAGCATATTTATGTAAGATTATACTTTTATGGCATCTATATTTATGTATCTATAAGATTGAATTTAAGTTTGTAGAATTTGTTTATGCAAGATGTATTTTCTTTAAATTAGAAAAAAATAAGTATTTTATGTTTGAATTGAAGCACTATAGAGAAATTTACAATTTCAATCGTAAAGAATTATCATCATAGATGTATTATAAAGACGTAAATGGATGAAAGTGTAGCTCAAAAACGAGCTGTGGAAACATTTGATGACCGGCAGCAGCACTTGGCCCAAAAGTGTGAACGTGCAGTTCAAACACAAGCAGATGAAACAGATGATTAGTATTTGGAAGGAGAACGACACAGAGCAGCTAGACGTCGACAAATACTTCGGGTAAACAGTCTAAGTAACTACAAAGCTGCCACAAATGTGGGTACTTATTATCATAGTTTAAAACTTTTTAACATGGATTGCATTCACTGGAGCTTTGCATTTTTCTGAAGAGTAAAAACAAAAGTTAACCGAAACCATTTTAGGGACTGTAAGATTGATGTAGGACATTCCGAATTTCCTAATGAATGGGTGTGGTTGTTTTTGCGATGTCACCCACATTTCAAAGAATTCGAAATTTGAAAGCATACTTTACAATGGCTTTGTTCACAGTAAATGACGAGTGAAACTATTAACGATTTTGGTGTGTACTGCTACGTTGCGAACAGTGTATTACAGACTTGATGAATTTTTTTTATAAACTCATTCATTTGACAGTTCACGCAACTCAAATTCTTGATGCTGAATTTGAACGTCGATGAATTTTTTTTATAAACTCATTCATTTGACAGTTCAACCAACTCAAATTCTTGATGCTGAATTTGAACGTCCTCAATATGAACAGATATATTTCTGAAGTAATGAAGACGCTGTTAGTGAATGCATCGCCCAAGATCTTTGCTGATACCCTCGCTGATCTGCTACAGAAGGAAAGGAGGCACCTTACGTTAAACTACTTTTTGCTCAACTCTGATGGCACCGACCATCGAATATTTAGCATCCCTCTTCAAAACAAAGTATATGCCATTGTAACATTGAATGCCGACCAAAGTTTACCTGATAATGTATGAGTGATCCGACAGCGATGAAAATCTTCGGCAACCATGAAGATTATTGATACGTGCCAAGGCATTTACGTATTCATTATTTTACACTTAAGGAGCCTTTAAATTCTGAGCATGGCTCGGTAACCTGGTACTATATATATATGAGAGAGAGAGAGAGATCATATATTAACAAATCACTGAAATTAAGTTATTTCAAAAAAATGCAAAAGTAAACAATGAAAAACAAGAAGGAAGAATAATAACATGTCAAAAATTAAAAACTATAATGCAAGCATGGATAAGAAAAATAAGTCAGCAATATACTACATTCATAAATATATATATATTTTTAAATCATACATAACTTGCCACGGGCGCCGCATCCTATAGGGACGAGGAGACGTATCCCCCCCCCATATTTTGCTTTAATTGTTAATAAAGATAGGTAAAAGAGATTATATTTGAGCTTTCGTCCCCATAATTAACAAAAGAAAGCGGAGCTCGTGTAAACTGCTTGCATTTAGACGCGCGGTGAAGCTTAAGTGCTTTTTTTTTTAGATGTGAATGAAAAAAAAAATAATCAAGAAAGTTAGATAAGTATCAAATGCCCCAAAATAACAAGTAGGTCGAAAATTAGCTATCATAGGCTGTATTGTTAGTATGAGTAGTACTTATATATATAGAATCAAGAGTTGTAGCTTGGATTGTATGTAGGCACACAAAATATTTAACCCTACAAGGCTCATTTTTTCTGTGTCTGAAATAAATATAAATGATAATGTTAGTGATTGTTATTTAGGGAAAAATAGTTTAAAAAATAATAACCTAATATTTTACTAGAAAATCACATTTTTATTTCAGTTTTGTATGCCGTACACTGGACCTTAGCTATACTTTTTTGAAATTTATCTTGAAATTTTAGTATTCAAATCATTTCTTGATAGGAAGAACTCCAACAAACAGTAATTTTTTCCGGGTCAAAAGTCTTTGCTAAGTATTTTTTGTTAATTTTCTAAAATAAACGAAATCACACTCGAAAGATTACTGTTTAAATTTTAATCAGTTTTGGCATTATAATGAACAGTAAGTACATGTACACAAAACAGCTTGAATTATATCGTTGCTATCAATGCATAAATACTCTTACTAATATACGATGCATAGAACTGACATATCTCTATACTAGTATTTTATAGAAGTAGAGGAATAATTAAAGTGATAAAGTAATTAAAAAACTTTGTAAAAAACACACATAAGAAGTAAAAGGAAAGAGGATACGCGTTTCGTTCAGAAATTGTTTTGAACTTCTTCAGTCCAAGCCCTTCGTCGTAAAGAACACAGGGAACTCTGTTCCCTGTGTTCTTTACGACGAAGGGCTTGGACTGAAGAAGTTCAAAACAATTTTTGAACGAAACGCGTATCCTCTTTCCTTTTACTTCTTATGTGTGTTTTTTACAAAGTTTTTTAATTACTTTATCTTTTAACACCAGTATTTTGAGTGTTTTTTCACGAGTGTTTTTTCAATTAAAGTGGTTGTTCCGTATATGGTACCAGGTGCCTTGTAGGGTTAAAAACTCTCTATAATACGAAAGTATTTTATAGTTTAATTTAAAAGGGAATTTCATCGTTTAATAATTGTACTTGTTTCTAAGAGATTTTTTTTATCTGTATTAAAAGCATATTTTGCAGACTTTTATAACTAAACAGCATCTATCTTATACTGACAAGATATTCAATTAAAGTCATATCTTTTAAGGTTTAAATGCAGAGGCATTGATCCAAAATGTCAAAGTGTCATATAAACGTAAAAACCTTTAAAATAAAGTCACACACTCGCGCACGCACACACACACACACACACACACACACACACACACACACACACACACACACACACACACACGCATATACCCATGATTTAAAAGAATGCCATAGACTTTAACCTAATATTGGTGTTCCTTCAAACTTTTTAATGCATATCTATGACCTTCGGCTAATAGTTCTCTTTACCTTTGGCAAACTTTAATAACGCCAGAGATGATGGTAAATACCAATCGAGAAAAAACTCTTACATTTTTGTAAGCATATTCTTCAAATAAATTATGAACGTCTGCGAATAAAATTGGAAATTTTTATAAAGTTAAAATGTCTTCCTGGAAAAATTTGTTTCGTTTGAGATTGTCAGTATAAATATTGGTGTCTAATGACGAAACTCTTGATAATGTAATCACCAAAAGTTTTTAAAAAGAAAAAGAAAATTTGAGAATCATTTGATTTGGTAACGGAATACTTCAAATAAGACTGACTTTATTTCAAATCTTTTGATGAGATGAGTTTTCTGAAAAATCTTTTCCTTATGTGGATAATGATTTTTAAAAGTATAAAACTTTTGATGTTTTTTCATTTACTTAGATAATTTTATCGTCGAATTTATATCGATATACTACTGCTGCTTTAAACTGAAAAGTTAAAATTGTAATTTAAGTTGAGGTATGTAATACATATAAGACAATTCTAGAAAGTGGTTAAGAAACACAAATAATTCGGAAATCGCATGACTATTCAATGTATGCGAAATATCAATGTGTACAAAACTCTAGGTAGTCATGAAAAATTATATAAAGTAGAACAGGTAAGTTGTTATTTATTTCTTAATGCGTTATTGGCTTTATAATGTATTAAGCATTTTTTCCGAATTGTATATGTTATAATTTGAAAATATTTAAATGAAAAGTTTACACAATATGTTTTGAAAACAAAAGATCATTTTGAAGATAAACTACTTTTGAGTTCACTTTTACCGTCTTGGGCAATTTGAAAAAAAAATGCACTGAATTAGTCATTATTAAAACAATGATGTGTTTTTTAGTCTATATCTATAAACTTGTCTTCAGAATTTGCATTCAGTTTGACTCTAAAACTTTTTCAGATACATGTACTTCTTGCATTTTAGTTGTTTTATCTTCTGTGTAATAGAATTAACATTGTTCATCGCTTAAATATTAGCATACTCTATGCAGTATGGTTACTGTAAAAATTTCTTAAAATTTAGAGAGTAGGTTGCAATTTATTAGAATAAAAATTATCTAAAAAAAAATCTTGAATGTTTTGTGATTTGCATCAAAATCTGAGATGGCTGTATCTGAATAATAGTGAGGTTGATTTTCGATTGATTCTATCATATGCCAAGACACATACGTTAAAATTAATCCAGCATTTATTGACATATTCAATAATAATAAATATGTATCTATGAAACTCAATAAATTAGTCTCTCGGAGCTTCGTATGTCTAAAACATCTTCTTATAATTGATTCTGTAATGTACTTATCAGGGCATACGTTATACATTCTATTCGAAAACAAACAGTCGGACGATGTTTCATTTTATTCCTGTGAAATGACCAAATGGCTTTTGTATTTTTGTTCAAAAAATCAAAATAAACTAATTGAAAATCCTTTAAAAAGGACTTACGAACAAAAAAGCTTTCTTTTCAGCTATCTATAGGGAATTTTGTTTCCCAACTTAGCTGCCCCCCCCTATGTTTTTGCCCAAAGTAAATGAAAGAATTGGGCTCCTGTGAAAGTCTTAAATCCTAACTCGCCGGAGGTAACAAAGTACGAGAAAAGACGTAAGTCAACAATTGGGAGACTGGAATTAAAACATACTAAATCAACATTTCCAAAAGACAAAAACTAATGAAAACGGACAGGTCTAGAAAAAAAGTTCTTCCCAGTCAGTTTGTTTTCCAGATTATTTGGTAGTTTTAAAAGAAGCATTAGGTACACCGATCTGGTCGAGCGTTGACTTGCAGTTTCCGCTCCTTGGAAGAAATATCCATTTATCTAACGCACTCCACAAAACTATCGATTGTTCACATCATCCAATTAAAGAAGATTTATTTTTACATCGTCAGTAATCGTTTAAACCAGCTATTGAAAATGTTCCGAAAAAATACCAGCCTACAGATCGAAAGATGACTCTCTTGCTGCTTGCTCTCTTTAGCCTGGATGTATTTTTATTGTATGAGCAAAAGATCTGAAAAGTCAATAGTTCCAAACTAACAATACTTTACTTATACTAAAATAAATGTTTCTCTACTTCAAAGGGATACATCATATAAAAAATAAGGAAATACATAAAAAGATGTTTTATCCAATTAGTTTTACGTACCCTTTGTTCGCCCTTCTAAGATCAAAGTTTCGTAGCTGGAAAGTATTGGTCCAAAAGTAGAAATAAAAATATAAAAATAACATTGAACGAGGAAGGAATAGAAAAATTTTGTATACAAGAAATGAAACCTGTTATATTGCTAATCAGGATATAATTCAATCAAATGCGGTGTTTTTGTCAAAGTAACATACAGGTTGAATCTCATTAAGAAGCATTGTAGTGGTTTTTTTACATGCAAAATTTTTATTTTAAAAGTAACATATTTTTATACATTTTAAAAGACACTTAAAAATCCAAATTCTACATTGAAAATGTGATCTATTTGCAGAAATAACTGAAATTTTGAAAATAAAAAGACAGAAAATTATGTTTTCTTCCAAACAGTTCATCTTGACCTTGAGTCGCTGATTTTTCATAGTGTTTTGCATATCCTGGTATTTTAGTTGGAAATATCTGACCACAAATACTTCAACCTCGTTTGAGCATCAAAAGAAACAAAATAGTATTGCATAATGTATTTGAAAATACAGTGAGAAACGGCTAACGGACTGTAATACGGCTTGTGAAAGAAAACGCTTGCTTGTGTAAGCGTGTAAGCGTATAACCTTCAATATACATCCAACTCTTCAAAATATGAAATTTGGGAATTTTCAAATGATTTCTTTTCCCAATATCAAATACCAAGTGGGTAATTAGACTCTGTACTCATAAAAATGTTTAAAAATTAGGCTATGAAGGTTTACTCAAATTGCATTAAAACTATGGAAAATTCATTAGTCAAGAAGTCTCAGAATTTGTATTATTTTATTCTGTTCGTAGCTATTTTGGCTACTTTATTTCTTAAATATTCAGGTGTGCATTTTAAATACAGCAGTTCTACTAATTCACAAGTCTCATTTACTATTAGGTTGTAACGAAAGTTTTCCGCCACTCCAAGTACTGCCTGCACAAGCAGTTCGCGTTGGTGTCTTTGCCAATATTTTGTAAAACGATTTTTGTTATTTGAAAGAAAAGACTTGTTTTAGAGCACTGTGTTGTGAAATCCGTAAAACAATATCGTTATGATTAAGTATAAGTTGTCTGAAATGGAACTACCACGCTACCAGATTGATCCATCATTTACTCTCAGTTCTGTCGCAAAAAGTCAGCTACAGAATGACACTGAATCATGTGTACAGCTTAAGGTACCACTGTTGTATCATATGACACTGTGAAGATTTGGTACCGAAAGTTCAAAAACGAGGACTAGGATATTTAAGAAGCAGAGCGCTCTGACCAGACTACTGATGCTGATGAGGCCCACCAACGAGAATTTGTGGAAGAAGATAAAATATTCATCCACGAGAGCTAGCTAAAAGAGTTAGACTTTAATGCCATGTCCATTAGTCGCGCTAAGCATCGCATAAACTTGACATATAAGGTCAATAGCTGGGTACCGCGTGAGCTGACTCAAGCAAATCTGGCGGAAAACTTTCGTTACAACTTGATAAAAAATGTACAAATGAAAATTGCCCATATGGAAAGATCATTTAAAAAGATTATTGCTGTTTAAATTCAACCTATTCATATTCTTGTACAGGGTGTCCATACACTATTGGTACAAAATTTAAGGGGAGATAGGGAGCATTATAAGGAATCAGAATCACATAGAAATGTGGGGTCAAAAACGCCGTTTCCACTTACCTATTAATAATCACTACGGGAAAAGTGTTTAAGAGTTTGTCTTATTTCTTAACCAAGTTTCATAAACAACAGGCTTCTCCCCGGGAATTTCATTCATGAAATGAAATAGAATTTTTAAGCTCTCAGTTTTAGTCACTTGTTTACTGTGAAAGATACATTATTTTGTGACGAACAATGGTGGGAATGTTCACTCTTGTTCTAAAGTGATTATTAACAGTTACATGAAGGTGACGTTTCCGACCCCGCATTCCTATGTCATTCTTATTCCTTGTTATTTGCCCTACCTCTCCTAAAAGGCTGCACCAATAGTGGCGGGGCACCCTCCAGAATCAAGCTGACACACTTGACAAAGAGAGTTCATCAAGATGTATGGCTCCTTAGGCCATTATCTCAGTTGTTCCTAATTACAAGTTCTTTTTTCATTCATTTCTAATACTTTTTTGTATTGTTTCATTTCCTGATATTTTACAGTACAATATTAGAAAATGAAATAATACAAACGCAAACACCCAAGCCCATGCCGGAAATCGAACCTGAGCCCAAAGTGTAGTAGAAGTGCGCTAGAATCTAGCTGTTGTAGGAAACGTCAGAATCAAAATAAATAATTGCCAATTTTGGTTTACAAGCCTTTTTCAAATAAATACAGCTTTTAACTGTTAAAATATACACATTTAAAAAAGTTTTTATCAAAAATACTTTTGTAAGGTATGTATACAGTGCGTCCGAAAAGTTTATAGACAACAGGTTTTTTTTTCATTTTATAATTGAAAAAGGAGAATAAATATTTTAAAAAGCATTTTTAATTATAATTAACATCAAGACAATAATAATACTATAGGAGAATAATATCACACAATCGCAGACTTTGCGATAAAAACTAAAAATGAAAATTTGGTGTCCCAAAAGTTTATAGACAGCTCATTTTTTTTTCTTTAACATTCAAATTTTTGAGCCATGTTTTCTAATCACTACAAAAACTCGATCAGGCATACTCGAAATAAGAGTTTGAAGAAATTCTGGCTTTAGAGAAAACCAATTTCTTTCAATTTCCAACTTTAGATCTTGACATGTTGCAAATTGACGCCCTTTAGCATATACGTCTCTAGCTAATATTCTTCAAAGGCTCTCCACTGGGTTCAGGTCAGGACTTAGGTCTGGCCAGTCCAAAACAGCTTATTGGTTTCGTCTAAACCACTGCATTCTGGAGTTTGAGACGTGGATGGAGAAATTGTCTTGCTGATATATCCATTTGTCCCTCCTAGCAACTTTCCGAATGGGAGTAGCAGTACTTCAAGCATTTTCTGGTAATCTTCGGAACACTGACGACCTCTTAGAAAACAATATCGGTAGTTTTATTTTAGGAAAATGATCCCCATACCATGAGTGAACCCCCTCCTTGCTGTCTTCTGAAAAAAGTTTGCGGTTCTTTGCGAATATCGTGCCTTCTTTTCGTCACTGAATAGAACACCCAACCATTCATCTGTCCAGTTTATATGCTTTCGAGCCCATTGAACACGAGCATCCTAATGCCTTTTTGTCAAGTTTGGTGAACGAAGCATTTTGCAATGAGCAAGCAATTTACTTACCTGCAGCCGTCGATGCACCGTGGATTTTGATACTGGAATGGTCACTTCTCTAGAAATTGACCGTACAGACATGTTCTGGGTTGAAGCTAACCTGAAGATCTCTCTGTCTTGACGTTTAGTTGTTTTCTTTGTTAGCGCAATGCGAGATTTTGCTTTTAAATTGTCACCTTTTGACAGAATTCGATAAATACCAGCCCTACTGCGTCCAAGTTTTCTTGCAATCTCAACAACTTTCATTCCACGAGCATCCAAACGATAGATTTTTGCAATTTCAGTTCCAGAAAACTCCACGTCGTGAGGCATCTTTACAATCAGTCGAAGAAAGAAAGACAGCTTCGCTTTATCTCAAAAAGCTATTGAATGACCAGTACATGACCTTGAAATATGCAAATTTAGAGATCAGTACTCCAATCAACTTTTAACACCGGTTGTCTATATATTTTTCGGACAGCAGTACATCGTTTATTATTTTTTTCTATTAAATCTATGACTGTATGAAGTACTTGAAGCATTTTACTATTTCGTTGCGTCAATACATATTTGCATAATTTCTTTCGTCTTTCTTACTTGTTTGATTAACTCTTAAATCCATTAAAACGCTAGTCTATAAACTTTTGGGACGCACTGTATTTGAGTTTTGGAGAAATGAGTAATTCTTCGTTATCTACTATAATATACTACCAATGTATAATATTTTTTGGGGGGAAAAAGGAGTTTCTTCTAGACATTAGTCCGTATTTAAGCATTGCTGTACATTTAATAAGTAAGTAAAGTATATTTAAATATTTGGATTATTATTAAAAGTTATTTTGGAAATAATTTACCCAAGATGTACAATATTGTTTATTCATCTAATTCACTGGAAAATCAGATTATAATTTAGTTTACATTGATTTACAACAAATATTTAAACTGCATTTCATGCCACATACCCTTATATACCTTTCAATAGTTACTTAAAAAAAATTACTGGAAATAAAATAATGAGTTACTTTTAATCTTCAAACACTTTTATATAGTTGTTTCTTTTTTATCCGTACAACCATAAAATAATATTCGTCTTTAGAGTTTTCTCTAGCTACATCCATAAAAGTACCCATTTATTTTTCTTACGCCTAAAGCCCTCTTCAATCAAGAAGTAAAGTCATTTTAATATATTTTAAAAAGCAATTTTATTCCTATTTGTCCAAATTTACTCTCACTTGATGCATTCTTCAGACACCAATGCATTTACACCCTTTGAAAATTTCTCCATCGGGTCTAAAGCCGCGCCCCTCGAGCATTCCGTGATTGTCCGCAATTTTTTCCCCATCCCATTCAAGTAATGAGATTTTTATTAAAGTATGAAGGAAATCTGAGCATGATTAAGGTGTTTGAGGGAGGGATAAATATGAAGCTCCTCTTGAATGGTATGCTCGAATGAAATCGGTTTCTCGTAATAAAATATTCATGATTTTAGAAAATCAAGAACTGCCTAGAGTTAAAGTGTAGTGCAATTTAAAAATTTCGGACCTTTTCTTTTTTCTTTTGAAGTTTCTACCTCTTTCTTGCGCTTTCTCGGAATACATTTTTGGAGAAATATTGTCATTTCCAAGAGGACAAAAATTAAATTTTGATCAACATTTAAATTCTTTGAAGTAAAAATGTAATAGCAAAAGTTTTAGAGGTTGTTTGACGTTTCGTACGGCTCTCAAATAAAATGCAAAATTTATTAGCTATGTAATGTACATGCGTAGAATAAAGTAAAAGCACGTTATCCTATTATTGAACAATTGTTTTTTTAATTTTGCTCTTTCATAAAGCAATAGTATTTCGTATTTGAGATATGATCCTGTTGTTCTTCTTGTAAAAGGTTGTAAAGGTTGTACGAATATTGTCATACTCTGGGATGGAAAATTAAAGGAACTACTATAAAAGCATTATTTGCATTAATTATCTTAAGTGACTCACAGTGGACTATAAATAGAATGTTGGTAGCTCATGATCAACGTTATAGCGTCGTCCTGTGAAATTCAGGTTCGCCCAGGCAGTTACACAAATTTTTGCTCTCGTTCTTGAGACCCGTATGGCAAAGAACGTAAGCGTACACGAAGGGCATCTGCCTATAAGGGGGGGGGGTGTCTAAGGCAGAGTAAAATTCTAGTTTCAAGAAATATGCGAAAAATTGTATAACATTTTGTGTGAAAGATTTGAAATATCATTTAGAAGATTAAGAAGAAGAATTATGGTATACGATCGAACGAATGGGAACAGGACCAATTCTAACAAAGGTCTATAAAGACTTAAAAATAGGTAAAATCATTGTCATGAAACCCGAAAATTTTTAAGACATCAAAGTTTATATTGACAGGAAAGCATGTTTCAACAGAATTTCAAGACTATTGCTTAGGAACGATTGTTTAAAGAAACAGAGAATCGATGTTTGGTCAGATGTCATTCGAATTCCCCAAAGCCGTAGTTAACTCAACTATCCAGATACAGATTATCCATTAAATGACTGACCTATTTTGAACGTAAATAACAAAAACACTCTTTGAGAAAAAAAATGCATCGTTTACTGCATTGTATTAGAAAGGAGATAAATTTTCAAATATATAAAATATATATATACATACATTGAGTGGAAATAGTTCTAAGTTTCACCACTACGTGTCGCTGCGAACTGAAAAATTAACTGTCAATACTTTCAATATAGCCGTCCTTTGCATCAATAACATGACGTAGCCTCAAAATAAAATTTGAAAATACGTGTGACAATATCACAGTCAAAATTGATTGATTTGCTTTACAGACGCCACACTCAATGTCGGCAAGACTTAGTCTTTTATCTGATATTTCATATCTCAAACCGCTTTTTTTTTACATTCAAAATGGGTCATTTATTTAATGGACACCTTGTACCTTAAATAATAACTAAGGGTACCCAAAGAGGGTACCTTAACAATAAAGGTGAGAGTTGTTTATACCACCTTTTTATCTCTTGCTCTCAGATTGCTCAGATCAATTTGTTGTGTATAAATTGTTATATTTTATCTAAAACGTGATGTGTACTGACATCAAGTAGTTTTGATTGTAAAAAGCTATTAATCCTCGAAATATGTAAATAATCTCTTTGTTTTGCAATTTTTTAGCTCATGTAATCATAGTAAAGTATTTAATACACATTATAAACTGCAATGAGATGTTTTAAATGAATAACTTTACGCAGTATCCCAAGCACACAAGAAACCTTCACAGCCATATTCTTCTCTTGAAGTGAGTAAAAAATGCAACACTCACTGTAGCTCAAAATCTTTTGTTTTCGAGAAAAGTGCGCGGGAAAAGTGTGATGTCCTGTCGGGACCGGTGCGAGAAAAAAAAATGGAACTATGCGTATCATAGTTACACACTAAAATGCTCAAAATATCCTCATGGTATATTAAGGTATTCAGGCAAATCATGTCAAGCTATCGTTTGAATTGTATTTAAAAGGCATGGTGATAATGTATTCGGTTCGTGTGTGCGACATGTGTAGTGTATGCCAGATCTGACAAATTTGAATATGTTCCTATTGCACCATCTGAAGGAATTGGTATGACGGAACCTACTACAGAAAGTTACTTGGTTGCTCATTTTCATTCTGACAGAACTTTTGTGTACAACGAGAATATGTTCTACAATGTGTCGAATCAGCCCTTCCATGGCGAAAATTTATGCCTCGATACTCACGGTGGACACTTGACCTTTTTGTCTACAAATACATATCCAAATACGCCCGGGTCATGTTGTGGCTAGAGAACATCCTTCCAGATCACGGGTCCGAGTTTGATTTCCGGCATAGGCTTGGGTGTCATTTCGTCCGCCCCTTCATAGGACGCTGGTCTACCTATTAGGTGCCTCCATAATAAAATGATCAGTATTTTTGGCCTTAGTGGCTAATGACTGATGGTCCAGTGCTCGCCCTTAAAAAAAGAAGTATATGCAAATACCGATTGTGGTGTCTCTATTAAGATTTCTTTTTCTCCGTACACCAGATATGATGTCATATTTTCCTCGTATTTTTCTAGAAAAGTATGGATCGTGTTAGTAAAAGTATGGATCCTGTTCGATCGAGTTAGTGTCGTGTTTATGTCCTTTCAGCCCTGGCGGCTTTTCGACGTAATGTTCTCCCTCCTTTGAATGTTGATCGACCAATATTTTTCGCAACCAGCAAATTTTTTTTTTCGCATTTCCAACATATAATCCACGGAAGGGTATAATCTGCATTTCGAAATATTGCACTTCAAATATCAAACGCACATGAACTGTAAAATAATTTAACAGACTTCATTGATTTTTTTAAAAATTTCTTTAATTATATTTTGTTAACTATGTTTAGGTAGTAGAAACCCTTGAGATACTTGTAATTCATTTGTATTAAAGCTCTTTAACACTAAATTAATTAATGTTTTTTCAGAAATATAGTACTGTGCGTATTAATTGAATCATTGTCAATTTTGGGGATTTTTGAGATTCAGATAAACACCTCAAAAAGAAGCTATTTTCCATAAAAGGGTAATTACATCAGGAATTTAACTTTACACAGCACCTTGAAACGAACAGAAATGCGTGGTGTAGTTGGAAGCCAATTTTGTATTAAACGCAAAAATGTTCCCAAAAAATTTCAAACCATACAAAAGAGAGAGAGAGAGCCTAATTTCAATTTCTTTGCTTCCCAATAAACTAACACTTTAATTTAAATAAGGAAAATGCCAAAAAACTTATCTCATTAAAAAAATCCCTATTAGTCCCTCCTGTACTAGTTCTGTGTTTTGATGTTAATAATGTGATTATAATATATAGACCAAGAATTCACTTTACCCTGCCCATATTCCGATTCATTTGAAAATAAAAGATAGAAATGTCTTCTTCGGGCTGAAGAGATTTTTGCCCTTTCTGTTTCTGCACAGAACGATAAATGAAGACAAATTAGACGACTTGGGAGCAAAAGCTTTATTCAGTTGTCCCCATACAAGAGCTTTACGCCACGCACAAAGAATGAGTAATGGAACTACAGAGAAAATACACTAGGAGATCAGCCATACTTTGTTAAGATTATTTTGCTTGTTCTACTGCAGAAAGAAGAGATTTTGGCCTAGATATAGAATATTTTTGCCAGTCTAAGAATATTTGGATATTTACATCGTGAGAAAACGAATTATAAGAGGAAAATTCTACGAAATATTTTCATGTCCTGAGATCTTTGACTTACTTATAAAAATCTTCATTTTATTGTGTAGATGTTTTATGTACATTTTTATACGATAAAATAGAAAACCTTTTTCATTCTTTTTAAAAAACTAGAAATACGTAAGTATTAAAAATTATTCTTTGAAAAAGCTTAAGGTAATACGTACTTTTTATTTACTTTTTTATTTTCGTTCATATTAAGTATTGCAAGACGATTTGATTTGAATAAAATCAAACAAAAAATGCTGTTTGCTTTTGATATTAATCATGCATTATTAAACATATTATTCACACTAAATACTTCAAACTACATTTAGAAAGCTATGTCATCTTGAGGGCTATAAAACCATTACAGCGTGTGTGTCAAATTTTATATTGATATTAAATTATTATATTGAAAAAGAAAAATTGAAAAGTTCTATATATAAGTGACATGCATCGAAAGTTATAATTTTCCAGCATATATATATGCCCACGTGATCTCAGTTGGCTTGTCTTCCTCAGTTGGCATGAATATTTTAGCTTTGACAGCTCTGTTTTTTACAGTATTTCTTGCCTCTGGTTTATCAATTTTTATTTCATATTTTCAGCTTTTCAGTACTTTTTTGTTATTATGTGCTACTACTTAATGTTTTACTTGGGATTCCATATTACGTAAGTTTAGCTATATTATATTATATATATATATATATGTATGTATTAATAAAAATCCTATATAATATTAATACAAATAAACATACATATTATGCATATATATATATATACTTCTCAACCTACAACATAACAATCTACATTATCCTTACATTGTACTAATCCCTAAATTTCATAAATCTCCTTTAAAGTTTCGAACTGTTACAATAGGATGTAATAGCTATAGCAATGTAGAAAGTAAACTTCTATTAAAGATATTGGCTGTTATGCATGAGTATTATATAAAACGCAATGATTACTCTATCTCTATAAGAAATAGTCATGATCTACGCAATACACTATGTAATATTAGTAATATTACCTCTTTATATACCTATGATTTTAAAGATTTATTTAACAATATTCCTCTTGACGACCTTTACAATGTAATTAATGAATTATTTCAAACCTGTTTTAAAAATATCAAGCTTCCATCCCGTGTTGATGTAAATTATTTCAGTTGTCTTTCTAAATTTATTATCTATAATAATTATATTCTACACTAGCTGAAGTACCCGTCCTTGACGGGTTAGTGAATGCAAATTTCCAAAAAGCAAGAACTTTCGTCAGCATTGTAGGAGTACACACAGGACCGGCCTTCTGTTTGAAGTGGCCCGGTTGCAAACATTTTTTGGGGGCCCCAAACATTATAGATGCTAAAAATTCATTAATTAATAGAACCATTTATAAAGCAAACATTAAAAATGAACTGAAATACCACTAATACCACTTTAATGGTCGTGGTAATTAGGGTTGAAGGCCGGCTCTAAGGTATAGCTGGCGCCCTGAACAAGCTAATTTTTGGCGCCCTTTTTAAATAAATCTAACTCGTTTATGACGACTCCTTATTTAAGAAGATCCCAGATTGAATGAGAAAATCGAAAATACTTGGCTGGTGCAATGTTAAGTTTATGGGAGTATAACTCGTTTTTAACGAGTAAAACCTGGTCATATCGAGGAATATTTTTGTGATTTAAAAAATTTCTACTGACTACCACCTCACCAGCCAGTAGCGGATCCAGGGGAGGGGCTAGGGGGCTTCAGCCACCCCCCCCCAAAAGAGATTGCTCAAGGGTAACATTCTGCTTTATTATAATGATCTGCTTTATTATAATAGCTAAAATGATCATATTTTATTACTTAGCCCCTCCCAAAAGCCTAATACTTTGGTTTAGACTAAAATTTTGATTTATGGGTCATTCCACGTCAAATCAAACACAAAACTGGAGAAAGTTCACCACACCAACTTAGATTTTCCTCAAATTTTATATAGATGATATATAGGCTAAGACATCAACAAATCTCAATTTTGAAGGTTCTACGATAATTAATTATCAAGAAATTAATCATGCAAATTTTTAAGTTTTCTGCAAGATGCACCAACTTTTTTCTCAATTCCTTAAATAACTC
>JAWZYV010014485.1:0-77269 GCA_038373885.1 Cheiracanthium punctorium | reverse complement strand
TAAACGTTGATCCCCCAACTTCTCTGAAAAAAATTCGCCCCCTCTTATAAAAGTCCTTTTCTCCCGGGAGGCTGTGAAAGCATTTAAAATTTTCTAAACGGGCATAGGTAATGTTTCTTTAGTGCCACAAATAATATTCCTTCAAGTAAAACAATGCTTTGAATTTGCTATGAGCCCCTCGTCAAGCTCAGCGTCCTGTAGCTTTCTTCTCTAGGACTCTGAATGAATCTGAACGTAAACACTGTGCTGTAGAGAAAGAAGCATATGCCATTGTAGAGTCACTGAAACACTGGCGCCACTACTTGATTGGGAGGCATTTTGAAGTTTTTAGCGATCAGAGATCAGTTTCTTTCATGTTCGACCAACATCATAATAGTAAGATAATGAACGACAAAATTATGCGATGGAGGTTAGAACTTGCTTGCTTTACGTATGATATTCTCTACCGCCCTGGAAATAAAAATGCTACAGCTGATGCTTTATCCAGGATAATTGCTGCCACTTGCCCTGAAGTAAGTCTGAATCAACTTCACGATGCATTGTGTCATCCCGGAATCACCCGCATGTATCATTGGGTCAGATCTAAAAATTTACCGCCCTTTCTCCCTGGAGGAGATCAAGAGAGTTACAAAGTCATGCACCTGCTGTAACGAAGTAAAACCCCGCTTTTGTAAATCAGTAGGAAGACTGATCAAAGCAACTGCTCCTTTGAGAGATTGAATCTAGATTTCAAAGGTCCTTTGCCTTCATCTTCCAGACATCGTTTCCTCCTTACAGTTGTAGATGAGTACTCTAGATTCCTTTTGCAATTCCTTGTTCCGATATCTCTGCTTCTACAGTTATTGCTAATTTGAAGAAACATCTTTTCAATATTTGGGATGCCTGCATTTATCCACTCAGACAGGGGTACATCATTCATGTCACGTGAATTGAAAGATTTCCTAACATCACTCAATATTGCAACCAGCCGAACCAACCTTATAACCCAGAAGGAAATGGCCAGGTAGAACGGTAACAATGGGATTATCTGGAAAACTATCCAACTGGCATTAAAGTCAAAGGAATGAAGATAGAGCAATGGGAAGAAGTACAGCAGACAGACTGCATTCTATTCGTTCTTTGTTGTGTACTTCAACGAATGCCACTCCACATGAACGAATGTTTTTCACATACAAGAAGATCATGCAATGGGTGCTCTTTACCAACATGGCTGTCTCATCCTGGTCCAGTACTGATGAAAAATTTTGCCAGAAATAGCAAATATGAACCTACTGTGCAAGAAGTGGAACTGCTGGAAGCAAACCCGGATTACGCGCATGTGAGGCTACCTGATGGTCGTGAAACCACTGTTTCCGTACGACACTTGGCACCCAGAGGAGATTCTCCTACAAATAATGAAAACGAAAGCTTCTCCAATGATCCCATTGCACTGGCCCCTTTCAGTCATGAGTAGTAGATAAATGAGAGTTCTGCCCATGCGGTGCCATGTTAATTCTGCGGTGCTGCCTGGATGAGTGCGTTCCCTAGGTTGAGCGGGGAAGGGGGGCGTGGTCGGACCGGATGTTGGAAGGGTTGATAAGAATTTTTTTTCCTTTTTTTCAAATAAGGGGACTTATAATTTTTTCAGACTTTAAGATATTTTTGAAATAAGGAGACTTGTAATTTTTTCAGACTTTAAGGTATTTTTCAAATAAGGGGACTTGGAAAAATTTTCAGACATTAAGATATTTCTCAAATAAGAGGACTTGGAAAAATTTTCAGATTGCGATGCATTCTCTCATGAAAAATAAGGGACTTTAACATTTAGTATCAAAATAAGAGACTTTGACATAATTTTAAATAAGCTATACTTTATGAATTAAACCTGAAATAAAAAATTTTATTATAAAATGAGGACCCACCAGCCGCCCGGTAGAATTCGTCTACCGCCTCATTTCAAATAAAAATTCTTACTGTGCCTTTCCCCATCACGCTAGCCTCGCATGAATGGAGACAGGGCGTAGCACAGAGGATGCGTTGTTGTTTTTGTTTCTTTAAATAATAATTAACTATGTGGAGCAAAGAAATGAACAACATCCCCAGGAGGCCTACAAACAAAGAAATCTCCACAACAGTATACTACTGCTATTCACTTGTTAAAATGGGTATATATATTTTTTTATCTTTTTTATTTTTTATTTTTTTATTATTATTTTTTTTTTTTTACAAACACTCATAATGGCCATGAGCGAGTGTATGCACTCCATCCTCTAAAACATATCGCTTATCATCAAAAGCGCTTAGAGCTACCTTATTCTGACAAATACTGAATAGTTTGTGCTTCTCACTTTGGATTCGATAATTAAGTTCTTTTGTACCGTCTAAAGATTGTAAGCATCTATAATATTGCTCATGTGTTAGGCGTTTGCGTATGACATGACGTGCAACCCCCTTTGCAGTCTTTTTTTTACAGTCTTCAGTTAAGATGGAGTACATCTTTGCTCTTAACCCCACAAATTCAAGGATAGGTTTCCCATTCAACTCATCCTTGAAACATCCAATCTTCTTTTTGTTGATGCTGCTATAGAGAGGATGATCTTGCGGGTAATCTGAAGTATCATAGATGTGGGCATATTGCTGCATATCTTGATAAACATCCTCCGTGAAAATTTCATAAGTGAGAGAGTCAGTATCCGTGAAGAGCAGATTCGCGTTACCCCCGTATTGCTTTTTTATGACATTATAGTGGAAATCATACATTATTAATTTGCTGAGTTCTAAGATGCAGAACCCAGCATAGATGGGACGATTTAATTTTAACGTTTTCTTGATGCGTTTCACTGCCACCAGATCTTCGTTAAATATTGTGAAACTTTGGAACGTTGGACAAGCCACTCGTTTTTCGGCAATTTTTTTGTTGTTCACCAATTCGAGATTTATTCTATTCCTAACGTTCTCCATGGTCTTGCCGTATACCGAATTGTTCATGAGTTTGAAAAAAATCTTTTTCAAACGTTGAAGTGGCGTGCTTTCTTTTTTCAGTATTGAATTCTATATACTTCTTTAACCATGGAGACTGATCAAATTGCAACACTTTATGAATTTTAGTAATTTTTAAGCCTAGTTGAGTATACAGTTGCAAATTTCTATAATGTGTAATGTAATTTTTTTTATCTTTTAAATTTGGAATTAATTTGGTTGAATTAGTATATGCTATATCTTTTATCATGAATATTGATAACATTGAAAGATCCTTAAGGGTGACAGTTAATTTCTCGGGAGCTAGGGGGTAGTCATTATGTGCATCATGCAGTTCTTGGGGATACTCCAAGTCCACTTCTAGTATGCAGCCTTGCGGTCCGTCTGCAGGCATCGATAAAATAGCTTCAATATCAATGTCTTCAGGTGATACCCACTTAAAATTACCATGTGGTAAGCTCTGTACCATACTTGCGCCGTATAAATTATTACAATCTAAATATTGTATGTATGAGCTAGGCTTTGAAGGGTCATAACCCTCTAAATACTTATTATTGGCCTGCGCCCAGCGTTTGGTGATGGTGGATATACCTCCTCGAATGCCCCTCTCGATAAACAGATGCATGTCTATGTCCGTGAATAACTCTAGGGGTCGGTGTAACATTTTAAGGGAAGCTTGCCATGCAAGTCCCGGAGCGGTCATGAGATGTGCAGCATCCAAGTCGTAATACTGTTTGCACAGCTTCCTAAAGTTTTGGAACACATCTGCCAACTGAAGGACATCACTTTTAACATACAAGTCGTGGTACTCTCCCAGATTTTGGATGTTGAAAGCTTGCCAAACAGTTTGTGCATGTGCGTACTCTTCATCAGAAATAGACTCCTGTGTCAAACTACTAAAAAATGCTTCTTGAGGAGGTAGGCAGGTCTCATCGAATTTCTCAAAACAGGACATGTATTCGTAAGGGTAGACACCTTTTCTTAGCAGCAAATCTATATGTTGCGATATATTTTCCTTTAGAAGGGTGAACTTATCCTTGGGTAAATTGGAAACTAGCTTCTCTAAGGAGGTTGACATAAATTGGAAGCTATCTATGAATTGCAGGGAGACTTTGATATTTTTATACTTTTTGGACAAGGAGAAGGAAATATATTTTTCTATGTTAGTTGGAATAACATCGATTTGGTGATCTTTAAATTTTCCTAGTCCTTGCATTATTATATGGGTGTCATAGTTCTTGCTATTATGCAGGACCACGGGGATCTTCTTCTGTAGACGGTACTTTAAATTGCATTTATTATGCAAAGCCCCTCTGTAACGACCGGTAAGATGATCATTATCCCTTACACGATCATTACCTAACGACTTCTTACATAAAAAGCAGTTCACCGTCTTTTGAAAAGCCTGCTCATCTTGCGGGGACATCTGGATGGGAACGTTTGCTGTTAATTTAGCAGACAGTTCATCTTTTTCCTTAATCAAATTTGATAAAAAATGATCCACTGCATTGGGTCCTCTATAATATTGAATGGGCTTGTACGATTTACCATCTGGTCCTACAATGATATAAGCATATCCACATGCCATGTGCTGACTCTGCTTGTGGGTGAAGGACTGCCGAGGGTTCGGTTCTGCCGCGCTGATCGGGATAATTAAAGACTCAAAATCTGCATAGATTACATAGGGAAGAGGATGTTGATAGTGTTGTTTCTTAAAATATAACAAACTATCTTCTTCTGTGGGCATGTAAATTTTTTGTACTGCATGTTCCTTACAATACGGTATGTGTTCTTTTAAACTCCTCTCTTCCGTAAATCGATGCATGCATCGATAACAGTAATAAGTTTGACCATTATGATGTGTAAGATCGCCCAATAATCTTGAAAAACTTCTAATGAGACAATAATGTTGGGTTTCTTCATTGGCAATGAGTAATAAATTGATACACTCTTCATCTTCTCGGTTTGAAATAAACAAAGGGAAGACTTCCTTTTCGTATCCGTATACGTTTATCCGCAAATTGTTCAGTTTTTCAATGAGAGGCATTTTTGATATGGGTACCGGAAACTGTATATTTCCCATCTTGATTTCCTCTTCGAAGGCTTCATAATGATGTATTCGTTCAGGATAATCTTTTCGATCGATATTCATCATGTGAGCAAGTAAACACCATACCAAACACTTTTGATCTTCATTTTTGATATTAACTATTGCCTTCTTAGCTGCAAGTTGAGGGGGGAGGGGGATGTAACTGCTCGCCGCTAAAGGATGGTAGACTGCACAACAAAGTTCTAATTTTAAAATTTTGTGCAATAGCCAACCGGAACCTCTCTGTGTGAACTCATCAAAAGTATTTTCAATTTTTTCTTGGGCCTCTTTAATATGCCCTTTGATGGTAAAGGGTGCAAGCTCAATTAGACTTTTGCACCGGAAGTGGCAAGTGATTATATCTTCCTCAACCTCTTGGCTTATGCGCGACATCTGCACTTTTAATACCGCGTACCACTTGATGGGATTATCTTCTAGTTCCTCTTGCAAATACTGATGTATTTTAGGTGAAGCTTCCTCAAAAAACAATTTTAAATCCGCTTCGTTTTCTTCACTAGGCTCTATCTCGTGGGATGAAAAAACATCCAAAATTTTTTGTTTCTTAGCCCGCTTTGAATTGGAAGTGGATGGACCTGCCTTGCGTTTTTTATGGCTTACGCGGATATGCTCCTGGAGTTCAGTTTTTAGTGAAAATTGGAGGGGGCACTCGCTGCACCTAAATCCTCTAGAGTGTATTTGTAAATGCCGATTTAAATCATATTGCCTGGCAAAGCTTTTCTGGCACACTTCACAAGTAAAGGGCTTGATCCCAGCATGGATCTTCATATGACGAATTAACGACCTCTTTTCTGTGAAAGATTTTCCACATTGGTCGCAGATCTATAAAAGATCCAAAAAATGCGACTTTAGAATACTTATTTAAACCTACATACAATAAACCTACTAGAAAAAATACCCTAACCAATGTATGGATTGTACCCTAGTAAATAAATACAAGTAACCTATTTCGTACCTTAGACTTACCATACTTTTTAACATAAAATACACAATAAAAAAAACAATCATACCTTAGAATATATTCAATAAAAACCCAATCCTATCAACACCAAAAATTTTTTAAAACCATAAACACATTTTTTAAAAGTAATCAACTTAGAAAAAACACATTTTTAAATAAACAACGGTAAATTTTTTAAAACCATAAACACATTTTTTAAAAGTAGAAAAAAAATATTTTTAATTAAATAAAGCTAAGCGTATCAACGCTAAATTTTTTAAAACCATAAACACATTTTTTAAAAGTAACCAACTTAGAAAAAAAATATTTTTAAATAAATAAACACAGCGTATCAACGCTAAATTTTTTTAAACCATAAACACATTTTTAAAATAAATAAACACACCAAAATTTTTTTAAACCATAAACACATTTTTTAAAAGTAGAAAAAAAATATTTTTAAATAAATAAACAAAGCGTATCAACGCTAAATTTTTTAAACCCATGATATGCATTTTTTAAAAGTAGAAACAATATATCAATCCATTTTTAAATAAATAAACACACCAAAATTTTTTAAAACCATAAACACAGTTTTAAAAAGTAGAAAAAATACATCAATCAATTTTTAAAATAAGCGTATCAACGCTAAAAATTTAAAAGTATTCACACCACATGAACCCTAAGTACTTTTTAATATAAACATACCTTACTAAAAATATATTTGCAGCATGCACACATTTTTATCATTTGAAATAATTACCTAAACTTAAAAAGTGCAAGTGCACTAAACATACAAATTTTTAAATATCCCTTTACACTCAACTCTTATTAAAACATGAACTGGAAGTGATCCAAACACACATGTCTTTTACTTAACTCAAAATGTCTGCGTATATAAACATAGTACTAATTAAATATAAAAATACCGATTTCACTTAAACAGCATTACATAATAAAATTTCATTATTTATTTACGGATTGAGCATAACGCTAAAAATCTGATGTATAGTAAAAGTGTTTTAAGTACTTTTTAATTTATGTCATTAATACACTCAATCTTACTGAGTACTTATTATCAGAACATGAGACACAAAAATAATCATCCTTCTAATAAAAGTATCAATTTTACTTTGCATCGTTTTTAAATAAATATTGAATAACCTCTTATTTTTAAATACACTGTTACGATGCTTTTCTTTAAAATATACTTTAAAATAACACTTACGTGACCAGTAGAGGGTCCCGCTTGTAAATCACTAGATGCCTCTTGAGCATACGAAGGTCCAGGTTGAGGCTCTAAATCATCAGCTTTATTACCGTCGTCTGTAAGTCTGTTGAGCTCCTCCATTGGCGCTCCAAAGTCGATAAACTGAAAAATATAAAAAATAGAATTAGGTTATGGCAACATACTACTTTATTCATTAAACAAGCTTTTCATTACGCTAATAAATACTACTTTATTAATTAAACAAGCTTTTCATTACGCTAATAAATACTACTTAATTAAATAAACAAACTTTTCATTACGCGAATAAATACTACTTAATTAAATAAACAAGTTTTTAATTACGCTAATAAGTACTACTTAATTACCTAAACAAACTTTTCATTACACTAATAAATTAAATAAACAAACTTTTCATTACGCTAATAAATACTACTTAATTAAATAAACAAACTTTTAATACTACTTAATTACCGAAACAAGCTTTTCATTACGTTTATAAATTACCGAAACAAACTTTCATTACGCTAATAAATTACCGAAACAAACTTTTCATTACGCGAATAAATACTACTTAATTAAATAAATAAACTTTTAATTATGTTATTACCTAAACATGTTTTTATTTAACGAATTGCCTAAACACAAGTTTACACGGAATAAAACTTATTAATAATAGCGTGCGTGAAATCTAAGCTTTAAACATATTAAATGTACTAGAAACATTCAACCTAACAACATAATCTCACTTTTAAAAATGAGTCTAAATAATACACCAAAATTTAAAATAAGCTCATTATATTGTTAAATAAAATAAAATAAAAAAGAAATGTACTTACTTTCTCGTCTGAAAAATCCAAAGTGTTATTCACTGAAGAAGTCATTGTCGAATACAACTTTGCTAAAAAGTTTTTAAAGAAAAGAAATAAAACACGTCTTGATAGTATGAGAGCTGAACAAAAATTCGTGCACACTTTTCCTTGAACAGAATAGAAATGATCTCCTTATCTGCTATCCTTATAGTAGTAGAGGGAGATAAGGAACCCTCCCGATGACTCAATAAGCATTGGTCATCTTAGAACTGCTCACCTTTTCTGATAAGCCAATGTGTGAAGATTAGAACCTCCCGATGACTCAATAAACATTGGTCATCTTTTCCCACCTTTTCTGATAAGCCAACGATTCCCCCGCTTAATCGCTGATAAGCCAATGATACCCCCAATTACTCATGCACAGCATTGATAACTGGTAGGAACACTATAAGCCATTTCTAGTTTAAATTTCTATGCGTTCGGACGCAATTTTACTCGCTCTTGCTTTATAGTTTTTTAAAAGTGTTTTAAAGTTCAAAAATGACTTCTAATAAAGATCAACTAAATTTTGATTATACTCCAGAGTTTTATACTCAAAGTGATGCAGATAAAATATTCAACGAGCTATTGGAGTTACCATTTCAAACGCTCACTCTGCAAATTTCGGGTAAACAATATACCCCCAATCGCAAGGTGCTGGCTTTCGGTGATGATGGATTAAGCTATGAGTTTTCAGGAGCATCTGTTGAAACTCATCCCTGGTGCCCCCTTCTACAAAAGCTGCGTGATGATGTGCAAAAAGTGACGAGTCAACAGTTCAACTACGTGCTGCTGAATTATTACCCAGACGGGACTTCAAAAATTGGACATCATAAGGATAATGAAAGCAGTCTAGACCCGTCCGTGCCGATTTGTGTACTAAGTTTCGGTGCTCAAAGAAGCATCGAATTTAAAAGACCGAATTGCGATATGGTGTCTATTCAGCTTGCTCACGGTTCCCTGTACCAAATGAAGCACCCAACGAATAAACTATACACGCACGGAATACCCGCTGAACCTGACGTTAAAGAATCCAGGATTAGCGTGACTTTTAGAAAATTAGTGCCTTCCACTCGTAAACGTAAATTAAACTCTATTACTACCCCTGCTCAGAAAAAGAGTAACGTGGAGGACTCTTTTATACCCAGCGGTGACTGGTTGGAGCAACTCTATGAAGAGAGGAACAGTCTTCTCAGCTGGTGGTCACTCGAATGGGGTATGTTTATATTGTTATACTGTGATAAAGAAAAAGGAATTCGTCTGCATATTCGCGAGTGTAACTACATAAACGAATATGAATGGTTTCCTACCAAAAGAGGGATACTTATGCTGCCTCAAACTTGGGCTGAACTGAGTGAAAAACTCTGTGATTTCAATTTGCATTATTCTAATACCTCGTTTATTGCTAACAATCAGTTAGCTGTATTTAGACATGACGAGGAATATTGCGTGCTCCAACAAATTTTTCGAAATGAGGATGTGTATTCTTTAAAACCATCATGTGCTAAATTGTGTGAAAGCCAAATATTAAAATTAAATGAAATTTCACCAACAATAACGCAAATTCTTGTGGATATTCTTTTTACTGTGTACTTACCACAACTCTTATGTGTAAATTTGACACCCTGTCAGCAAGACATGCATGACAGTGCTTCAGTGAGCAAAGAGAACATTTATAAAGAATGTATACAAGAACTTCGATTTATTGTAAATAAACTCTTTTCGTGTGAAGGGTGTAAGGTAAACTCACCCGGACAAAACAGACATTGCTGTTTACAGTTGTCCGATGTGGACAAATTTCATCGCGTTGGTAAAAAGTGTTATCTTTACCTGAATATGCGTACTATTGCAAAGACATTAAAAGATCAATATTGTAAATGCAACTTCAATAAGGAATTTTTCAACTCGCTGTGTGTAAAGGATTATATGCAATTTATTGAAAGTGAGTTTAAATTATAGTATGTAAAAATAAATGTGTTGATTTGTACCTAATTTGTTTTTATTTCTGTGTATATGTGTCTATTTATTTTAAAATCTTTACTAAAATAATTTTTAATTCATCTAAAAATAATGTTTAATAAGAAAAGTATTTTAATTTATCAAGAAAAAAAATTAATCCAGTTTAAATATTTTCAAATGTTTTTATTTTTAAGTACTTAATTTTAAAGTGCATTTATTTTTAATCTATATCAAGAAAAAAAATTCATCCAGTTTAAATATTTTAAAATGTTTTTATTTTTAAGTACTTAATTTTAAACTGGATTAATTTTTTTTCTTGATATAGATTAAAAATAAATGCACTTTAAAATTAAGTACTTAAAAATAAAAACATTTGAAAATATTTAAACTGGATTAATTTTTTTTCTTGATAAATTAAAATACTTTTCTTATTAAACATTATTTTTAGATGAATTAAAAATTATTTTAGTAAAGATTTTAAAATAAATAGACACATATACACAGAAATAAAAACAAATTAGGTACAAATCAACACATTTATTTTTACATACTATAATTTAAACTCACTTTCAATAAATTGCATATAATCCTTTACACACAGCGAGTTGAAAAATTCCTTATTGAAGTTGCATTTACAATATTGATCTTTTAATGTCTTTGCAATAGTATGCATATTCAGGTAAAGATAACACTTTTTACCAACGCGATGAAATTTGTCCACATCGGACAACTGTAAACAGCAATGTCTGTTTTGTCCGGGTGAGTTTACCTTACACCCTTCACACGAAAAGAGTTTATTTACAATAAATCGAAGTTCTTGTATACATTCTTTATAAATGTTCTCTTTGCTCACTGAAGCACTGTCATGCATGTCTTGCTGACAGGGTGTCAAATTTACACATAAGAGTTGTGGTAAGTACACAGTAAAAAGAATATCCACAAGAATTTGCGTTATTGTTGGTGAAATTTCATTTAATTTTAATATTTGGCTTTCACACAATTTAGCACATGATGGTTTTAAAGAATACACATCCTCATTTCGAAAAATTTGTTGGAGCACGCAATATTCCTCGTCATGTCTAAATACAGCTAACTGATTGTTAGCAATAAACGAGGTATTAGAATAATGCAAATTGAAATCACAGAGTTTTTCACTCAGTTCAGCCCAAGTTTGAGGCAGCATAAGTATCCCTCTTTTGGTAGGAAACCATTCATATTCGTTTATGTAGTTACACTCGCGAATATGCAGACGAATTCCTTTTTCTTTATCACAGTATAACAATATAAACATACCCCATTCGAGTGACCACCAGCTGAGAAGACTGTTCCTCTCTTCATAGAGTTGCTCCAACCAGTCACCGCTGGGTATAAAAGAGTCCTCCACGTTACTCTTTTTCTGAGCAGGGGTAGTAATAGAGTTTAATTTACGTTTACGAGTGGAAGGCACTAATTTTCTAAAAGTCACGCTAATCCTGGATTCTTTAACGTCAGGTTCAGCGGGTATTCCGTGCGTGTATAGTTTATTCGTTGGGTGCTTCATTTGGTACAGGGAACCGTGAGCAAGCTGAATAGACACCATATCGCAATTCGGTCTTTTAAATTCGATGCTTCTTTGAGCACCGAAACTTAGTACGCAAATCGGCACGGACGGGTCTAGACTGCTTTCATTATCCTTATGATGTCCAATTTTTGAAGTCCCGTCTGGGTAATAATTCAGCAGCACGTAGTTGAACTGTTGACTCGTCACTTTTTGCACATCATCACGCAGCTTTTGTAGAAGGGGGCACCAGGGATGAGTTTCAACAGATGCTCCTGAAAACTCATAGCTTAATCCATCATCACCGAAAGCCAGCACCTTGCGATTGGGGGTATATTGTTTACCCGAAATTTGCAGAGTGAGCGTTTGAAATGGTAACTCCAATAGCTCGTTGAATATTTTATCTGCATCACTTTGAGTATAAAACTCTGGAGTATAATCAAAATTTAGTTGATCTTTATTAGAAGTCATTTTTGAACTTTAAAACACTTTTAAAAAACTATAAAGCAAGAGCGAGTAAAATTGCGTCCGAACGCATAGAAATTTAAACTAGAAATGGCTTATAGTGTTCCTACCAGTTATCAATGCTGTGCATGAGTAATTGGGGGTATCATTGGCTTATCAGCGATTAAGCGGGGGAATCGTTGGCTTATCAGAAAAGGTGGGAAAAGATGACCAATGTTTATTGAGTCATCGGGAGGTTCTAATCTTCACACATTGGCTTATCAGAAAAGGTGAGCAGTTCTAAGATGACCAATGCTTATTGAGTCATCGGGAGGGTTCCTTATCTCCCTCTACTACTATAAGGATAGCAGATAAGGAGATCATTTCTATTCTGTTCAAGGAAAAGTGTGCACGAATTTTTGTTCAGCTCTCATACTATCAAGACGTGTTTTATTTCTTTTCTTTAAAAACTTTTTAGCAAAGTTGTATTCGACAATGACTTCTTCAGTGAATAACACTTTGGATTTTTCAGACGAGAAAGTAAGTACATTTCTTTTTTATTTTATTTTATTTAACAATATAATGAGCTTATTTTAAATTTTGGTGTATTATTTAGACTCATTTTTAAAAGTGAGATTATGTTGTTAGGTTGAATGTTTCTAGTACATTTAATATGTTTAAAGCTTAGATTTCACGCACGCTATTATTAATAAGTTTTATTCCGTGTAAACTTGTGTTTAGGCAATTCGTTAAATAAAAACATGTTTAGGTAATAACATAATTAAAAGTTTATTTATTTAATTAAGTAGTATTTATTCGCGTAATGAAAAGTTTGTTTCGGTAATTTATTAGCGTAATGAAAGTTTGTTTCGGTAATTTATAAACGTAATGAAAAGCTTGTTTCGGTAATTAAGTAGTATTAAAAGTTTGTTTATTTAATTAAGTAGTATTTATTAGCGTAATGAAAAGTTTGTTTATTTAATTTATTAGTGTAATGAAAAGTTTGTTTAGGTAATTAAGTAGTACTTATTAGCGTAATTAAAAACTTGTTTATTTAATTAAGTAGTATTTATTCGCGTAATGAAAAGTTTGTTTATTTAATTAAGTAGTATTTATTAGCGTAATGAAAAGCTTGTTTAATTAATAAAGTAGTATTTATTAGCGTAATGAAAAGCTTGTTTAATGAATAAAGTAGTATGTTGCCATAACCTAATTCTATTTTTTATATTTTTCAGTTTATCGACTTTGGAGCGCCAATGGAGGAGCTCAACAGACTTACAGACGACGGTAATAAAGCTGATGATTTAGAGCCTCAACCTGGACCTTCGTATGCTCAAGAGGCATCTAGTGATTTACAAGCGGGACCCTCTACTGGTCACGTAAGTGTTATTTTAAAGTATATTTTAAAGAAAAGCATCGTAACAGTGTATTTAAAAATAAGAGGTTATTCAATATTTATTTAAAAACGATGCAAAGTAAAATTGATACTTTTATTAGAAGGATGATTATTTTTGTGTCTCATGTTCTGATAATAAGTACTCAGTAAGATTGAGTGTATTAATGACATAAATTAAAAAGTACTTAGAACACTTTTACTATACATCAGATTTTTAGCGTTATGCTCAATCCGTAAATAAATAATGAAATTTTATTATGTAATGCTGTTTAAGTGAAATCGGTATTTTTATATTTAATTAGTACTATGTTTATATACGCAGACATTTTGAGTTAAGTAAAAGACATGTGTGTTTGGATCACTTCCAGTTCATGTTTTAATAAGAGTTGAGTGTAAAGGGATATTTAAAAATTTGTATGTTTAGTGCACTTGCACTTTTTAAGTTTAGGTAATTATTTCAAATGATAAAAATGTGTGCATGCTGCAAATATATTTTTAGTAAGGTATGTTTATATTAAAAAGTACTTAGGGTTCATGTGGTGTGAATACTTTTAAATTTTTAGCGTTGATACGCTTATTTTAAAAATTGATTGATGTATTTTTTCTACTTTTTAAAACTGTGTTTATGGTTTTAAAAAATTTTGGTGTGTTTATTTATTTAAAAATGGATTGATATATTGTTTCTACTTTTAAAAAAATGCATATCATGGGTTTAAAAAATTTAGCGTTGATACGCTTTGTTTATTTATTTAAAAATATTTTTTTTCTACTTTTAAAAAATGTGTTTATGGTTTAAAAAAATTTTGGTGTGTTTATTTATTTTAAAAATGTGTTTATGGTTTAAAAAAATTTAGCGTTGATACGCTGTGTTTATTTATTTAAAAATATTTTTTTTCTAAGTTGGTTACTTTTAAAAAATGTGTTTATGGTTTTAAAAAATTTAGCGTTGATACGCTTAGCTTTATTTAATTAAAAATATTTTTTTTCTACTTTTAAAAAATGTGTTTATGGTTTTAAAAAATTTACCGTTGTTTATTTAAAAATGTGTTTTTTCTAAGTTGATTACTTTTAAAAAATGTGTTTATGGTTTTAAAAAATTTTTGGTGTTGATAGGATTGGGTTTTTATTGAATATATTCTAAGGTATGATTGTTTTTTTTATTGTGTATTTTATGTTAAAAAGTATGGTAAGTCTAAGGTACGAAATAGGTTACTTGTATTTATTTACTAGGGTACAATCCATACATTGGTTAGGGTATTTTTTCTAGTAGGTTTATTGTATGTAGGTTTAAATAAGTATTCTAAAGTCGCATTTTTTGGATCTTTTATAGATCTGCGACCAATGTGGAAAATCTTTCACAGAAAAGAGGTCGTTAATTCGTCATATGAAGATCCATGCTGGGATCAAGCCCTTTACTTGTGAAGTGTGCCAGAAAAGCTTTGCCAGGCAATATGATTTAAATCGGCATTTACAAATACACTCTAGAGGATTTAGGTGCAGCGAGTGCCCCCTCCAATTTTCACTAAAAACTGAACTCCAGGAGCATATCCGCGTAAGCCATAAAAAACGCAAGGCAGGTCCATCCACTTCCAATTCAAAGCGGGCTAAGAAACAAAAAATTTTGGATGTTTTTTCATCCCACGAGATAGAGCCTAGTGAAGAAAACGAAGCGGATTTAAAATTGTTTTTTGAGGAAGCTTCACCTAAAATACATCAGTATTTGCAAGAGGAACTAGAAGATAATCCCATCAAGTGGTACGCGGTATTAAAAGTGCAGATGTCGCGCATAAGCCAAGAGGTTGAGGAAGATATAATCACTTGCCACTTCCGGTGCAAAAGTCTAATTGAGCTTGCACCCTTTACCATCAAAGGGCATATTAAAGAGGCCCAAGAAAAAATTGAAAATACTTTTGATGAGTTCACACAGAGAGGTTCCGGTTGGCTATTGCACAAAATTTTAAAATTAGAACTTTGTTGTGCAGTCTACCATCCTTTAGCGGCGAGCAGTTACATCCCCCTCCCCCCTCAACTTGCAGCTAAGAAGGCAATAGTTAATATCAAAAATGAAGATCAAAAGTGTTTGGTATGGTGTTTACTTGCTCACATGATGAATATCGATCGAAAAGATTATCCTGAACGAATACATCATTATGAAGCCTTCGAAGAGGAAATCAAGATGGGAAATATACAGTTTCCGGTACCCATATCAAAAATGCCTCTCATTGAAAAACTGAACAATTTGCGGATAAACGTATACGGATACGAAAAGGAAGTCTTCCCTTTGTTTATTTCAAACCGAGAAGATGAAGAGTGTATCAATTTATTACTCATTGCCAATGAAGAAACCCAACATTATTGTCTCATTAGAAGTTTTTCAAGATTATTGGGCGATCTTACACATCATAATGGTCAAACTTATTACTGTTATCGATGCATGCATCGATTTACGGAAGAGAGGAGTTTAAAAGAACACATACCGTATTGTAAGGAACATGCAGTACAAAAAATTTACATGCCCACAGAAGAAGATAGTTTGTTATATTTTAAGAAACAACACTATCAACATCCTCTTCCCTATGTAATCTATGCAGATTTTGAGTCTTTAATTATCCCGATCAGCGCGGCAGAACCGAACCCTCGGCAGTCCTTCACCCACAAGCAGAGTCAGCACATGGCATGTGGATATGCTTATATCATTGTAGGACCAGATGGTAAATCGTACAAGCCCATTCAATATTATAGAGGACCCAATGCAGTGGATCATTTTTTATCAAATTTGATTAAGGAAAAAGATGAACTGTCTGCTAAATTAACAGCAAACGTTCCCATCCAGATGTCCCCGCAAGATGAGCAGGCTTTTCAAAAGACGGTGAACTGCTTTTTATGTAAGAAGTCGTTAGGTAATGATCGTGTAAGGGATCATGATCATCTTACCGGTCGTTACAGAGGGGCTTTGCATAATAAATGCAATTTAAAGTACCGTCTACAGAAGAAGATCCCCGTGGTCCTGCATAATAGCAAGAACTATGACACCCATATAATAATGCAAGGACTAGGAAAATTTAAAGATCACCAAATCGATGTTATTCCAACTAACATAGAAAAATATATTTCCTTCTCCTTGTCCAAAAAGTATAAAAATATCAAAGTCTCCCTGCAATTCATAGATAGCTTCCAATTTATGTCAACCTCCTTAGAGAAGCTAGTTTCCAATTTACCCAAGGATAAGTTCACCCTTCTAAAGGAAAATATATCGCAACATATAGATTTGCTGCTAAGAAAAGGTGTCTACCCTTACGAATACATGTCCTGTTTTGAGAAATTCGATGAGACCTGCCTACCTCCTCAAGAAGCATTTTTTAGTAGTTTGACACAGGAGTCTATTTCTGATGAAGAGTACGCACATGCACAAACTGTTTGGCAAGCTTTCAACATCCAAAATCTGGGAGAGTACCACGACTTGTATGTTAAAAGTGATGTCCTTCAGTTGGCAGATGTGTTCCAAAACTTTAGGAAGCTGTGCAAACAGTATTACGACTTGGATGCTGCACATCTCATGACCGCTCCGGGACTTGCATGTGCATGGCAAGCTTCCCTTAAAATGTTACACCGACCCCTAGAGTTATTCACGGACATAGACATGCATCTGTTTATCGAGAGGGGCATTCGAGGAGGTATATCCGCCATCACCAAACGCTGGGCGCAGGCCAATAATAAGTATTTAGAGGGTTATGACCCTTCAAAGCCTAGCTCATACATACAATATTTAGATTGTAATAATTTATACGGCGCAAGTATGGTACAGAGCTTACCACATGGTAATTTTAAGTGGGTATCACCTGAAGACATTGATATTGAAGCTATTTTATCGATGCCTGCAGACGGACCGCAAGGCTGCATACTAGAAGTGGACTTGGAGTATCCCCAAGAACTGCATGATGCACATAATGACTACCCCCTAGCTCCCGAGAAATTAACTGTCACCCTTAAGGATCTTTCAATGTTATCAATATTCATGATAAAAGATATAGCATATACTAATTCAACCAAATTAATTCCAAATTTAAAAGATAAAAAAAATTACATTACACATTATAGAAATTTGCAACTGTATACTCAACTAGGCTTAAAAATTACTAAAATTCATAAAGTGTTGCAATTTGATCAGTCTCCATGGTTAAAGAAGTATATAGAATTCAATACTGAAAAAAGAAAGCACGCCACTTCAACGTTTGAAAAAGATTTTTTCAAACTCATGAACAATTCGGTATACGGCAAGACCATGGAGAACGTTAGGAATAGAATAAATCTCGAATTGGTGAACAACAAAAAAATTGCCGAAAAACGAGTGGCTTGTCCAACGTTCCAAAGTTTCACAATATTTAACGAAGATCTGGTGGCAGTGAAACGCATCAAGAAAACGTTAAAATTAAATCGTCCCATCTATGCTGGGTTCTGCATCTTAGAACTCAGCAAATTAATAATGTATGATTTCCACTATAATGTCATAAAAAAGCAATACGGGGGTAACGCGAATCTGCTCTTCACGGATACTGACTCTCTCACTTATGAAATTTTCACGGAGGATGTTTATCAAGATATGCAGCAATATGCCCACATCTATGATACTTCAGATTACCCGCAAGATCATCCTCTCTATAGCAGCATCAACAAAAAGAAGATTGGATGTTTCAAGGATGAGTTGAATGGGAAACCTATCCTTGAATTTGTGGGGTTAAGAGCAAAGATGTACTCCATCTTAACTGAAGACTGTGAAAAAAAGACTGCAAAGGGGGTTGCACGTCATGTCATACGCAAACGCCTAACACATGAGCAATATTATAGATGCTTACAATCTTTAGACGGTACAAAAGAACTTAATTATCGAATCCAAAGTGAGAAGCACAAACTATTCAGTATTTGTCAGAATAAGGTAGCTCTAAGCGCTTTTGATGATAAGCGATATGTTTTAGAGGATGGAGTGCATACACTCGCTCATGGCCATTATGAGTGTTTGTAAAAAAAAAAAAAATAATAATAAAAAAATAAAAAATAAAAAAGATAAAAAAATATATATACCCATTTTAACAAGTGAATAGCAGTAGTATACTGTGTGGAGATTTCTTTTGTTTGTAGGCCTCCTGGGGATGTTGTTCATTTCTTTGCTCCACATAGTTAATTATTATTTAAAGAAACAAAAACAACAACGCATCCTCTGTGCTACGCCCTGTCTCCATTCATGCGAGGCTAGCGTGATGGGGAAAGGCACAGTAAGAATTTTTATTTGAAATGAGGCGGTAGACGAATTCTACCGGGCGGCTGGTGGGTCCTCATTTTATAATAAAATTTTTTATTTCAGGTTTAATTCATAAAGTATAGCTTATTTAAAATTATGTCAAAGTCTCTTATTTTGATACTAAATGTTAAAGTCCCTTATTTTTCATGAGAGAATGCATCGCAATCTGAAAATTTTTTCCAAGTCCTCTTATTTGAGAAATATCTTAATGTCTGAAAATTTTTCCAAGTCCCCTTATTTGAAAAATACCTTAAAGTCTGAAAAAATTACAAGTCTCCTTATTTCAAAAATATCTTAAAGTCTGAAAAAATTATAAGTCCCCTTATTTGAAAAAAAGGAAAAAAAATTCTTATCAACCCTTCCAACATCCCGGTCTTAGCATCCGCTCCCCCACATCCGGTCCGACCACGCCCCCCTTCCCCGCTCAACCTAGGGAACGCACTCATCCAGGCAGCACCGCAGAATTAACATGGCACCGCATGGGCAGAACTCTCATTTATCTACTACTGTCATGATGATTTGATTACAACCGAAGTACCTCCTGTGCAGCCAGCAAACAGTCCTGGAATAATGAAAAATGTTACCTCAGACAATATTCCAACAATACTTAATAGTGCAGAACCTGGTTTAGAAAGCCCTTGCACGAAAGCTGAGAATTTAGGTGGTGATTCTAGAACACGTCCTATAAGACTAAGGCGTAAGCCGCACTATTTATCTGACTATTTGACGAACTAAAAACTATGCGATGGGTGATTGTCATATATTTGATTGTCATTATATTTCTCATATAGTGGCAACACCACTATTACTGTGAAGTGGCAACACTACAGTCTTGTTTACATTCATAGTCTAGAGATGGATTGTCAGCATGTGTAAGCCAGCTTATGTATGTGTATTTTTGTAGATTAAAGTCTACTCTTAATCTCTTCTAAATGATGTTTATATTTATTACATTACATATTTCTATGTAATGTTTTATTACATATTTCTATTTTGTTTATTTAAAAATAATTAAATCTTTAGAGTTTTTTTTTTAATGCAGACTACTTAAGTAGCAGTTTTTTTTAATAAAGATATTTATTGATTAAGTAGAGAAATGACAAAATAATTGAAAACAACATTCAACTTTTCCTTAAATTTTATTTAAGCATAAATGAAGTACAATTTGAAACAGTATTCAAATTCAGTGTAAAAGTATCTATACACACATAGAATATAGCATATTTCATGGAATAATGTAAAAATGCTTTTAACCTTTTACAGGCCAATGCCAATGTTCCCAATTGGGAACATCGAATTAAAAATCTATTCGAAAATGAAATTTTATGAATATTCACTTGAAAAAAAAGCAGATAAAGTTAAAAGATGACAATTTTTGAAAAAGAAGTTGTATTTCTATCATTATTGAGAAACTGGGAAAAAATCATGAAAATAGCAATTTTCATAAATTTCTATCTTGATACACCCTCCTCTTCCCTTCAATCTTTATTCATATATTTACTTGAATTTAAAAATAAATCTTTTATTAATTCTTAATATTTCAGTAAGTTAAGTACTATTGAGGAGTTATTACAAAATTTTAACAAGGAAATATTTAAAAAAAATTATTTTCAAAATAGATTTTATCTACTTGTCCCAGGTTCTAGAAAAATTAAATTTGCAAATCATAGATGTAAACATTTTTTTTAATTTCCAATGCAGCAGGCGAGCTTGAACACAATTCTATCACCAGGTGGATACAGAGCACAAATTACAAAGGAAAAGCACACAAACAGACGAAATAACTAGACAGTGAAGGCAGAACATATATAGAAAATCAAGGCAGCAAATGAAATAAAAGTTCTCTTGCTTCCCAGTAGCGGGAGTAAATACTCTCTTCTTTTAATGCGGGACAGAGGAGGAGGTGATCCGCAGTCACCACCCGATTGCTGCTGCAAAGGGGGCAGGCAGGGCTACTCACAATCTTGAGCCGGTGCAGATGGGCACAGAGACAGTCGTGCATTGTTGTCAGTCGGAAGGCAGCGACGGCTCTGTATCTAGGGTAAGTTGGGATGTTACGGATGGCCAGGGCCGTCGTTAATGTGTCAGGCGCCTTTGTGCAAACACCGATTTAGCGCCCCTACATAAAAAAAATTCAGTCTTCAAAACAAAAGTACTATTTTACTATTCCATGTACTTATTCAGTTTTAAAATATCATAATTAAACCGAGTCTCGGGACGTGGCGCCACTATAAATATTCAGTTTTTGAAACAAAATTATTATTTTACAATACCATATTAGAATTCAGTAAAGAATATACGGCATTGCTCGATTGATACCCGGTACTGCCGAAAACTCACCCAGTACATGCATTATACGTGCTCGTGTAGTTAGTGGAACCAAAAACAATGTGGCAGGTAGCTAAGTTACTATGGGTACGGAGATCAGATTTCCTTCCATCTAGACTAGTCTTTTGCAGAGTTCTAGTGGTATGGAATTCATTTTAATTTTATATGTGCACTGATTGTTTATAAATAAAGCAATATAATACAAGGAAAACTACAAACGACAAGTTTTAACATAGTTAATAATTTCAAAAATTGTCAATATTATTCGGAAGCATCCATTATTGAAGCTCCTTTTGTTTATCCAGACTTACATGAGATAGATTTGAAATTCAAGTGACCGATTTCAGCGTAGAAGATAATGGCAGATGTTTATTAGTTTAGTTTCAAATACAGTAGATTTTTTAAATAAAAAGTCAAACATTTAAGGGGGCTGATTAATTTAACTTTCACACTGACAACTCAAATGGAAAGTGCAGTATCTCTTATTGCTAGAATATGGGAAAGTAAAACAAAAAAGTAAAAAGAACATGGATTATGTATTTTATTAAATTAAATTCTGAGCTTTGTTTTGAATGTGAAATATTAGGAAAAGGGAGGAAAAAAAAAAAAAACACTTTTCTACTACAGAATCTAAATATTTGCGCACTGTTCAAAATGTTTTCAAAGGCATGACGATACATTAATAAAATGTTTAAAATAACAAAATAAAACGAATAAAAATTATGGCTCTATCAATAAAAACGAAATAAAATTCGTTTAATGTTCAGGGAAAAACGTTGTAGGTCAATTTTTGAATTAGATCTTTCTAAAATTATAAAACAGTTTGCACAAAGAAACGCACGAAAGACTCATTATAATGTCAAAAATTCTTTTAAAAAATTAATATCCTTAAAAGAGTATTAAAATTTTGCCTGCATGTCTAAAATTTGTTAATATGTCAGAAAAATATTTTCACAGTAAAAATATTTCTTCGAAGAGTAGAAAACTTAAAATTACAACAACAAATTTAATTATTTGATAATTATGTCTGGTATTGCTTGGAATAAGCTGGTTTAATTAGAGATATATTTAAAAGAAACCATTAGTATTATTCATAGTGAAACTTTTCTAGCTTTTGCACTCGCAAGCCTTTCAATTATATTACTTATGTTTACTTTATCTAATTCTTAATATTCTCTTGAAATGATTGATAAATTTGGCAACCGTTCTTGGCTCATTGATAATCGTAAATATTTTTTTTATAAATTTATATTTGGAAAAACTTCTTTCTGCGGAAGTGACTATAACTGGAAGTGATAAATATATTCATAACAAGATTGCAGTTATTGGGAATGTGTCAATTAAATTATTATTGTAAATAAAATTTAGTACGTCCTTTGATGCATATTCTTATCCAAAAAACATTTTAACGATATTAGTTCCTCGAAAAAATATTCGCCATCTGTATCATCAATTAATTTTAAATGCAAGTCTTTGAAATGTTTTAAGATTTCTTTTTCACCCCAATCAGACAACATGTTTTGTTTATTTGCAATATAAGTTCAAACATATCATTATATTCCACAAAAAATTCCAATAAAATTGTTTAATTAACAAGATTGTTTATGACGAATATATATAATAATAACAATAATCCTTCGAATTATCTTGCTCAATCACCTATTTCAACAATTTCCTTGTTTAACGCGACAGAAACTGTCAGTTTAACCCTTTCTTTGCCATATAGTTCACACAAGAGAAGGTGTAATGAGTGTGTGTTGAATACATAGTTTTGATTTCAAAAATATAAAAAGTGTTATTAAAATGTATTATTCAAATGTCAATAAAATTAATTATTATTTTATTTTACAATCGTATCTACCTATGGTACTCCTTTCTTCTTTATAAAAAGTATAGTTGTTAAAAGGACGAAAATAATTTACTATTCTATACACGATCGGAGAAAAGTAAATAAAAGTTAATAGTAATTACCTTAATTTTGAGTAGAGTTGCGAATATAAAAAAATTTTGTGTGGAAGGGGCTAATTTTAATGAAAAAGCTTATTTGACCTAAATAAATTGTATATTAAAGCAAAATTTCACCCTAAAGCAATGTAATTAGTTTTAGTTTGGTCTAATTTTTAAAAAAAACTTATTTTACCTATGCAAAATGCATAATAAAACAAAATGTTACCCTTTAGATTTTTTTTATTTTTATTTTTATTATTATTTTTTTTTGGGGGGGGGGCAGCACTGTTTGAATGCGTAATGTAAAATACACCCGAATCAAAAGTTATTTAAGAATAGCTCGACTTGTTAAATTGCTGATCAGTAGTGGATTCAGAAATGCTTGAAGGAGGGGAGAGATATGTATCAAAGAATTTTTCCCCTGTTTGGTCATCCCGACCAATTCATTTTCAATCTTGAATACAGGATTATTCTGTTTGCTCTCATCATTGAAAAGATGCAATGGAGAAGGCGCTCCTTCTGTGACCACTGTTGATTACGAGCTTGAGTCTTTGAATGCTGTCAACGATTTCTCAATTGCAGGGTCTAGGTTCCGGCGGAGCATTCAATGATCCATGCTAGGAGGCAACACTAGTCACAGAAGGAGAGCTTTCTCCATTGCAACTTTTCAATGATGAGAGCAGACAGAATAAAAGTGGGTTAAACTCCCTAGCAACTCCACAAAATTTTAAATATTTTCAAGGGAAGAGAGATCGCCCTCCTTTGGATCCGATACTTCGGATTTCAATTAATGTATAATACAAATAAAGGAGAGTGTATTTATATATTTTAGAAAATTATTAATATTTGAACGCCAATTCATCTTATTTTTCTGTTAAGTTGGTAAAGCTTTTCAAATTTTGAGACCCCCCTCCCCCTATGCAAGAATGCCTATATTAGTGTTTCTATGAGGGGAATGTTCTTATCAGGATGTAAAATACTACAGACTGTCCTAGTACTAGTACAATACAAACGTCAGTACAGAACAAACAAACAAACAAAAAGCCGCGCCTGCGATCGGTGCATTCCCGACCACCAATCTGATCCTTCAGCGGCCACCACATCGAACAAGCTTCCGCGCATCTCTTCGCGCATCCTGTGAGGAGCGCTAGCGCCTACTCCCATGATAGCAGAGCCAGGGAATCTGGCAACGCTGATGTGCGGTCCGGCAGTATAAAAGGAAGTGTGCTCACGCATGGTTCGCAGCAGAACTAGTATTATTATTATTATCGCGTTGCTGTTGTTGTTACCAGAACTCTATGGATGTAAATTGACCGTATCGTGCAGAGCTTGCATGCTCGACTTAAAGTCTGAATAAAATGTTGTTAAGTTTTTACTAGATGGTATTTGTATTCAACGGATGTTACACTCGACGTATTCTTAATTTTTATCTATTGTAAGGAGCTGATAGCACGCTCCTCCACATTGGTGACTTCTGGACATTTTGTATACGCAATCCTGCAATCCGAGTTCATCCAAGAATTATGGAGTCTCAAGACATTTCTTATCATCAATTCCTAACATCCAGCATTAGTGTTGTGCATTCCAGTATCAATTTCCATTAAGTGCAGATTATTTTTTTCTTCTTCCTGCAGTTTTTGGTGAAATATTGCTGGACAGGTGGTCGACAAAATTCCTCATCGCCGCGTGTAATCGCAAGTGTTTTAATGCAAAACGGAATCTCAAGTGTTTATTTTTTCAAATCATCAAGAGTGTGCTTGTCAAGCCGTATGTAATCTGTGCTGTGTTTTCATCCGGTCGTGTGCATTCTAAAGTATGCTTTCACTTTGTGTGTGTTGCAAGTGCCGCTTCGTCTAAGTGCACGTGCTTACGCCAAAATGCATTTTTTTTTTACACGTGCGCAAGCACAAGTGATACCGTGCGCAAGTGTGTTCAAGTGATGCTGTGTTTATGTGTTTTTTTCCTGCCCGCGAGTCGTGTTGTTTTGTAGTGGGCTGTGTCAGCGCAACTCAAGTTGGATATAAACATTTCGTTGCTTCAAGGTGTTATAGCCAACCCTGGGTGAGTCGTTTCCAATTTATTTAGTTTTCTTTCACTTTTATTGTGCTGCTTGTATTTGATACCCTTCGTACTGTTTTGACATGTCTCTGCCTTGTGAAAATGCCAGTACCGGCGACGGCACGTCCGGCCCTACCCAGTTAGCACGTGTTGCTGTTAAACCTCCCCCATTTTGTCGTACCGACCCCTCGCTATGGTTTATCCAACTAGATGCACAATTTAAATTAGGCGGAATCACCGCCGATGACACCCAATTTTACACGGCGATCTCCGCTTTGGAATCGGAAGTGTTACAATCAGTACGGGAGCTTGTCCTTAATCCCCCACCTACCGACAAATACAAGTCTCTTAAAGCCAAATTAATTGCTGTATACGCGGAGTCGGAGACTGTAAAAATTAAACACTTGCTTCAAGATCTGCAACTTGGTGATATGAGGCCTTCCCAGTTGCTCTCTAAAATGTCTGACTTATCCGCCGGTAGTTAAAGTGATAACATTCTTAAAACCTTGTGGATGAATCGCCTCCCATCCAACACCCAGGCCATACTTGCTGCCAGTAGCGAACCGCTCAACAACCTTGCCGGCACAGCCGATAAAATTCACGAGTTAGCTACTCCGGTGCACGTACACGAGTTGCAGGCTCCAGGTCCCAGTATTGCAACATTACAAGCGCAAATAGACCAGCTTACAAAGCAAGTTGATCATTTATGCTCTGTGCAACAGCAGCAGCCGCAGCGGGGTCGACCTTCTTTCCGTCAGCAGTCCAGGCCTCGAAGTAACTCAAAAAAGCGATACACAGATCCCCCGGCAGATGTTTGTTTTTACCATCATAACTTCGGTGCAAAGGCCCGGAAATGTACCCCTCCCTGTAATTTTAATGATTCGGAAAACTTAATCGGCCATCGCTCGAAGCCGTGAGCGAGTGCGGCCGATCCATTGCGCGCCTCTTTGTAGTTGATAAAACCTCTGGCCTGAATTTATTAGTTGACACCGGAGCTGACGTATCTGTCGTTCCTCCGCTGTCCCATGAGCGAAAAGGGTCCGCCAGCAAACTCGAGCTGTTTGCCGCAAACGGTTCCCCCATCAAAACCTTTGGTGAACGTCTGTTACAGGTCGATTTGGGCTTACGGAGAAAATTCCAATGTCCTTTCATTATTGCGTCGGTGTCACACCCTATTGTCGGTGCAGATTTTCTGCATAGATTTGCACTGTTGGTCGACATTAAAAATCGTCGCCTTGTGGACACTGTGACAAACCTCACATACCCAGGTTTTTTTCGTAACAGCACGAATTTCGGCGTCAAACTTATTTCTGGAGCTACTCCGTATCATGAGCTGCTTAGGAAATTTCCTTTGATAACACGTCCTGTTATGGGACACAGCCAACCTAAACACAATGTTACTCATCACATTGAGACGACGGGACAGCTAATTTGCTCTAAGCCGAGGCGTCTCCCTCATGACAAGCTGAAAGCCGCGAAAGATGAGTTTTCTTATTTGCTCGAGCAGGGCCTTTGTCGCCCCTCGAAAAGTCCATGGGCCAGCCCGCTCCACTTAGTTAAAAAGCGCAATGGCGACTGGCGCCCGTGTGGTGATTACCGGCGTTTAAATGCTGTCACCGTGCCAGATCGGTACCCTGTCCCTCACATCCAGGACTGTATGCAGGTGTTGGACGGTAAAACTATATTTTCTACTCTTGATCTCGAGCGGGCATACCATTAAATCCCAATCAACCCTACCGATATTCCGAAGACTGCCGTAACAACACCCTTTGGTCTCTTCGAATTCCCCGTAATGACTTTTGGCCTTTGCAACGCGGCGCAGACCTTTCAAAGCTTCATCCATCAGGTTTTATTCGGTTTAGAATTCTGCGTTCCGTATTTTGATGACGTCTTAGTCGCATCGGCTTCGGAGCAAGAGCACTTGACTCACCTTCGCGCGGTGTTTCAACGGTTCCAGGAATAAGGCGTTAGTCTTAACCCATCTAAATGCGTTTTCGGTCAACCCAAGGTATCTTTCCTTGGCCACGAAATTTCAGCCGACGGCGTTCGACCTCTCATGGATAGAGTTGCCGCTGTACGAGATATCCCCGAACCGACTACAATTCAGGAGTTGCGTCGATTCCTCGCTATGCTGAATTTTTACCGTCGTTTTCTTCCGCACGCTGCTACCACTCAAGCTCCTCTAAATGCCTATTTGGTAGGCAGTAAAAAGAAAGACAAGCGTCCTATTGCTTGGACTCTCGAAGTGCGCGAAGCATTTCAAAAATGCAAAAGTGACTTAATTTCTGCCACCGTCCTGCAATATCCATCGGCGTCTAAGCCCCTTTCCCTTATGGTAGATGCGTCCAGCTCTGCTTTAGGAGCAGTTTAGGAGCTCTGCAGCAAAACGATCAGGGCACCTGGAAGCCTCTCGCTTACTTTTCCAAAAAACTTTCCTCAACCCCGACCGCGAACTTTTGGCGATCTACGCCGCCATCAAATACTTTCGTCACTTCCTGGAAAGACGTAAGTTTACTATTTTTACAGATCACAAACCCCTAATTTTTGCGTTTAAACAGCGGTCCGACAAAGCATCCCCTCGCCAGCTGAGACACCTCGATTTTATCAGCCAATTTACGACAGATATTCGCCATATTGATGGTGCCGAAAATGTCGTCGCCGATGCTCTGTCCCGCATAGAGGAAATTTCGATGCCCTCGTCAACCGATTTCATAGCTCTGGCAAACGAACAGAAACAGGATTCGGAGCTTCAAGCCCTCCTACAAAATACAACCGGGAGTAGTCTGAATCTCCAGCCCATGCAGCTCGCTCCTGATACATCACTTTATTGTGATATTCAGGGCAGTAACATCAGACCTTACGTCCCCGCGAGGTTCCGACGTTCCATCTTTAATAACTTGCATCGTCTGTCTCACCCTGGGATAAAAGCTTCAAGGAAGTTAGTGCAGCAGCGTTTTGTGTGGCCAGAAATGTTAAAAGACATTGGCGAGAGGACACGTGCATGCACTGAGTGCCAGAAATCAAAAATCCATAGGCACACTCACAGCCCACTACAAAGATTTGAGTTGCCAACTTACCGCTTTCAACAAGTGCCTATCGACTTAGTTGGACCTCTACCTCCATCCAATGGATTTTCTTATTTGCTCACTTGCATCGATCGTTTCTTACGCTGGCCCGAGGCAATTCCCATAGTAGACATTTCTGCCGACACTGTTGCCAAACAATTTTATAGCTTGTGGATTGCGCGCTTTGGAGTTCCGGAGTGAATCACCACCGACCAAGGTCGTCAGTTCGAGTCCTTGCGTTTTACGGCGTTAACCAAGCTCCTGGGCACTCACAGAGTGCGCACTAGCCCGTATCATCCGCGCTCTAACGGCATTGTCGAAAATTTTCATCGCTCATTGAAGCAGTCAATACGATGTCATACTTCGATTCAATGGACCGACGTTCTTCCCACAGTCTTACTTGGTCTGCTCTCCGCCATTAAAGAGGATATCGGTGCTTCTGCTGCCGAGTTGGTGTACGGCACCAGTCTCCGTCTGCCCGGAGAATTCATGCAAGCGGACAGTTCACCCACATGCTGTGCCGACCAGCAAACATTCGTGCAAAAGTTAAAAGACTACATGTCAGCTGTTCGCCCCGTACCCACCAGTGCCCATTGCTCAAAAACTGTGTTTGTGAATAAAGACTCGCAGAACTCTTCGCATGTGTTCCTGAGATATGATGCGTCAAGGACTGCTTTCGCACCCTCGTATAAGGGACCCCACAAAGTCCTCGACCAAAATGTAAACACTTTTAAAATTTTGGTAAACAACAAAGAGTCTGTTATAAACATTGCCCGCCTCAAACCCGCATTTATCTGGGCTCCTGAACGTACGGACAATGCTTCACCGGCCGACCGTAAAGAATGTCCATCAGGAACAGTGTCAACGCCCACATCCTCCGTAAGCGTGTAAACAAACACTAATGGATACAGAGCATTTGGCGCCAAGACGCGCGCTGCGCTGTGGAGGGAAGGATAAACCTGTTTCTACAGACAGCGGGGAAATTGTACAGTAACCTCGTTAGACAGGGAGCTCGGTAGAAATATGATAGTCTTCGCCTGTATGAATAGCATAGAAGCTTTAAAAAACAGGTATTTTTGCGGATTAAAAAATATAATGCAGAATAAGTTATTGAAATAAATTTCTCTCAGCGGAGAACGTTATTGATGCTTGCTATTACACATTTTAATTTTCAAATACCTATGACTATAAGTGCTTAGTAAATGAATGAAAATGAAATAATGATGCATGCACGAGGAGTATCTATGAAACCTAAAATATTTTGAAGGATCAGTTGAAACTATATATTTTCCTTTTTTATTAATAGGTATTTCATTCTCTTAACAATATGCGTTGTGAAATATTTCATTTAATCAATAATTTACAAGCTAATACAAGTACATTTAATTAGACAGTATGCACACATCTCTAAATGTAATGCTTAATAGGGAGACCACACACACACACACACACACATATATATATAATAACTATAGTCAGAGATATTTTAAGTGCAACTCTACAAGCATATTTCACGCTCTGAAGTTTCAATTAATACATAAAAGAAGAACGTTATTTGCTGAATTTTAATGACGTTGTTCAGTATTTAAAATTGAGAAGAGAAGGGGGTAGGACTTGTTGCGATCTAAAGTGTATCACACAAACGTACACTAAAATGCATACGTTTCAGCCAATAGTTTCAGTTTAGCCCTTTTTATGTCTCGTATTTCCATTAATATCTTTAAAATGCTAAACACAGATTATCATAAAAAGGAGTGTTCTCACTCGTATAATCCACCTATTATTATATAAATAATATATTATTATAATAGTAGTCCTATTATTATCTCTGACTGCAGTATATAGATAAAGGCTACTAAATTTTTACAGATGCGTTTGTATACATACATACATATACATATATATATATATAAATATTCATATATTTTCAATTCTTAGAGAATGTTGATTATAATGTCTAGTTTTTTATATATTATTTCTTTCTGTACATATAGATACATAAAAGGCAGAACTGACTGTATGTTAAAATATACAATGCTTCGTGAATACAAAAATAATTCTTTGAAATTCAAATGCTAACCCATTGGACAGAAATGCTTTAGAACATAGAATAATGTTAACTGAAAAAATCTGTGTCCGTAGAAAATGCCAGTGAACAAACTAGTTCAAGCTAATCAGCCAACAATCTTTCAAATGAAGTAATTTCAAGCATTTTCAGGGCCATTATATATATATATATTAATTTGTGAGTCATGGCAGAAAGAAAATAACATTTGATACAAATGTACTGATTTTTGTCTGTTTTAATATATCATAACATCTATAATTTAATTTCTATCATCCATTTTACCCTTACCTTCAAGGAAAAAACAGCTCTTCATCAAGTTTAATATTTTTGCATTTAAAATTAATATAGGTATGTATATAAAATCTTTTCAGGCGTGAAGGTGATCAATGCATTGCATAAAATAACTCAACAAATTGGAATGTTTAACATTATTAGTAACAGAAAACATCCCATGAATTTTAACCCATTCGTGCCTGGATATTTTTGCGACTTTCTTCGATTTTTACTAACACCAGCAGTAATTGATAAATTTCTGATGTCAACTTTTTGAACAAGGGATGATTTCATTTAAAATCATTATGTATAAAAATTGAAATGTCAACATCCTACTTGGCCATATTAAAATATTTTGTGGAATTGAGGTTCGATACTCGCGAATAAAGGCTAGGAAAAATAAATAACGTTTTCGACTGATAGCGAAAATGCCGTCCCAAAAAATGGACGCTAGGCATAAATGGGTTAAAAAAAGTTTGTTTTCATACTTAGGATTTATATTTCTTTAGCGTATAGCATCTAATTTATATGGACAGTGTAGGGGTCTTTTGCGTTTAGCCACAAAACTGAAATCCAGCTATATTTTGGTCTTTTTAAATGTATTATTCTATAAGTACTTCCTAATGAGTGCTAAAGATCTGACAATCAATATATTATAAATTATTGCAGCTGTGACTTTGTTGTACCTCAGTTTGTAAATCCTGCTAATTTAAATATGTTTATGCTGTAAAATAACATGTTTTTTTCACAATGACTTTTTCTTAAAGCCATTGTGAAAAAAACCATTGTGAAATTTTCTTAAAACCATTGTGAAATTTATACGGTCTTTAAATATCTGGCATGTGAACGTTGGTCTGATATATAGCTACAATTTTTTTATTTTGAAGTCTCATAAAACACACTTTTGTTGCTAATATTTGTAGAATTTATAAATACATATTTTCCATCTTTGTGCACTCTTAGCTCTTTCTGGGATTTATTCAGGGGGTAACCAGAGGAAATACATATTTCGCCATTTGTCTTACTTCATACCTTTGTGAAACTACCTCTTCAATGTAAAAGTCATTTGAAAATTTAAACTTACCATAACTAAATATCATACTAAAAGTGTACTAACTTATTCTTATTTCTCTATTCTGCTTAACTTAACTTTTTATAAATTACTTTTAATCATAATAAAAAGTAACCTACGGAGTTGTGTATAGCATCAAAATTGTGGCATTTTTGATTATCCAAAAGCAGTCGGTCCCAATTACTTTGGATAAACAAGATTCTACTGTAAAGTATTTATACCATACTTTTGTATTCTCTCACTCCAATCAATATTTATATGTGCATGTTACCATTCATTTGAATTATACATAAAACTAAAATATAAACTAAAAAAAAAAAAAAAACTATTAAAAAATATTTTATTAATGGACCGAATAATCAAACTATTAACAATGCTTCTTAGTTACAAAACAGTTTCTTTTAACAAATACTGTACACACAAATGAAATAATCTTAAATAAAAGCTGTATGTAACTAATTCTTTATGAAAAAGCACTGCATAATTAATTCTTTATATTTCATTATAATTTATATTTATTTACACTATTAAAACACAAAACTTATCCATTATCGCATAAAACGTAACGAAGATGATCAAAACCAAAACAAAGCCAAGATATCTGATCCACCCAAACGCATCGCAAATGCAGATCGGCTTATCCACGGCGGCGTTCGCTTTTCGCCAAGCGGTTGGCGCGTAAAGCGCCAGTGCTCTGTATCTATGAGTGTTTGTTTTCACGCCCTCCGTAACTCCACCTCCGACTGTGACCAAACCAGCATCCTGCATCACGTCACCTCCGGCTGTTCACTACACGTTCTGGTCGGAGAGTGCGTTTCAATTCAAAATATTTGTGAAAGTTTCGTGGTCACTGGAGGGGGAGTACTGTGGCGGCAGCGCGCCTGCGATCGGTGCGTTCCCGACCACCAATCTGATCCTTCAGCGGCCACCACATCGAACAAGCTTCCGCGCATCCTGTGAGGAGCGCTAGCGCCTACTCCCATGATAGCAGAGCCAGGGAATCTGGCAACGCTGATGTGCGGTCCGGCAGTATAAAAGGAAATGTGCTCACGCATGGTTCGCAGCAGAACTAGTATTATTATTATCGCGTTGCTGTTGTTGTTACCAGAACTCTATGGATGTAAATTGACCGTATCGTGCAGAGCTTGCATGCTCGACTTAAAGTCTGAATAAAATGTTGTTAAGTTTTTACTAGATGGTATTTGTATTCAACGGATGTTACACTCGACGTATTCTTAATTTGTATCTATTGTAAGGAGCTGATAGCACGCTCCTCCACATTGGTGACTTCTGGACATTTTGTATACGCAATCCTGCAATCCGAGTTCATCCAAGAATTATGGAGTCTCAAGACATTTCTTATCATCAATTCCTAACATCCACACGCTTAAAAATGTCGAGCTAAATAAGCTCCGACGGAGCTAATTTACACTCCTTTTCCCACTTCAAACAGCCATTCTCCCAATGGAGCTAAATTAACTCCACCTATCGATAAAAATCAGTGGAGTGAAAAACACTCCTTTTATGAACATTTTATAAACGCTCCACTTTGACTTTATTTTATACACAAAAGGAGTGTTCTAAGAAATTTGTTCTTTTTTTATTAATATAGCTGTACTCAATTTTGATTATTATTTTAAGCTGATAAGGAGTGTTTTAGGAAATTTTGATTAAATATTAGACTTAAATTTGATTATTTTAAGATATAAAAGGAGTGTTTTCAAGTATTTTCTTTCCGGTTCGTCCACATTGCTTGAACTTAAAAATGTGTAATTATTAATTGATTATACTTCTTAATCATGTCACAACATCACTAAAAGAAGCCCCCCCTCCCTCAAGGGGGGGAGGATCCCCCCTAGTGCTTAACTTTTTGTATTTTAATGCTAGTGTTAGCAAGTCCAATTATAGACCCCGTAAGTAAAGATATAGCACCAATGGTGGGTCCACAGGGGGGGGGGTGCCCCCCAGACGAATTAAATTTATATTATTGGATTGAATTATTTTGTAAATTCAAATGCATTTATGAAAGGAGACTCCATAATGCGCTCCGTATATTCCCCCCCCCCACCAATACTGATTTTTTTCGTATTATTGTAGTGTTTGAAAGCATGTGTTGTATTTCATAAGTACTCGCATGGCACCATTAACGAATCCAGAAGGTGTTGGGAGTCAAATGCATTTATAGCAGAATGGAGCCCCCCCCCCCAAACAACCCCCCTATATTGAAGGAAGCCTTCCCAATACTGAATTTTTTTTTTTTTTAATAGTTTGAAAGCCTCATATATGTGAGAGCCCCTATGAGTACTCATATGCTGCCATTGGTGGATCCCAGTGGCGTAGCCAAGGGGGGGGGTAGGGGGGGTCATAACCCCCCATGAGGAATTTTTTGCCATACAAAATGTATATTCTTCACTCCCTTATCACACACACGTATACACATATATGAGTTGCAGTAGTCATAATCCCCCCATGAAAAATTTCTGGCTACGCCACTGGTGGATCCAAATGGGGCTATGTCCACTGCCCACAATTAAATTTAAACTATAAAAGAGTGGTTTTTATACAAGTTCAATTGTATAAGAGGAAGCAGACAAAAATATGTGCACACCCCTATATTTTTTTCTGGATCTATACCCCTGGTCTAATTTGGCATTTTAAATACCATAATAAACATTTAGGTCTTAAACTAATAGATAAAAGTTATCATCAATCAAACTTAGAAGTACCCAATGTTTAAAACCTCTTACTAACACCATCAAAAAAAAAAAAAAAAAAAAAGCACTGAAGTTTTCTATATAACAAATTATTTAACTAGGTATAAAATTACTACATTATTTTCAACTTTGGAAAATAACAGAAATTTGATGATTTCATTTGGAGTAAAACTAGTCTCTGAAAGTTTGAATAATTTTTATGAGGAAAAAATATTTGAATGTTAATTCTTTTTTTTTTTTTAAATTCATATCCGAACAATAAAAAGTATTGATGTTTATAACCAATTCTCTTAATACACTGTTTCCGTTTTAAGAGAGAGAGAATTAAAAAAAAAAAAAAAAAAAAAAAAAAGAAAGAAAGAAAAAGAAAGAAAGAAAGAAATGCTTGTAATAACTTGTAAATAAATAATCCTTTTATTTGTCATAAAAAATCTTTTATTAAACATATACAAATTGTACATTTTTCTTTTGACATAGAAAATATCACTTAAAAAAAGCAGCACAAGAATATTTTTTTTTTCCTTTTTCGTAACTTCAAGAGACATTTTTAATATCTTGTAAACTTCTTTACAATCAAGCAGTCTACTTACTTGAGATTTCTATAAGCTTGAAGGGAGGCTAAAATATATACTTTATGCATACACATTAATTTAAAACACTTTTGCTTAGTTAAAAAAAAAAAAAAAAAAAAAAAAAAAACGTGCAATATTTCGGTTAAAAAAAAAGGAGCTTTATTTTTAATTAACAAATCTTTGAGCAGCATAGGAGAAGCATGTGGTGAAAACTGGGATCAAACCAGAGAACTCTGGTGCACTAGATCCAGATGTTATCCAACTAGACAAAAGGTAACTATCTGCTCAGCTTCCAATTGCCGAAAAATAAAGCAAACGAAAGTGTGGCAACTGTGAGTCCACCACAATAGCAAATAAATAAATAAATATATACTAGCTGACCCGGCAAACGTTGTTTTGCCATATAAATTATTCCTAGGATTATTTTAGTAGAAAGAAATGACTAACTTATTGTAAATGTGTGAGACATGGTATATGAGTGGAAGAGGCATGGAGCGCTGTGAACGATGCTGGAATATAAAAATAACAATACCAAACATTTATATTTTTAATTCATTGTAATTTATTCTTTAAATTTATATATATCGCTAATTACAATAATTTTACTAAAAAATAATATCAATCCCTTAACGGAATAGAGTGAACAATTTTTTTTGTTATACCATCTTTAGCCAATACAAATAAACTGGATGGTTTGACCACTTGAGAGCATGCCACGTATAATTCTCCGTGTGAAAAACATGGTGTGCTGAAATCTAAGCCACAAACAGGCATAGTTTGGCCTTGAGACTCATTGATAGTCATTCCATAAAAAATTTTGTCCAAAAATATAAAATAAAAGAGGATGAAAATCTGAAACACTTTCTGATTTTAAATACGCACTATAGTGCTATATATTAAAATCATATGATAATTTATGCGTCGTCCCTATTTTTCTTCCTTATTCTATTAAGTTGGAAAGTGTATCATTATTCATGACTGTGCTGTATTTTTCTTTCTTGTTTAGTAAAACCCATCTTTGGAATCGAAATCTATCTTAAATTCGTCTACTAAAACTATTTTACAATCTTCACCAAGTATATTACATACTTCATCATTTTGAATATTGTTTGGAATGTGCATCATAATCCATGAGTGTAGTGTGTTTGTCTTTCTTGGGTTGATTCCTACTTGAACGCCTCGACTCTCACCAAGATCGCAATCGGGAATAATACCGTAAACGGGGGCAGGTTGAGTTGGCGACTTTTTTTTGTCACCAACATCTAACCTTGGCAACTTTGCTTTCTTGCCAAACATAACATAAACATACATAGTTATATATGAAAAAATAAACCCAAAAACTACAATGCACTTATCTAAACAGCTTATTCAAACATTTGTACACATACTTAAATGCAATTACAAACAAAATGAACATGAACAAAGCACTACCTCGGGGCTATGGGGTACGTTAAAAAATATATAATATAAAACGTTCAAAAGAGGCAAAATAATAAAATATGTTTCTGCAAAAAAATATACAACAAAATTTCCCTTAAAATGTTAAAATCACAGTTTAAAATTAATCAAAAAACACTCAAATAAACTGACTATCTCCCCCTTCAAAAGATTCATTCGATTTTAATATTTTCAAAACACACAAAATTTACATTACTAAAAACATAATAAAATCAAAACTCAGCACAAACAACCCCAAAATCCTTATACATTAATTCATATTAAACCGAAGTATTGTACCTGTTTTCTGCAAATCCATGTAAGTAAACCGATTTATATCGAATAAAATTATCCATCTTTCTTAAAACACTAAAAACCTCCGTTTTTCATCACAAATCATTACTCAGCAATTCACATAAAATTAAAATAACACAGCATACGATAACCTTTACATAAATATGCTACAAAAGAAAACAGTATTAAATCTCAACCGCAAACCAATACAGTAAATCATACAATGAATATTTAAATAAACAAAAACACATACCTCAAATCTTCTATTTAATTCCTTACTAAATGGCTTTGATGCATCAAAAAGCACCCAAATAAGCAGAATTTAAGCCTACCGCGGATATGTTTAATATTCTGCCTAACAAACACTTTCAAATTTTCATATACAACAAAAACTTAATTCATACAACGCATCTTAACATAAAGCAAATTCCAGTTTTAAACAACTTATCCTTATTTAATATTAAAAAAATGAAATTTCACTTATTAAAAACCATATTAAATAACTGCGCACTTTTCCACCAATGAATCAGAACAAACAAGCATGCTCAAAGGTTCATTTCAGGTTCGGTTACAGATAAATTCTTTCAACCAATTACATAATTCCTTCAAACTTAACTGTGTTCCCTGTTAATTTCTTTGACCAATCACACAATTTCTAATGACATCATGAAACAAAAACACAACTCAATTACACCTCAACTCCTTATAAGGGTTACTTGAGAACATCACGCCATCGTAAACATGTTTACCCATCTTCACAATTTGGCAATGTTTCATACTTGGCGACCTGCACCTGGTAACAGTAGTATTACCTGGCGATCATTAAACATATGCAGTTACCATGATGATTTTTTGCATTTATATGGCAATCGTAATTTAGAATTAAAATGGCGATTTGGAACAACATGTGAGTACAGCATGCCGTTACATTTATATTTATTTTGTATTGCCACTTAATGTAGTTTTAATAATTAAGTGTCTTCAAATTCCTTAACTGGTACGTTTATCGCTAATTTGTTTACTTTAGTTTTCATCTACTTCTTTTGGGAGCGTTGAAACTGTACTTACGTATTATCCTGGCGGTCACTTCCGCCAAACTACTCTTTCGTCAAATTTGCTGGCAAACTGTTGCCAATCATATTCCAAACCATCAACAATTTCATGTGCCTGGCATTTATCTTGGTGAAAAATTGCTTGCTTTGGTGGACCGCCGGGGTAATACCTAAGTACTGTTGAAACTTGTGCATAACTCCCAGAGATTGATGACTGCAAAGCTCGCCAAAGTACATGGATTTTTTAGGTTGGCGAGAGTGGGGGCATTAAAAAAGGAATCAACTCTTTCTTGTACCATAAAACACATCTTTGGAATCTGAATCTATCTTAAAATCGCCTACTTAAACTGTTTTACAATCTTCGCCAGGCATATTCGTCCTATAGGCATATTTTAACTATGCCACAAAGACATTTTAAATACTGTTTGGAATGGGCATCCTAATCCACGAGTGTACTGTGTTTTCCTTCTTGTTTCACAAAACACTTTTTCGGAATAGAAATCTATATTAAAATCGCCTAATAAAACTGTTTTACAATATATGCCAGGCGTTTTCTAACTATACTCGAAATATATTCATAATAAATTGTCATGTTTTGGCACCACATTTAGCGATCCATTATCAAAACTTGCAAACCTTGTGTGACTTTCAACATTTTATTAACCCCCCCCCCACGTTATCTGGCAAACACGCACAAATACCTGATTAAAACTAATAGCACACTGGTGCTAAAAATTTTGGGGTGGACCACCCTTATGACTTAGGGGTATGAGACATACCCCCCCCCCCCTGTTAAAAACCTATTCTCAGACCTAACGAATATACATATAAAATTTCATTAAAATTGGTCTAGCCGTTTCAGAGGAGTATGGTAACTAACACTGTGACACGAAAATTTTATATATTAGATATATATTTACATAAGGCACCTATACATCCAAATTGGTACACTTTATGAAAAATTACTGTCACATATTTTTACATATTGAATTTTTTGTAACTCACTAAGTATGTGGTACCTGTTATTCATTCTTGAATGAACATTTTTCTCTTTCCTAGTTACTGTGAAATCTTTAAAATGCATGTCAGTTTTTGATAATAAATTTATACTTGTAACTACAAAATACTGGGGGGGGGGATCCATTTTTTTTTTACAAAATAATAACTACAGTGCAGTGGCCATTATCCAAACATACTATATGGGAAAAAATATCTCTTGTATTTTTTGATGGCACATTAGATTTTTGCTTCCACTGATAACTCTAAAGTATACACCTTTTTAAGGCTGTTCTTCGAAAAAAAAAAGAACTCTGTTTTTAGTCTTGGTACACAAATTGAAATAAACTAATAGCACCATGGTCTCTGAAAAATTCCAGATGTTTCTTCATAAGCTGTTTTACACACTACGATAAGCGAAAACGCTGTGGCTTTTGTGTAATTTTCAGAAAAAATTCTTAAACATGGATTTGAGCTGCAAGATTTTTCGAAGAGTGGCACGCTTTGCGAAAATTTCCAATTCTTAAGAATTAAGAATTGGAAATGCATGAAAGGCCAATGACAGGCCAATCTGTATTAGTATTGAAACTGATACAGATTGGCCTGTCTTTGCAGTATGTAATACAGCTTGTAAAGAGACAGTTTCAAAATTTTGAAGTGCCTGGCATAAATAGTTTATTTGTAATTATGTACCAAAATCACATGATTTTTTCGAATAACACCGTTAAAGCTTTTTGGAGACATGTTTTTAGCAACACTATATTAATCCATAGTTGTACTACAAGCAAAGTATTGAAAATTTTTTTTTTATCTGATCGGAGTTTTCAGCAATAGCAAAATTTAAGGACATTCCAGGTTTTCAAGGACGAGTGGCCACCATGTGCACAGCTATGCTATTTGCTAAAGCTAAGCAAACATGTTTTTTGATCAAACAATAGAAGCTTAAAAACATTAATAAATATAGATGACAGTTCTTGAATAAATGAAATAATCTTAGCTACAAAGTATAGGGAAAACTAATCTTATGTCCTGAGGGGGGGGGGGGAATGTCCTTAAATTTTGCTATTGCTGAAAACTCCGATCAGATAAAAAAAAAAAATTCGATATTTTGCTTGTAGTACAACTATGGATTAATATAGTGCTGCTAAAAACATGTCTCCAAAAAGCTTTAAAAGCTCCACATTTAACAAAGAGAGAGTGATTATAAGATTCAAGGGGGAAAAAAGTTATTCCTGATTATTCTTTGATTTTACTCAAAGAATATGTTCATATAATATTTATATAAACAATTTCTGTGAATATTTTTTTGATTGAATGTGACTTTTTTCTTTAATATGGAGAATATAAATGGAGAGACAAACTACAATAAATTGATGACTTTAAAAGCCAATTCTCAGTTACAAATACAACAAAATATTAAAATATCACAAAATTAAATATTCCTTGCCTACTTACTTGTATTATTTCTACATTAAGTTTTAAAAAATCACAGAGAACTTGAATAAAATCATTATTCACATTTCAGTAGAATAAAAATTGGAAAAAAAAAGTTGGATTATGAAAAATAGATTCAGTTAGGCTGTTTACAGCTTCATCTAAGCATATATTTACCTGTAAAGAGAAAGTATTTTCATGAAACATATTAACGACAGAATGAACTTTCACACTTACAACATTTTATCGTCTGATATTTAAACACAGTATAGGCATTTTATTCAGTAACCTCAGTCAGTGGCAAAGGAAAGGGGAAACTCAAGCCCTTCTATATCTTAGAGGAGGGAAAGGATAACCATGAATTATCTCAGTACAGAGCTTTTTTTGTTTGCCCAAATCAACTGTAACAGAGCTTCCTCTTCCCCTCCAAATTTATTGAATTGCTAAGCTCCTGGAAGAACTGAGGATATTTTTAGTAAATTTTTACTGAGGATAGAGACTGAGATAGGAAAACTGAGGATATTTTTAGAAAAAAAGTATTTAATCATATTTGTCATAAGATATTTAGAACAAATTTCAAAAGTAAAATAGTTAAAAATGAGAAAGCATATAATAAAATTATATAAAATATTGTTGGAATTTATCTCAAAAAGGCTTGATTATTTTTAAAAAGTTTGCTAGGAATTAACCTCAATGACATTTTGAGAATTTAAATGGGATTGTTATTTTTAAAAATTTTTATGGGAAAGGGAAAAAACCTGAAATCGGGGAAAGTCCATTTTTTGGAATTGTGGGTAGAAATCCAATAAACAGGTATTCTTAGCTGTAAGCATTTGTAATGAATTAAAAATAACAAATAAACTATCACCCCAATATGTCTGAACAGAACCTCAGATTGTTTTCCTTCGATGAAGACCTGAAAAATAGTTAATGTGATTATTTACGTGAAATAAGGAATCAGTAGCTTGCACATTTAGATAATTATATAGCTAACTGATGATTTGTCAAGATCTTAATGCATTTTACATTTGAAATTCTAGCACAATATTAAGATATATTGAGATTAACAAATAACTGTGACTTTTGAAGTATTTAAAAGCTTGACTATGTTCATATAAATCTTTTTTAACAAAACATTTATGCATAACAGATAACATTCTTTTATCTAAGTAAAAGAAAAAAAACTTTTTCAAATATTGCTCGCTTTTGTCAGTAGATTTTGAAGCAAAAAATTTATTAATTAAGCAGCATTTAGACAAGTGCACTATAGTCAAAGATTTTCTTTTAAACAAATAAATCTCTACCTGTTAAATTCATAAATATATCGTTTTAGCAATCGGCTCAAGCCTGAAAGCAGCCGAAGAACAAAAAAGAGGAAATATACAGAATAAATAAGAGGCAGATTACAAATTAAACTTAATTCTTTTTCTTCAGCCTGACAACAGGCAAGAGCTCAGCAAGCATCATCAGAGATCTAAAATTATCTGAAGAGGAGAAAGTTTTTTAAATATTAATATGTATCACTTAACTTTTGCAAAACAATGCAACTTTTTAATGAAGAATTATAAAGTTTGGTCTGGTAAGATATGGAATGGATTAAATATAAATATCAGCTTGTAATACAAATATCAGCTTGGGCGTCTTTACCTATGGGGAAAGGTGGGGGATAGATAATCCCTAATATTTTGTCTTACTAATGTTAATTTTTAGTAAAAAGTGAATATTTTGCTCTTTGTCCTCCCGCTCCCCCAATAATCATTAGGTAGGGATGCCTATGCCAGCTAGAATAATAAGAAGAAAAGGATAACTACTATCGACTAAATCTTCAGAACACTTTTTTGTTGTTGTTGTCAGGAAAAGTTTTATATATCTTGGAGTGGAGATACACACTTAAAGTTGTGTCATGTATGAACACAGTTATTAGGGATGAGAGATTATGCCCATTCTATAAGAATATATTATAATTTATGAATATAAAATAATTATTCATCTTCTATAGCATGAATTGGAGATAGACCCCCTCTAGATTGGAAGATAGGAGGGAGAAGGGATAAAACCCATCCCAGAAACATTAAGAAAATCTATCTAGTTATACCAGGTACACTATAAGAAAAAACCATGCTAAATTACAGCACAGTGTGCTGGTAATCATAACGCCAACACCTGTGCTGTAAATTTCAAGCACTTTGAATTTTCAAGCACTGTGTTGTAAATTTACAACACCGTGTTGTAAATAGTTGGCACGATGGCACGGTGGCACAACAGCACATGTGCTGTAAATTTACAGCACCGTGTTGTAAAATTACAGCACATCATTTTCAAGTACCTATGTAAATTCACAACACTGTGTTGTAAAATTACAACACTTCATTTTTCAAGCATCTATGTGAATTTACAACACTGTGTTGTAAAATTAAAGCACCTCATTTTTCGAGCACTTATGTAAATTTAAAACACCATGCTATAAAATTACAGCGCCTGATTTTTCAAGCACTGTTGTGTATTTTTAGAGCACTTGAATTTTCAAGCACTGTAACGTGTTTTCACAGTTCTTGAACTTTCAAGTACTTTCATGGAATTGTACTGCTCTTCTGTGTAAGTTTTAGCCTGATGCAATTTTTCTGTACACATGCATTTATAATTACGTTTCGAGCAAAAATTTATACCTGTCCCTCGATTTGCACGGCACTCAATTTACACGTTTTTAAATGAAAACTTTTTTATTTTATTTTATTGTGTGTGTACATCATACACATTTACAATTACTTTTCAAACAAATTTACAGCTATCCCTCTATTTGCTCGGTACTCAATTTACGCGGTTTTCAAAAGAAAACTTTAGTTTTTTTAATATTATTTATGGGATCCTACAATTTACAATTACATTTCAATCAAATTTACAGCTATCTTCTATATTCACTTTACTCAATTTACACGGTTTCGCGTTTACACGGTTTTACATGTTTTTTTTTTAAATCCTACACATTTACAAGTAATTTTCAAACAAATTTACACATATCCCTCGATTTGCACGGTACTCAATTTACACTGTTTTTAAATGAAAACTTATTTTACAGGTTTTTTAAATTTTATTTATTGGATTCTACAATTTACAATTACATATCAAAGAAATTTACAGAACTATCCTTCAATATGCACGGTACTCAGTTTTACACGGTTTCACTTTTATATGGTTTCAAAATGATTTTTTAAATGGTTTTTTTTCCCTTATCCTCCAGTTTACAATTAATTTTGTGACAAATTTACTCCCATCCCTCGATTTGCACGGTACTCAGTTTACACTGTTTTTAAATGAGAACTTATTTTAGAGTTTTTTATTATTTTATTTATTGGGTCTTATACAATTTAACATTACATTTCAAACAAATTTACAGCTATCCTTTCATATGCACAGTACTCAATTTACACGGTTTCGTGTTTATACGGGTTTTGGAATGAATTTTTTTTTTCAGTTTTGTTAAATCCTAATATTTGCAATTAATTTTTAAACAAATTTACACTTATCCCTCTATTAGCACGGTATTCAATTTACACTGTTTTTAAATAAAAACTTATTTTAGAGGGTTTTTATTTTAAATTTTATTTATTGGATCCTACAATGTACAATTACATTTAAAACAAATTTATGGCTATTCTTCGGTATGCCCGGTACTCAATTTATACGGTTTCGTGTTTACACGGTTTTTAAATAATTTTCTTTTATCCTACACATTTACAATTAATTTTCAAACAAATTTACCCCGATTTGTGCAGTACTAAACTTACACTGTTTTTAAATGAAAACTTTTTTCTCTAACTCTGAAGTAGTTAGAAATTTTGCACGACCATTTAAAATATGTAGAAAAATCTTGCTCCTTTAAAAAGCCAAAAAGATCTGCAATAAATATTTTTGTTGTTGAAACTTTTTGAAACAGCACTAATGTCAAATTACAAAATGTGAATTTAACCAAAAGCATTGCAAGTGGCAGTGGAAAATTTCGGAATGAGATTTTCATTCTTGAAACTGAGACCATTTGCTATTAAAATAAAATATTTTCCAACTCACAGTCACCTCTATGCCTAATATGTTAATGTTATAGTGATGCATAGCTATAGGAGACTATAACTTTAAAAAAGACCTTTTGTGAGTGTGTAATAGCTTGATAATTAAATATGGCAATATTTTTAACAAAAACGTTAAATTAAAGTCTCGTGAACATAGCTTTGAAATTAATTTATTTTAATAACTAAGTAAGCAAACTTACATCCAAGCTTGAAAAGGGGGGGGGGATTAATAATTCTTGACTTGTAAAGGGACTAAGGTTCCTCTTATTCATAGGGCCAAATTATAAGTTAAGATCATGGAAACAGATTTTTTCAAAAATTTGTTTGTATGGAGTTGTTTTATACATACCCGTAAAAGGCAGGCCCGTTGTATTTCTAGAGTTAAGTTGCTTCAGTGTTTTGTTTTTTTACTATGTCACTCAGCTACATTTATACATACTTTCTCTTATTAATATGTTCTTCCACAAATCCAGATATTTAAAGAATACTTGTTGAAAAGCTAAATTAAGCATAATGGTAATGTACAATGATTTAATGTGCTATTTATTTTTTATTTTACTTTCTTGGAACAAATGCAGGCAGTTAAGTTCTAAAGTAAAGATATAAAGATATGGCAGAACAAAATTTCATGCTGTTCTTTGAAAAAGTCAGTATAATGCTTTTAATTTATAGTTTAATAGATGAATAAAACTTATCATTATATGAATTAGTAGTTAATTTAAAATTGCATTGAAATTATTTATCTAGAATAATTTTGGTAGTTTCAAATTAAAAGTCATATTTATTAAAATTGCCTACGATAAGATTTTTTTTAATTAAATATAGATTAATATATTCAAAACAATCACAACTAAAGTAATTTAATAAAATAACAAAAGTACTCAACAAAAATCTGGTGGTGAAAAGGTAAAAGTAATTAAAAACTTTGTAAAATGACTCATAAAAGATACAAACTGAGGTCTATCATTTTGAGTAATACAAAAAAAGTCCACTCTTCTTCAGTTACAAAAAGTCAGACATTTGCATAAGTAAAAGGCTATTCTTTCTGACTGGGGTTGACTTTCTTGATGCTGTAGAAAAGTACACATTTTTGTACCAACCAAAGGGATTGTCCTGGATAAATACCCTTTTATGTGTATTATTTTACAAAGTTCTTAATTATTTTTGATTTAATAAAATGTTAGCTTTTAAATAAACTGAAAAAAAGCATAAAATAACAAATGAAATTTAAAACATTAGAAATTTTATTGACTTTCCATATACAGTATATAAAGCTACATAGTTTTTTATATTTCATCTCTATTTTACGCCACATAAAACATAACTTATTCAGTCTTCTCTTTGATCAAGCTTTCATTAATAAAGGAATATTTTTCAGATGCCTAGGATAAAAAAAAAACACGTCATCAGATCAGCAAATAAATAAATCCCCAAAAATGTGCCATTCTTTTCTTTTTTGGCTACTATTTCAATATTTCAACTGATTTCATTAACCCATTTGTGCCCTGATATTTTTGCGACTTTCTTCGATTTTTGCTAATACCAGCAATAATAGATAAATTTCTAATGTATACTTCTTGAACAAGGGATGATTTCTTTTAAAATCATTATGCATAACAATTGAAATGTCAACATCCTACTAGGTCATGTTAAAATATTTTGTGAAATTGAGGTTCAAGACTCGTGAATAAAGGCTAGGGAAAATTAATAACGTTTTTGACTGATAGCGAAAATGCCGTCCCCAAAAAGGGACACTAGGCATAAATGGGTTAGCTGAAATTTATTAATATAAACACTTATCGATACTTTTGAAAATCTTTATCCAAGTAAAATATTTAAAAATGTTAAACTATGAAAATTTTATCATTCTTAAATACAAAATAACAATATATAACGTCATGCAAAAATCAGGTGTTATGCTGTTTTCTTTTTTAAAAGAATGCATAAAATATGTACTATGTTGAGATTCCTCAACATAAAGGCATTAAACTGCGAAAATACATCTGTAATATTTGGTGGATTTTTGATGTTCCACTGTATATACAAGGTGAGCCAATGGGATGAAATAATTTTTTAAAACTAATAACATTCTAAAAATCATCTTTTGTAAAATTTAGTGATGAAGCAGCGTAATCTACATGAATGGAGATATTGTGTAGGTGCAGAATCGTTCATTTTTGGAAAATAATTTCCAAAAAGTCCTCTATTTTCCCACACACATTCTTGCAGACTCATTGCAAAGCTGCCTATAAAGTGCACAGTATTTTTAGCGTTATTGTGGACACAGCATGCTGAATCCTTTCTTTTAATGCTTGAAAAGTCTTTGGGAAGTTACTTTAAAATATTCTTTGTTTTAGGTACAGTCACAAATTATATTTATAACACTGAAAGCACAAGACTGCCTTTCCTTTAGTTCGCTTTTAAGGCACACACGCATTGCTCACCCAACCCAGTATTCCATAACTTACTTTCCACACTCAAGATTGACAACAGTGGTGGTCAAAGCTGCTTCCCCTTTTCTTTCTTTGCAGTGACTTTTTTTAATCATACGTCAATCATTTACCTTGTATGCATATACATACATATATAAAATTTATTTCCTTCCCTTTTTTTCTTTCTTTTTTAAACTTGATGTCACTTCTAAAACATTTAAAATGTATTTTTCTGACACAGTAATTATTTAAATCAATCAATGTGAATATTATTCTTTACTGAAGAACATTTTAAGTTTCAATTATTTCAATTAAAAATCTTTAATTATTGAAAAGGAAGTATATTAAATATAAAGTGTTTTTGTTTATAAATAATAAGCATGTTCTTAAAATTTTATTTCTGAAAGAAAAACTGTTAGTGTCTTATTATTATACAATGACATTATTATACAGAGAAACTCCCGATTATCTATTATGTTAATCACTGAGAATGCTTGCACGGCCAATAAAAGAACACAATCAATTCGAAAACCCTTTCCAAAAGAAAAACAATCAACATCAGTACAAAAACATACAATTTAGTTACATTTTCAAGATGCATAACATTAAACTAGAAAATTTTCTTTTAACATTAATTGCTTAAAGAAATCTGTAATGTTAATTTGATTTCTGTATCTTGTCCCAGCATCTATGTGTATTGAAGTATTTTGTAAACCACAATAATACCACTGTAATCAAATCCTCTTTTAAAAGATTTTAATGAAATTTAATTTGATAAATAAATTATTAAAAAATTCAACATATGAAATATACATGCATTACCATGCATTAACACTCATCAGATTCTTAAGGTTAAAAAAAAAGGGGGGGTTAATAATAAATATGGTCTCTTCTTTAAATATGCAAGCCTCACAGCGAAATTTCATACCTGAATTTGAAGCAGTTGATGAGTTCCAGAGGCAATTGGTTCGGCTCCTTAAGCAATACTGCTTCCTGGCTCTCAGTGCTTCCTTTAGGAGGTTACGAACTGAAGTCGCTCATCTCTTGAATATCCCGACACATTCTAGACTACACCGACACATTCTAGACTACACACCTAGAGGTCATATGTAAATTGAGCAGTAATAAAGGAGGCCGCATAAGTTGAAGTACCTATGAATGTAATTTTTATGAAATTATAAGTTTTTGTATAGTTTCAACAATTCATTGCATTATATAGAAATATTACACTCTCTCTCTCTCACACACACACAGTTATTTATTATTTGACATAAAATGTAACAATATAAAATATTTTTGTATATTCACATACGAGTAATAACTTGTTATAACATGAATCATTATTTTTTAATTACAGGTTTATATTTATATACATATATTAGCACAGGGGTGCAAATAGAATCTAAATATTGGGGGGGGGGGGGGTCGGCGACCACCAACTTCCAGCGACTGCCACCTTGTTTACATGGGGCTGAAACAGTCTCAGTCAATTTTACCCACATTTCTATTGGATCCTTTATCGTGTCAAAAATGGGTTTGACTGTTCATTTGACTATTCCAACTTAAATAACTCCATTTTAGTTCTGTAGAAGCCGCCGATTGAGAATTGTGCTAATATTAAATTAAATGTAGTGTTTTTTCCATGGTTTGATTAATATCCTCTTTTAAATTAATCAGAAATTTTCAACATCTTTAAAATAAAGGTTGTAATGTTAAAATTCAATATTATAAATATATTCATATAAATCTGTACAAATCAAACAATTCAGTTTCAAGATTATTACTTAAACTGTTTTTGCATACTTTTATTTTAAAAAATTACTTACCTATATCATATTTACTTTAATTACATTTAAATACATATTTTAACGAAATATAAATTTCTTTCTTAAAAGTCCCTATAAACATTTAAAAAGAAAAAAAATTGTACATGGACGCACCCACGGAGGGGGGCTATGGGGGCAGAACCCCCTTCCCCCCTAAAGTTGGAGAGTTAGATGTCAAAAAACTTGTCAAAAAAGATGTCAAAAAAGTTGTCATTAATGAGTTAAAATATTTTATTTTTAAAAAATCGTCTTCGAATTATTTCTAAAATATCTTTTAGGGAAAAAATTGATTTTTATATAAATACTTACAGTTAGTGTATGAAATACATTTAAACTCGGTTAATGTCACTGAATAGATCAGATAATTTTTTATGACTCTATAACGAGTTAATTTGATAGTGGGATTGGGTTCCATGGGCAAGTGATACTGAATATTTTGACGTGATAAAAGAGTTATAACTACAATCGAGATCACTATAACCGAGTTCATCAGTATTTGTAGCCCCCCCCCTCTACCAAAGTAAAATCCTGGGTGCGCCATTGATTCTGTATAAATAATTCATAAATGTAATACTATGAAAGAAGGATTATTCCAAAGAATGTTTCTTAGTTCTGAAATAGTTTAATGTAATAAAATAAACACTTAATATTTTGCAATTTAAAAATAACGCATGAATAATAATTATTGAAAATAAATAATGTACTTCAGTTTTGAAAAGCAATTTAAAAATGAGATAAAACAAGATAAATTTAAACAATTTTTGGAGTTGGACATAAACTATGTGATTTATTTAATATGTACATGTTTTAATAAAAAATATTTTTTTCTTAAAAGTCTCCATATAAACAACATTTTTAAAAATATTCTGTATAAATAATTCATAAATGTATTACTATGAAAGAAGAATGATTCCAAAGACTAGTTCTCAGTTCTGAATTAGTTTAATGTAATTACAATGAGCACTTAATATTTTGGAATTTAAAAATTACTTAGGGAGAACAGTACACCAATATATATAGTTTATATATAAATACGCATAGCAATTACTTCAACTTTTTTTTTTTTTTTTGCTAAATGTATAGGGGGAACTTTAATTATTGAAAATAAATAAATATACTTCAGTTTTGAAAAACAATTTAAAAATGTGATAAAACAAGATAAATTTAAGCTCGAGTTGGACATAAACTAATGTAGAATTTAAAACAGTACTATTTTTCTGGAACTACATTTTACCAATATTGGTTTAATGGGATTAAAACTTAAGTAGTATTATAAATAAAAAAAATTAAATCAAAAGAATGCTTTCAAAAACCTGATACTTCATACTAAAATATTAAAATAACAGTGAATACTCCTGATATTTTGACATTTAAAATCCATTTTATATAAAATATAACTTAATAGTAGTATATTGTATAGAGTAATGTTTCTCAGCATTTTACAAATATGGACCAGCAGATTACAAATTTCAAAACCTTCGCTGACCGGCACATTAAAATTTTCAATACCTTCGAAAATTTTAATGTGGCGGTCAGAATCAATTTAAAAACGAAATAAATTTAAACTTTTTTTTTGAGTTAGACAAACTTAATGCAGAATTTAAAACAATATTTTTCTGGAAATACATTTTACCAATATTGGCATTAAAATATATTAATAGAATAATGAAGCAAGTAAAAGAGACTACAGAAATTTTATAACTATATTTTTATATTTATTTACATATTCTTTAAGATGAAAAGTTTTTAATACAACAACTCTTGTCTACAAGACGTTAATGTTTCAAAATAATTATATTCGAATCGATGTTCCATTAGCTCATTGAAACGAAGAAATAATATTTATAAATATTTATATGTATACGAACTTGGTTTTATAAAATGAAGAAACAGCACTTTAAAAAGATTTTTTTAAATAAAAATAAAAGCAGTATATAAGTTATATTATTATTTAATTAATACAATTTGATAGTTTACTATCATTAACGCGTAATAACCTTGCAGAAATTTTTCAGTTCAGCAGTCTTGTTTACTAAGCAAATGCACACCGGAACTCGGTTTGGCACCGTTTAGAACACCGCCAATATCCAAACATCGTACAATAAACACATACTTTATACGTTATTAGAAGCTTTGGAAGACTAAATTACAACATTATACGATTATCTGGAACCTAAACTTTTTACTACATATCATAATTTCAACCAAATAAATATTATGATAGAATTACTTACACTGCAAAGTCCAACTTCCGTAACCGGATTCCATTGTAACACATCGGCAATTCACTATCCACACTGTTTTCTTCGTTCAATATCTCTTGGAAATTTACGCATTTGCTTTTCAAATCTGGAACGACTTCAACAATTAACGTCTGAACACAACCGCCCTCCCATAATCAATTTTATTGAAATGTTTAACAGCCGTTGAAGTATAACAAGAGTCGGTTAAACAACACGTCGGTTTACATATACCAGATTACAAAAACATGGGCATGGCAACCAAACCCTCACTCAACTCACATATTCTTGCCTGGAGTCCTAGCTTAGCTCACTGATAATGGCACGATATTCTGATTCGCTATGAATGTCATGTGACCACCAGAAGTGCCACCCTAAGTTTAAAAATCCAAGCGCGAGTGCTTGAATTTGATTTTGCTGCACGTGTTGTAAATTAGATACAGCACATTGTGTTGTAAAATTACAGATATTTAATACAGTGTACATAATAGATTTTCTTTGAATGAAGTTAAATTATTCTGTTTGAGCAGAAAAAATAGAAAAAAAAAAAAAAAAAAAAAAAATTAACATGTTAATACGCAAGTACTAAACAATTACACATATATTAAAATACTATACTTAAATACATACATACCATCTAATTGATCGGTGACTCTTTCCTTTATGTCCAATCTATGTTTGTTGACATACTTTATTATCCTTTCGCTATACACGGAAGGAAATGCACCCAGAAAACAACCTGCATTTGGGTGCATACATCTGAATTCAGCATCAATCTGCACAGATAAAATAAATGATGGCTCACTCCATAAAAAATCAATAAATTTAAAACAAAAGTTGTGCTGTACCATTTTTGATTTTTATGAGATGTTGTCAGGTGTTATGTATTTACCTATCCTAAAAGTTTTTTTTTTAATTTGTTAAAAAGAGAAATTGTTCTTGATATATAGTATTTATTTATTCTGCAGATGAGTAAAAATCACCATTTTAGACTCATTTTCTAAAAGCTGTAGAATTTTTATTTAAATTAGTAAAAAGACCAAATAGGACTGTTTTTTTTGGGCGGGGACATTTTAAGCATTAAAAAAAAAGATGGACAAAAAGTAAATATTAATTATTTTTCCTGTACTATGTGTGGTAAAAAAAGTTAGCTATTATTGGTGGTCAGGGGCGTAGCCAAGGGGGGGGGGTCATAACCCCCCCCCATGAGAAATTTTTTACCATACAAAATGTATATTCTTCACTACATTATCACACACATGTATGCATACATATGAGTTGCAGTAGTCGTAACACCCCCTCCCCCCCCCCCCCATGAAAAATTTCTGGCTACACCCCTGTTGGTGGTCATTCATCAAGTAGAATTTCTTAGACTTTAGAAAAATTTAAAAATGTGCTCCCCCACCCCCCACCCCCCACCCCCCCCAAAAAAAAAAAAAACTCATGTGGGACAGTTGATAAAAATGTCTAAATCATAGGGTACAAAGCATTTACACACTACTTTAAAACAAAACAAAAATTATCTTGTTATTCTAAAAGACAGAGGAGATACAACATTTTAGAAGTATAATACAAAAATCCACCCATAACCACTAATAAAAATAGGTTAACCATTCAAATATAATTACTAAATTAAACATTTTATTGAAACAAATTTAATTGAAATATATTTTAAAAATATAACCTGACTTGAAAATAAAACCTTGTAGTTCTTATTAGGCTTTTCTTTATATTTTGCCATTTCCTCATTCATTACAGACTACAGACGATAGGTATACATCACCTGTAAAATCTTATGAAAATCAAAAATTGTGCTGTACAACCCATTTGTTGATTTAACTTGGATTGACCCTAATACAATGATCATTACAAAGTCACATTTCAAAAAATTTTTAAATATGGATTTACTAAAACAAAATTCATACCAAGGCTCCATTATAAACAATAAATTTGGGATATTTCAGGGATATAGTATATCCGATATTATTGGGTTTTCCTTCTGAATATACTTTCTAAGAGTTTTGAAAGTATTTTCCATAGTATACCATAGTACTCCATAGTTTTCCAATGTATACTATATATATATTGGGGATTTATTCTTTACTTGTTTAAGTATAAATAAAAGCAGGCACAAATTTCTTACCAGCTCATCATTTGGTGCTGATGATGGTGCTTTTCCTGCTTGTATCAGCCCAGCCCGGCTCGAGGAATCCTTGAATTTGTAGGCCCGGCCCAGAACAAATTTGAAACGAACATCACGGCCTAGCCCAGCCTGTGCGGGCCCATAGTTAAGGAGTAAAAGTTCAAAAATTCCAGAAATTCTAAAAAATATAAAGATGAACAAATAAATCGATAAATAAATATTTTTCAGGCATAAGTTTTAAAATTTTTTGCAGGTAGCAGGAAGGCGAATAAAAAATTAACACTAGACACAAGTCCAGCCTGGCCCGGCCCAGGCTGTTGACAGCAGATTTATTACTCCTGTACCCATAGTAAGGCATGCGGGCCAGCCCAGCCCGTGCAGGTCTCTAGCGTTTTCTCCGTAGTGTCCCTGGACAGTAGCGGATTCAGGGGAGGAGCTAGGAGGCTTCACCCTCCTCCCCCCCAAAACAAAGAGATTGTTAAAGGGTAACATTATGCACTTTGAATATGTAAAGTGATCTTTTTTTAATCACTTAGCCTCTCCCAAAAGTTTTTATTGGTTTAGACTAAAATTTTGCTTTATTTTGTACATTTTGTATTTGTGAAATAAGCTTTTTTCAAAATTTAGCCCTTCCCAAAAGAGAATTTCTGGATTCGCCATTGTCCCTAGGAGATGAGTGTTGGAGCTCCCATGGACAAAATGAGGAAATGCGCCAAGTTGGCAATTTTTGAAATTGTGCCGAGAAGACCCCTAAACTAGGAATTAACCAAGAATTGTTTTTTTTATTAAAGGTAGCTAATTTGTAACAGATGACAAAATTATGTATACTTTTAATTATTTAATATTATTTTTTCCTATTTATAAGCAATTAGATATTTCTAGAAACTTCAGCTCTGATACTATGTAATGTTTCCAGGAATATTGGATTCTAAGCATTTTGCTAATAAAATAACGATATATCATATCTATCCAATTATTCTGAAGTCAAGGTAAAAAAAAATAATAATAAATTTTGAAGAAATGGGAAAATTAAGAGCGAAAAAAAAAAAAATTTAAATTGGACTTAAATGAATTGATATAAGCATTGATATAAGAACTTTGACTTCTAGCAATAAAGGTGAAGTATCGTTAGAATATGTTTGACAAAGATTGTAAAAGAGTTTTAAATAGGCAATTTTAATACAGGGTGCAAATTGAACATTTTCTTCAGGGGGGGGACATTTGAAAAGAAAAAAAAAAAGGAGGGAAGACGTAAAATGCTCTTCACATAATATATTAAGTATTACATGACAAATGCAGTCGCCAACATGTCTGGGAAGGCACTTAAACAAAAGTCGACCCCAGATTTTCTGTGCACACATATTCCTGCCTATGTCGATTCTACGTCTACCCTCAAATTCGGCTTGTGGTGAAACAGCGCTTGTTCGTTCATTTTGCAGTCTTAATTTGTTGCAGAATGGGAAGTGGCATCAGGCATGTATATATCGATTTCAAAGGGACATTTGTAACTTGCTCTTTTGTCTAGTAAATAAAATAATTTCTATTTTCAATACTTAAAATTGTTAGGTACTGTTGAATTTGTAAGGACAGGGACTAATTTTAACATTTCTCCAGCAGGGGATAAATAGTATCCCTGGCAGGGATCAATTAATATCTCTCTAGCCAGGGATATTACATTTTTCAGCCAGGGGCAATCCCGGACATCCCCCCCCCCCGTCAATTCACACCCTGTTTTAATATAGATTTTAATTCCAAAGAAGTGTTTTATGGAACAAGGAAGAGAAATACAGCACATTTATGGATTATGATGCAATTTCTAACGTTATGAAACAAGGATTACAAATAGGACCTACACATGTATTATGATACACTTTCCTATGTAATGAAGCAAGAAAGACTAATAGGGCCAATTCATGGATTATGATACTCTTAACATATAGCACTTCAGTGTGTATTTAAAATATGAAAGTGTTTTAGATTTCTTTTCCCATTTTTTAATTTTTGAAACCTTTCACAATCCAACTTGTTACGCATCTTCGACTGTATTAACCCTACCCTTCCTCTATGAGATCAACCCGTTCTAACCTGATTTATCTTTGAATTAAATATGTTTTTTTTTTTTTTTTTTTTTTTTTTTTTTGATAATGGATACTGAATTTGTAACTAAAACCTAATATAAAATGCTAGTTATTAAATTTTTGAGGAAAATGTCTTTTTTTTTTTTTTAAAGCGTACAAATTAGGATAAGACTCCATCCTGTACGGCACTAGGTGATTTTTGTGTCCTCAGGGGCTAAAAGAGTTGATCTAAAGGTTTTTTCTTTTCTTTCTTTCTAATGGTCAGGTCAACAGCCTACTTGCATTAGACTTGACCTCTATGAGGGTAGGAGATGTTGGTCATTTCATTATGGGGGCACCAAATAGGCAGACCAATGCTGCCCCTATGAGTGGTCTTCTAATTTTGAATCCATTCCAGATGTGAGACCTAGCACTTGGATTGACATCCCCAGCAGTATCGCTTGAACAAAGAGGACATTGCAGCGACGAAAATTTTAGGGCACCAGCATTATCTTTGGTTTACACAGTCCACAGTACAGTCGAGAGAGGAGTACACCCTCTCATGAACAAGCCACTCTGGTGCTGCTTCACTTTCGGTGTTCTAATGGGAACCAAGTTTAATTGACCTATTTGCTGCTGGACTAATCTAAAGGTTGAAAATAATTTTTCAGTTGATTCTGAATGAGCTGCGATAACTGGTCACCTAATTCAAAAATGTGTAAAATCGTTACTATTCTCATTTGAAGAACGTTTTTCCCAAGATACTCTGCCAGAGATACTGTGTAGATCTTTATTACGTCATCCATAAACGTTGATGATGGATATATTTATTTATTTTTAATTCCGAAAGTTTAGAAAAAGAAAAAAAAACTTAGAAAATTCCATATACTGCCCTTTCATACGACATCCATTGATAGTCACTTGAATTCGGCTGCTCATTAACAAAAACAGCAATGACAGCCGCTGCTCTTTCTAGGTAATGTTTAATCCCTAAAGCATAGTAAGTATGAAGAAACATTGGGTTAATTCAGATCAAAGTAAATTAGTGAAACATTCCCAATTTTAACTTCCATTGTCAAAGATTCCATTTTAATAAAAGGTGCTGCCACTTTTACCACAGACTTAAGAATGTGTTACAGTGTTCCTAACTTAAGGGACGCTTCGAGGCAGCCCTGAGTATCTGGCGGCTGTATGCACCGCACACATTGCACACATGGGCAGCGCAGCCCTGTGTAGGATATATTTGTATTCCATACAATGTAATAATGTAATTGATATATTGAACAGTGATTTATGTATGATTTTGTTAAATTTAATTAATTCTGCAATAAAGTAGTGTTTGTAAGAACACAATTTTATTATATCATAGCAATACTATTCAAATTTACCCAATGTACTTCTAATTTGATAAATAAATTTTAAGCAAAGTACTCCACAAAATTAATTCACTGCGATCTTAATCTTTTCTTGGGTGTGTGGACTTGTTAATGTTTAAAATTTATTTTGAATGGCCATTTATTTAAAAATAGATTGAATTACTTATGAAATGTAGGAACACAAATTTATCACTCTGTGTTCCTACAAACTTTTTTTTTCTTTTTCAATATGCTTTCAAAAACATGTACTTAAACATAAGGGCGGATTAAAAGGGGGGGGGGCAGAGGGGGCGACGGCCCTCCATCCCGAGAAAAAAGAAATTCATGTAAAAGATCTTATTTTACTTCCATAAAATGATTGCCACTGCTAAACACCCCTTGTAGAATCTTATCTACAGATTCTTCAAAATCCCACAATAAATCTAGGTAAAAAAGCATAAGCTCTTACCTGATTCCTGCATAGGCATTATACCACCTTTTTAATCATTAAAATATCGGTCTTTATTATTAACACAATCCGTTCTCGGTTAACTACAACACCTAACAGCGTGTCTACGTTCTTACGAAACCTTGAGAACTACTGACACTGAGGCCAGGCAAAAAAGTGCCTAAAAGGCCTCACGCCGGCGCGGACATTATGTCAAAACACTGCCGGAGTGTCTGGTGTTTTATAGTAGGATTATTCCACACCCCTAACAACAGCAATGCCCTTGTTTACTTTCTCAATGTCTTTCTTAGTGCGTAAGAAAAAATTTCTATAGCTGAAGTAAAAAATCTTCACTTAAACAACTTATTTGTTTTCTTCCCCCCCCCCCCCACTGAAAACGACGCTGTTTATGAGATCGCTTTGTGTTTGCGCGGGAAAAAAAGGTTCATTTTTTTTTTTTTTTTTTCCAGACCAAAATGCTCATTCATGTCATAGCATTAAGTTGATTATACATGTTTCTTTACCAAATTTCCGATTTCAGAAATGCATATGCAAGATGAATTTGACACTGAATTTTTAGATTCGTTAGTTACGAGTGTTTACTGAATGAACAAAATTCATGCACAGAAAAAACAATACAACCTTTTTTTAAGAATGAAATTTAAAAATTGTACTTACCGTAAAGTTTCTGTGCTTCTCTATGTGCCATTGATGTTACAAATCAAATACAAACAAGCGAAGTGATTATTCGATTGTTTCTTGCTGCAAAGGCGAAGCTGGTTCTGTCACGTGATATGACGGACCAATCAGGGCTCTTATAGAGAGAAACGCTCCATCGGAGAAGAATGTGTAGTTTTTCGACCAAATTCACATTAAGCGTATAGTGCACTAAACAGGGAGGGCTGAGGTGGTGCGTTTATGTCCGCGAAGGAGCGTTTCTTGGAGTTTTTAAATGGAAAAGGATTTAAATCGGCTGTTTAGAATTTAAATCAATAAAGGAGCGTTAATTTAGCTCGATAGTTTTAAGCGTGCAGCATTAGTGTTGTGCATTCCAGTATCAATTTCCATTAAGTGAAGATTATTTTTTTCTTCTTCCTGCAGTTTTTGGTGAAATATTGCTCGACAGGTGGTCGACAAAATTCCTCATCGCCGCGTGTAATCGCAAGTGTTTTAATGCAAAACGGAATCTCAAGTGTTTATTTTTTCAAATCATCAAGAGTGTGCTTGTCAAGGCGTATGTAATCTGCGCTGTGTTTTCATCCGCTCGTGTGCATTCTAAAGTATGTTTTCACGGGAGTAATTCAGTTACCGGGTGTCGCCTATTTTTGGCGACTTTTTTTTCTCGCCAACACCCGCTACTTGGCGCTTTTTTTTTGTCGCCAAATTTTTCACGTGTGAAACACCATTTTAGAATACGATAAAATAATACAACATGTTGAGCACTGTCAGGAAATACAAATTACTTTAACACATTAAAATTCCACAGATATTCCACTTAAAAAAAAGCAATAAAACAAAATACACCATCCATACTTAACACTAAAAATTGTCAGCAAATTCAGTAACAGGCAATTAAAAATGAGCAAACAGTAAACCACTTTTAACTAAAAAAATTTCAGAATATTAAGCAATCTAGTTCTACAGCTATGTAAACTATGCAACCAGTGGACCGTTTTTAACTAAAAAAACCTCAGTGGATTCAGCAACCTAGTTGTACAGCTATGTAAACTATGCAACCAGTGGACCGTTTTTAACTAAAAACCTCAGTGGATTCAGCAACCTAGTTGTACAGCTATGTAAACTCGGCAACCAGTGGTCCGTTTTTAACTAAAAAAACCTCAGTGGATTCACCAACCTAGTTGTACAGCTATGTAAACTAGACAACCAGTAAACCGTTTTTAACTAAAAGAACAACAGTGAATTAAGCAACCTACTCTAGCTAATGTAAACTGGGCAAACACAGGCTCGTTTTCAACTCAAAACAACATCGGTGGATTAAATAACCTACTTATACACATTTACAATTCACATTGAAAACCTTAAGCAATTGCAAAAATTCTTTAAAAAAACACTTACCTTTATCTAAAGAAACTCCTGAAAAATATCCAAAACGCACAACAGCTAATAACATAACACCAAAACGCTTTCTTTTACTAACCAACCACAAAACCAACATATACTAACCACACACCAAACAAATTTCCTCGTTTTAAAACCTCGGTTTACCGATTACAGTTAAATTGCCTTAACCAATCACAAAATCCCTTTACCAAACATCCTGGTATCGTTTAATGAACCCACCGAGCGTTTTTTCATCAAACTACAGCATCATCCAACACCTCAACTCAATCTACACAGGTTACAACAGACATCTGACTCTAAGGCTAAAGTAAACAAACTTTCGACCAAACTCCAAGCTTGGCGACACATCGGCGCTTGGCGAGGACACCCGGTAACTGAATTATCCCCGCTTTCACTTTGTGTGTGTTGCAAGTACCGCTTCGTCTAAGTGCACGTGCTTACGCCAAAATGCATTTATTTTTTACACGTGCGCAAGCACAAGTGATACCGTGCGTAAGTGTGTTCAAGTGATGCTGTGTTCATGTGTTTTTTCCTGCCCGCGAGTCGTGTTGTTTTGTAGTGGGCTGTGTCAGCGCAACTCAAGTTGGATATAAAAATTTCGTTGCTTCAAGGTGTTATAGCCAACCCTGGGTGAGTCGTTTCCAATTTATTTATTTTTCTTTCTCTTTTATTGCGCTGCTTGTATTTGATACCCCTCGTGCTGTTTTGACATGTCTCTGCCTTGTGAAAATGCCAGTACCGGCGACGGCACGTCCGGCCCTACCCAGTTAGCACGTGTTGCTGTTAAATCTCCCCCATTTTGTCGTACCGACCCCTCACTATGGTTTATCCAACTAGATGCACAATTTAAATTAGGCGGAATCACCGCCGATGACACCCAATTTTACACGGCGATCTCCGCTACTTCGGATTTCAATTAATGTATAATACAAATAAAGGAGAGTGTATTTATATATTTTAGAAAATTATTAATATTTGAACGCCAATTCATCTTACTTTTCTGTTAAGTTGGTAAAGCTTTTCAAATTTTGAGACCCCCCTCCCCCTATGCATGAATGCCTATATTAGTGTTTCTATGAGGGGAATGTTCTTATCAGGATGTAAAATACTACAGACTGTCCTAGTACTAGTACAATACGAACTTCAGTAAAGAACAAACAAACAAACAAAAAATTAACTTTAGGAACACCTAAGGAAGGGCACGATCTACCTTTCTATATGAGCACTAATTTGCGTTCCAAGCAACTTCGATTAGGAACAAAAATAAAATGTACCCCTCTTTGCACCACTTTTGGGTCCATGTGCATTCCCGCATTTGTATTGGTCATCCTGGACTCACGGATCGCTCCCCCCCCTCCAGGCCGTCTATATAGTGAATAGTGTACTGAACTTTTTTGTATTATTTTACTACTAAAGTGCTTGAAAGCACAAGATGAGCCCCTTCCCCTCCCACCAACAAATGCAACAGTACTCCTCTCTGCAACATCTCGGGAACTCGGGCAGACGTCCATGAAACTGAAGGAAACTGAAAACGAAAAACGGTCATCCATATCATCATCAAAGTATGGTATTACATATCAGTAAATTTGACCTTGTAGATAGCTCTGAAAGACAAGTTTGGGAAAACTCAGAGAAGGTTTTTGCCTAAGGAATGGGGTGAGGGTGCCAACAAAGCTGTACTGTATAAATATTCGGAGGAGCATATGTGTTTGTGCCCTTTCAGGGATAGCCATTCAGGTTAGGTTATTATCGGAAATATTCGAACCGTTTCAAGAGCTATGGTTTCATAGATGATGCTTATCTTTCAATATTTATCCATGATTAAAAATAATTTACTTTTAAATTTCAAACAAAAGTCCTTTTTCGGTGCAAAAAAACTTCAAAAATATTTATTTCCTCAGAAGTTCAAATAACTTCCTCTGTTGTGGGTAGAACTCTAAACGTTAAACAAACAAACTATATTACAAATTTGCACGAAGTAAAGTAGTTTTTTTTTTCCAACTATCGTAATGGCAGGTTACGAGTGAAACAATTCCATAGTATTGCTCTGATTGAATAAATTTTAATCAGGTGTATTAGAAAAATATCTGCTTCCTCCCGTATGAAGGGTACACAGCTAGTTTGAATTACAAATCGATCATTCATTACAAATAAACAGGATTACTGTTCATTACAACGTAAGTACATAATTATTGATAACTAATAAATTCACGTACATAATTATTGATTAAATCGAACAAAATACAACATGTGGAGAAAAATGTGTATCGCTTATGTATACCGTACGCATATACCAGCTGTGTCACGCTGCGGCCTGTGCGCGCACAACTTTTTGAATTTTAAATATGCACACAAATCGAGCGCGGAATTCGAAAAGTAACTAAAATAAAAAATCAAATATTTCCAATGCTAACCCAGTGAAAAGTGCGGTAAAATGTATACGAACGTATAAAAATATGTGAAATTGTGAGAATTTCATAAATAAATGTGCGATACCCTTACAGCCTTAAAAAACATTAATTTTTTTTTTTTTACAAAGAGTTTTAAATGTATAAAAATGTGAATAAACGTTCATAAATGTTTATTAAAAGATAATGTGCCCAAACCTGTTTAATTGCATAAATAGAAAGTTTAGAAAGCTTGACAAGAATTTTTCATCTCGTAACTTTTACTTCTGGTCTGTTCAAGGGAAATCCCTGGGGTTTTTTTGGGGGGAAAAAGGGCTTTGAGAATAGAAAAGGTTTCTCCGTTTGCTCCAATTCATTATACAACTGGTCGACTAAAATGGGGGAGTGAAAACTGTCAGCTTCCGTAGAGCCCCCCTCGTCAGAGATCAGCTTGGCTTTTCGAACTGCGGGGAAAATCTGAGGAGTGAAAGGGGTAGGAAAGGAGAGAGTCGACCAGTTGTATAGTACAGCGTTGAGATTGGCGTCTTCCGGTTGCGTTACTTTCGCTTTATCATGAAATTTATGGTGTGGGTGGACTGGGAATAAGACTAGGAAAGGCGGGGGGGGGGGGATTTCATCGTCGATTGTCAGCTTCGGCATCTGCTGTAGTAGTGCTGAAGCAGAAAAATCAAAAACAAAACTGGTGTTTTGTTGAAATTGATTTTTCTCTTAGTTTAGATTTAGCTATTGCATTAGCATCTTGGAATATTGTTCATCGAATCGTTGAATAAGCACTTCTTCTGTGGTTGGATCATTTTTATGTCTTGTAAATAATGATAACAGTTATCTAAATAAATTAATCCAGTCAAAAATGAACAAAAATTTGTAATTTATATTTTTTAAGTGAATCTAATATTGTTTATCATGCTGTGCATGAAGTATATACAATCATATATCTATATCGTGTATATTGAATCCGACATTACAGTACTTAAATTTATATTCAGTTCAAGTAAATTAATGTTTAAAAAATGAAGATTTTGTAATATTGTCTTTTACTAAATACGGAATTTAAATTAATGAAAGCGACACAGACGAAGTATACTAGTTCTTTAGCTCTTCTATAGTGTTTCATTATATTTAATTAAAATACTGACAAGTCTAATCAAACAGTTATGAATATTATGTCATTTTAGGAGCTTTCAGAATGAAATATTGTTTACTTATGTAAGCAATATTGTATTACTCAGGTAAGTAATCGTAAATTAAGCCTAGCCTAAATAATTCTCTCTAGAATTTCAGTTTTTCCATTTATTTTTACATACATGGTATGAGTAAGGATAACAAAAGTAAATAAAAAGCATCGGAAAAAAATTTGATTTTAAAAAGATGTGCATATTGAACAGTATATTATAGAACGTTAATATAATTAAAATATTTCTACCAAAAATTACTGTTAATATACTTGATTGAAGAAAGCCAGAATGTTGTTTGCTAAGTTTTTTTTTAAAACATTTTACAATTGTTGTTGTTGTTGCTGAAGCCCTCTGGCAACCGCGGAGCGCTGCCAGATCCCTCAAATAGGCAGGCGATGGGCGGAAGGGGCTGCTTCCATTTTAATGAGTCCCAGTGGGAGGTAGTCCGACTCAGCTTGGGGTCCCCTAATTTTGAACCAATTCCAGAGGAGGGACCCACCCCCTGAAATCGGCACCCCCAGAGGTATTGTTTAACAATTTGGAGGACATCGAAGCCACGACGGAGTTTACGTGCACGAGCTCCCATTAGGGTACACGGTCCCACAACATTCGAGCCGAGAGGAAGTTGACCCTCCCAAGCACTGGCCAAGCCGGCTGCTGCTTCACTTTTCGTGTTCTTATGGGAACGGAGTTTAGTGCCCAGACCACTGCGGGTTTTACAATTGTACTAAAGTACAGGGTGGCCATAATTAAACTGCAAGTGTTCAAGGGGTGCTGGAGAGAAAACTACCAGGAGTATTTCAGTGAAAGTTGGTTTCTACACGCTTCAGACCATGCGCAAGCCAAATATGCAATAAAAAAATCGCCATTTTCACCCAATAGATGGCGCTGTATCGTGTTTCAATGCTTGTAGACGTCATATATGCAAATTTTAAGCCCATCGAATAGTGAAAAAACAAGACCACATTGAGTAATGGTTAATCATGACTCTGAATAAGAAGGAACGTGCATTGTTAGTGAAGACTTATTCTATCTCTACTGAATTATTCTATCAGAATGGTAGCAATTATTCAGCTACTCTGAAAGAATACCATCGTATGAAACGATTAAGAAGAGGTCCAATGAGAGTCAATGAGAATAAATAATGGTTTTTCCAAAGCGTCTTTTTGAATTGTTTAATTTGTGATCTTAATTTACGTTAATTTTTGATTACATGTTACTGCAAAAATTTAATTACTGAAGCAAATTGTATGGAATTTTGATAAACTATAAATGATGTTTTATATTGTTTATATGCCTCTTAGAATGTCACTATGCTCTGTCTATCAGTTTTGGAAGTTGTATATGCCATTGGTGAGCTTTGAAATACGGTACAGCGCCATCTATCGGGTGAAAATGACGATTTTATTTTTGCATATTTGACTTGCGCATGTTCTGAAACGTGTAGATACCAAATTTCACTGGAATATTCTCGGTGATTTTCTCTCCAGCACCTCTTGAACACTTGCAGTTTAATTATGGCCACCCTGTATAATACATGTTAAAAGAGACGTATATTTTCATTTTTAAATTGAATGAAATAGTCATAATAAAGCTACCAAAAATCAAAGAACCTGTTCTCAAAAGAACAGGAAAAAGAACTGTTCTTTAAAAAAGAACGGGAACGGTGAATAATGGTTTTCCCCACCTCTAGTCTCTAGTAAATCAGCCTCATGACATATACTTGGGTCATGTTTCTCTTGCAAGTGGTACAGCAGCAGCTATTAAAGACGCCATTATGAATCATAAAGAAAAGCCTTAACACTGACACGTTACTTGCTGTTGGCTGTGATGGCACAGTAGCCAACATCGGACGTAAAGGTGGTGTCATCAAACTGATGAAAAGATAGCTTCGAAAGCCACTGCAATGGTTAATTTGCCTGTTCCATGCAAATGAGCTGCCACTTAGGCACTTAGTAGAACATTTAGATGGGCCTATTGTTGGACTACAAAGTTTTTCTAGTACGATCGGAAAAATTGTGAACTACTGCCTGTTAAGTTTGTTCCTATCCCGTCAGAGATATCAGAGGTTTCTTCTAAAAATTTAAGCACTGATCAGAAGTATCTCTTGGAAATAAATCAAGCTGTTACTACAGGACAATGTTCTGAAAATTTAGCTTACAGAAATCCCGAGAAATTGTCCCACTCGAGGTGGTTGGTTAACCACGGCTAACCAAATTTTGCACGTCTACGTTGCTGAGCCAAATCCTTCACCTGATCTCATTGCATTAATATCGTACATTTTAAAAGTATATTGTCCAGTTTGGTTTATGATAAAGGCTACTCCATCATGCAAGGATGGAGCTATCCACTTATGGCGTATGATCAAGCTGTGACGATAGCACATTACCTACCTTTACTTGCATTGGGACAATTGGGACGAGAGCTGGGGACTGATGGAAGATAATAACGCTCGCTGATTGGCTGCTGTCTCGGAGCTGATGCTGAAAGCCATTTTGAGCGCGGTGCCTCTTTCGAAAGTTCGCTAGGTATTTTTTTTTTAATCTGACAGTTGTTGCTTTTTTCAAGATGTCATATTTTACGAAAGATAAGCTGCCATCTTCCTTTATAAATGAGAAGAATCTTCTTCAAGTAGTACAATTATTCGGAGCAATATTCGAAATGTGGAAGAATGCAGGAGATGGGTTTCTGAATTTGGTGATCTTACAAACAACAAATGGAATTCAAGAGATTCCAAACCTCACGGAAAAAGATTTTTGTGCTTGTAAGTATTATATATTTCCTATTTTCTCTTTAAATATTAATATTACTTTTAGTTCTTTTTACCCCTGACATTTATTCCATAACGAAAATGTGATACAGAAAATAAATTGTACAGAAAATAAATTGATACAGAAAAAAAACTGTAAATATTAAATTAAACCAGCCAAATCCAAAGCGACATTAAATTTTGTGATAAATAAATAATTATTAGTAGTAATATTTCGTTATTTCATTTTTTTTCTCAATTCACTCATCAATTAAAATTTTGAAAAAAAGTCTCATTAAAATATTTTAATTAATTATAATTATTATTGTAATGAAATTATAAAAATTGATATAAGCTCATGAATTATATGTTTAATATTATAATTTATAATTAATTATTTTTTTATTATTATACATTAAAACATGATATAAAATTTTCTACTATGATATTTAATACAAATTGACATCACAAACCATCTATCTTAATCCATTATGTATTTCAAAATTTGTGTTTTTTAAAATTTCATCTGAGGTGTATGAAAATGCAATATTAAAATTAGTGTTAAGATAAGCATTTTTGCAATACACGAAAACTAATTTTGTGTTATAATAATAAACATTTCAGAATTTGACTAGTGAACACTATTTAGCTGCATAAAAACGATGTAATTTAGATTTTCATGCTTTAGAGTAGATTACTATTATGAGTTAGTAATCTCTGCTGCTAATATTTAAAGCATCTAGTAATCGTCTATATATAGATATATATTTCATTTCTGTTAGGGTTTAATTCCCATGAAACTTTTTAAGTAAAATTTACTTTATTGATTAAAAAAAAAAGTATTCCATGTTAAGGGGACAAGGAACTTTAAAATGAAAACTGTCATTTCTTAATTTTTAGTCTCAAAATATATGTAAAGTTGTTTAAAACAAAGTTTCACATTTACAGTAATACTATAAATAAAAAATTAAGTTATTAAAAAAATATATTAATATCTTTGAGAACAAAATGTGCATTTAATATTTTTTTCAAAATATCCCATGCGCATTTCAAATTAATAAAAAGTTGTAATTTTTTTATAGTACACTGTAATGCATGTATGAACATAATTGTGCGTTAAATTTTCAAACAAAGGTTATTTAATAGAGATATAGGAATTTAAATGTAACAATAGGATGGAAGTTCGAAAAAAAAGCTACATCTCAGAGGAATTTATTTTTTCTAAAAGGCTTACCCTTGTCACATATAAAAATGAATGCACATATATGTTCGTACATATATTGCAAGTGTATATTAAAAAAATTATAGCTTTTTATTAATTTGGAATGCGCATGTGATATTTTAAATAAAATAGAAGGCGTATTTTTTTCAAAAAATATCAATTTTTCATTTAAAAAAATTATTGTTTTTAATTTTTAGTTCCAATATAGATGCAAACTATTATGCTAGACAACTATGATTTTGTGTTAAACAACTTTACGCACGATTACAAGTAAAAATTCAAAATTGAAAATTTTGAATATCGAAAGTTCCTTGTCCCCTTAAAACAATTTTAAAGAAGGTATGTACAGTAATAAAAGATTCGATTACTGAAATTGTATACTATTGTCAATATTATTTGAGCAAAATGAATTCCACAAGCATTCGATTTTCCATTCATAGATGGCAGCACCAAAAGTACAAAGCGTTCGTAACCAATCAGCGAGCGTTATTATCTTCCATCAGTCCCAATTGTCCCAATGCAAGTAAAGGTAGGTAATGTGCGTCCCGATACCTTGGTGAAGAACTTATGTCAGTGACAAATCCTGTTATACAGAGCAAAATGGGTTCTTCGCCCACCCTGAAAACATTCTTCTGTCTATGCTGTCAGGCAAGAGAACACACCTCCAAGAGTTGGCAGCTCGTAGAATTTTGAAAGCCCGAGAAAAACCCGAAATCCAAAATGTAAGAGATTTCAATGTTCCAGCGCTGAATTTCAAGGCGCAGGATTACATTGATCTGATTGATTAGAAATGTCCTTTATCCAAGTTACTTCACTACCCCTTATTTCAGAAATCGAGAAAGATGAAATCAAAGGAATGGAATTTACAATCCCGATTTTTTGACATTTTCAAAATACCCTGTTAAAAAAAATTTCAAAATGCTATGCCGTAAAAAAGTGCCGTTATAAATAACTGTTAAACGGTCACATTTTCTTCTTCTTTTTACATGTACGTCTTTGTCAAACAATTAAAACCATTTTCAGGTAAGCAGTTATTTGTAATGAATAGATATTTTTTCCCTCTATTTGTACACCCTCCAAAAAAAATATTCGAGCAAGAGAGAAATTTCCTACGTTGGTTTCGTATATTGAAAATTATTTATCATAAAATATGAATTAGGCTATGTATAAATATGACTTTCCATATTTCTAGCAAGTTGTGCGTTTTTCAAAAACTCAATTAGTATTCGCAAATCTAAAATAGGAAATTTCTCTCTTGCTCGAATACTTCTTTTGGAGGGTGTACTTTACTGTTCCCTGCAGTGGACCCTCAGGATGTTTGCTGGCAATTCTAAAATTTTGCACGACCATTAATAGCGTTTAACCAAAATTTTTATAAAAATTGGATTTTTAAACGCATATTTATTTTTATCTTAATAAATATGTGTAATTATGCTAAAATACTCAATTTTTCAAATTTTTGTGATACTTTGGTGCAATAGTGGACCCTCAAGATATATTTCAAAAATTTTGAAATTCTGCATTTTTCTTTTTCAATACAAAACACAACTTTTGGTCGCTATTGGATTTTGAAATTTAAAAAAAAAAGTTTTTTTCACTGCACCCTACTGATCATGCTTCTTTGAGGTGACTTCTGAATTTTAAAGAACAGAAGGTCAGACAGCTCGCATGATACAGAGGGCTGCAGCAGTACGATTTCGAAATCGAACATCGCAAATGAACATCTCACAAAAATGCAGATGTCCTCTATTCCTACGACCTTCTATGAAAGAATGTAAACATTGAGTGAACGCAGAGAATAAATACGGCATAGAGACGGACGTTTTCGTGAAAGTTTTAACAACGACGACTGTGCACCCGTGGTCTTCGAGTGAAATCCAGAAAGAGTATAGTTGGAAGGTTGAAATACTAAAACAATTCTGGTGAAGAAATTGAATTCGGCAGATTGACTGTCTTTGCAAGGGATTGCTCTATCTCATTAGGAAAGAAGTTATGAGAAAGATCCAGAAATACGACGTGACACTGTAAAAACAAGATACTCAAAATTAAGCAGAATGTACTCATTTTTGAGTAATGCTGATCTCATAATAGCTCCGAGTAATAAGTTTTCAAACTTAAGAAACTCATGTACTCATTTTTTTGAGTTCATGCAAGAACTCAAACATAAGTGTACGAATACTCAAATTTTTCGAGCACATTATGTACTCATTTTTGAAAACATGAAAACTCATTTTTGAATACATACAAGAATTGATATTTAATATATTTTTGTGGTATGCATTTTTGTTATATTTTTATTGTACTTAATACGAATACATTGATTATCGTTTTTTGTATGCACTCATACAAGAATCAATGTATTCTTATTAAATATACTATTTTTGAACATGCTGATTGAAATTTGGGAATAACCATTATCTTATGCGTAATCTTATGCATATCTTATGCGTAAGTAAAGAGTATATATTATTTGATTACTTGGTGTAAATTATTTCGTTTTGTCACAGTTTTTATTTATATTCAAGACACTGATCTGACATACAATCTAAATAATAAAAGTCCAGTTTATCTAGCGTGATATCACGCCTTGAAAAAGTAAAAACAGAATGGAAGCGAATGATTCATTCCGGATTCATTGAAAAAAATCACGGAACATAATCTCTGGCGTAGATCGATTAGACGACGTCATAGGGACGTCATACTCCTTATTTAAGTGAAAAAATTGATAGATTTTGGGCAAATTTATTCAGAATGCGTAAAATTTTGTTTGCACAACCAAGCCTAAACTGGATAACTGTACTTACCTGGATAACCATAACCATGCTTCACCGATCAGGTTTAACCTTGGCACAACACTTAAACATCTATTTGTAGGAATTCTTTTTTAAAAATTGGCAACGTAAACGTATATTGTTATTGTTTTTGGTTTTTGGAAGTCGCGCTTTTTTTTTTTTCATTGCTCTTACCGGAATTTTTTAAAATGTTAACGGCCTGATATTTGTGAAATCGAATTTTAAAAGTGTTTGAGTATTTTAGATTGTTTATTTTGTTTTTGTTGTAAGCGTTTATTTTTAATTCATTTAACCGGATGGATTTTGATTCTTTTGAGACATTTGTTTTGTTTTTCTCGTAAATCCAGAAGCGTTTATTTTTGAATTCATTGTTGTAGGATGTTATTTCGAAAATAACGAAAACAAAATAGCCGGCTGCTACATTGGGGTTACTAAAAGAAAAATTAAAGATCGCCAAACAGAACACATTAACGACATTAAATTCAATAGAGTATCTACAGCCTTATCCCGCCTCGCACTAAACACACCTATCACAATAAATTTCCAAGGAATACAAAAAATAGCTAATTTCAACAACCACACATATGCCTACTACGCGAATCGTTGGAAATATTATGAACAGAGGGCAGCATCAACGACATGACGCATGCTACGGTAGACGAGACCTGGAATGACATCATGCGCAGAAAGAACGGCGCGAAAGAAGAGGAGGCAGGAAGCCACATCATTTCCACGAGAAAGATGGACTGATGATGGTCGTGGAGCACGCGACCGAAATATATCTCCGGAGGATGGCGGTAGTAATTTTATTACGTTAACTATGGGAATACCTCCGTATTACATTTTAACCTTTTAATTGTCATAAGCATTTGTTTAATATTGAATTCGTTTTCTTTTTGTCGTAAACCCAGAAGCGTTAAATTTTGAATATATTGTTGTGCGATGTTTTTTTAACTTCTTTAAAAGTTGCCATTGGCTCTCTTCAGTTGAAAAACCGCAGTTTTTGTAAACGTTAAAGGTGTTTAAATGGAGTGTTTTTGTGAAAACTTATTTTAATGGATTTTGATTTCAACGTTGTTGGATCATAGCTTTTATTTAGGTTAATTTTGTGTCGGTTATTTTGATTTTGTCGTAAATCTATAATTACTAGCGGCAAGCCGTCCAACATCGCTGGCACGTGAAAATTCGTTTTAAAAAATTGCCGACCAGTAAGGTTGAATTTGTGCCTCTGTTAACTGTTTCAGTCAGTCTAACGACTATTCGTCTATGCAGTAGAGTAGCCAGGATTTCATTTCGGGAGGAGGGGGGGGGGTGCTGGGCATCAAATTGTAACCTAAAGTCGAACTGTAAACTAGGTATCAAACTGTAAACTAAGTAAAGGGTCCCAATTCGAGGGGAGGGCTGCGGCCGACTTCTGGCAACGCTCCTGCGTCTATTATTTTATTTTTTTTTAAATGGAGTCGTGTTACTGTGAACTTAGAATTTCTTTCTGTTGACTTTATAGAATTCAGAGTTGAGTTGTTGAAACACGACTCCAATTTTGAAAAAATAAAATCATAGACACGTAGTTATTAGACTGACACAGTAACATCCCCCTCCTTCTCTTCTGTGTTCGCATTGTGGCAGGAAGACTGGTTATTATACTAACGATGACTGTTAGAAGACATACATGTACAGAGGGTGTTCACAAGTTTTTGTAACGATTTTGCTAAGACATATATAGAAATAAATATAAGAATTTTATTTTCTAATGTGTTCAGTCTGACAGCCCTTTCTTTGAACTATCATATTACATATTGATTTCCAAGATAAAAGTCCTTTTCTTAAAACATCAAGGCTGGCATTGTTCAACTCCTCCTTCACAATCTTCCAGGGTTCACCCAATGTTTCGGGATGCCGCTTAAAAAGAGCTTGTTTTAAAAGTCCAAATGCACAGTAATCCATAGGAGACACGTCAGGGGACTTGGGTGGGATGCATTTAAAGGGAATAGCTTCATATCCTATTTCATTTCTCATTTTATCAAAAAATTGAGCAGTAGATTTAGAGGTACGGCTTGGAGATTTATCCTGATGGAACTTAACACAGTGAAGATTGTTTGGATAAAGGGATGGAATTTCTTCTTTAAAAATAGGCGTTAAAACATACTTCTTATAGTAATCCGAATTAATTTTGACATTTTTTTCTGCTTTCCTTACTGTAAGTTTTCCGTTATAAGAAAATCCAGTAATAACCATAAAACCTTTAGAAAAACTTTCCTTGTTTTCTCTAAACCAACTTGTTAAGTAAGTCATTTTCTCCTCTTTTGCGGTAGTAAATCGATCTTTTTCTATTGCAGTCGGATAAATGTATTCAATATTCATCAATTGTAACTACATAGTCAACTCCCTCTAATCCGCACTCACTGGGACCAAGGGTTGTGCGGATTATAGATCATTTTTTTTGTTTACATTTTTATATTTAGAATTTCCCTTTAAATTATAGTCAATTTACAGTAAAGAAATAGGAAATGATGAAAGAAAATGCATATGCTGTTGAATAAAAACACAATTAAATGTCAATATAAATACAATAAATAATACAATTAAATTTACTGAGAATTTACTAAAGGACAGATGAAAGAAAATATTTATGCTGCTGAACTAAAACACTACTTTTAATATTAAATACAATTACTAATACAAAATTAAATGAATACATTCTCTCTAAATTTTTATTTATTTTTCATTTTTTCAAACATTGCAGTGATTGTAATTTGTTTAAGAAATTTTAATTTTTCTTCAGAAATTTTGTCCCGAAGCCTTCTAATTGTTAATAACTCTTGGTCACTGACAAATGATTGCTTTTGCAAAATGTATAAATACTTGTCTCCCAGAGCTAACCCTTCAGCAAAAGTAATAGTACAGTAGGGGACCCCAAATCCGGAAGTTTTTCAACAAACAAACATTTTTTTTTTTTTTAAGGGCAGTTGTTGTTGTTTTAAATTTCTTTAAAAGACCGCTTTTAACTAAATATATCTATTATAAAATAAACAAGCTCAATCAGAAAGGGAGGAATTTCACTGGTCGCTCGCGAGGGGTGGGGTGGGGGTCATCATTTGTATATTTTATATCTCAGTATGTATTACATTAATTTTAGATCTTCGGTTTATCGTTATGTAAAAATATTCTATGCTATTATATAAGCTTTAAAGAGAAAAGAATGTTATCCTCTTCACACACACACATGCGTTACATTTCAAGTGCTGATGATTCATTATTTCTGCTTGTGCTCCTCCGGCAGTTAAATGTAAACAAAGAGAAAGGCCATGTGGTCTCTTTATGCTTTTCTTTCTTTCTTTCTATAGAACTACAGTTATGTGGAGAAAGTTTTTGTTGCATAATAAATCGCTAGACAGAAGATCAAAAGGGGGAGAATCGAAAAATTGCGCAACTGCTGTGTCGTCTGCCAAATTGCGGTTTGCGTTTAAAGTTAAACATGTTACATATTTTCACCCAATTTTAATTGCAACGGTCAGTTTTTCTCTCTCTCATAGAGCAAACGTTTCGTTGGTTTTTTTTGTTTCATTCAGCTAAAGAGTAAAGCGATGTGATTGGATGGTGCATTGCTTCGGAGTTCGTTATTTACATCCATTCAGTGAACACATGCAACTAAGGATATAAGTTTCTGTATGTTTAATTAGATGATAATATGCTCAAGTATATGAAATTATTTACTTCAAATACCTGTGGAAAATCATTAATAAATGTCTTTATAACATTCAGGCAATCAAATAACTTCTAAAACAGTAATACTACCAGTCAAATGCCGTTCAAAATGTAAACAAACTTGTTTGTTTACATTTGAAATATATCACGGATTACAGGCGTTCGCGGATTAGCGGGAGTTGACTGTATTTCTATTTTTCACCCGCCAAATAATTTTCATACAAGAATCTATACATAGTCTTACGCTGAGAAACATGTTTTGGCGTTAGGCGACGAACATCGTGTTTTCTTGCTTTGATTACCTTTAAATCGGATTTTATAATTTTGTTAACAGTTTCTACAGAGATATTTAAAGATTTTATGATAGTTTTTTGGGTAGTTGGATTTGCCTTTAAAACATGAGGTGCGACTTTAGATTTAATAAGAGGTGCATGTACTTTAGTTGGATATGCATTTTTTGCCTTTTCCCCAATGAAATATAAACTTTGGCGTTTCTTTCCCTTCATATTAATTATGTCACTTATTTTCCGTGTAGAAATATTAAGACCATGATTTTGATATCTTTGCACTTTTTGGTCGCGAAGAAACCGTCGGCGGACCAGCTGGTCGCCGGATGCGGCCGCTCACCGAATCGAGTGAAAGCGGCCCGTACGTTGCATAGGTTGGACGTGAAGCGGTTGGACCAGCTGGTTTTGCAAATTTCGGTTGCGAAGAGGCCCGTGTACCGTAGGTTGCACAACCTGTAGCAAAGCGGCCCCTGTGCTCTAGGTTGCACATTTTGGCCACGAAGCGGCCAAAACTGGTAGCCGAAGGTGGCTAGTGATCACAGAATTTTGCTAAGACTACCTGTAACTATTAATCTGAGATAAACTTGCCGAAAGCGTAACGATTCCCTAACACTTCTTAGAAAGCAATTGATATTAAAACTTTTAAAATCTAAAGAAACTTCGATATTTTTACTCTTAAAAAATACTATGTCCCCCCCCCCCAAAAAAAAAAGATCTCTCTAATACAGTGACCGGTTCATCCTAGGCATACAGTCTATGCTTACAAATGTAACTTATTGTTACGTGAGTGTACAGAATAAATAAACAATGAAAATTAACATACAAATGATTAAAACAAAAAAAAATTCTCCGGCGAAAGTATTCTTACGGTAAGTATACACTTGCGAGAGAGACCATTGGCGAGCGGTTCGGTGCGTTCTCGGGCTGCCGTCTACACTTGACAGACGGACTCCGAGATTTGCCTGATCCATCCTGCTCGCGAACAAGCTAGAGACCACTTCGGAGAAGGGCTGGGTCATTCGTTTGAGGGATAGCTTGTCACCCCCACGAAGGATGCTTGCTCGTGACGTCACCGCCTCCCTGTGGATGACAGTATGACAGGCGCCTGGAGCCTGGTATGCCACTTCTGATTCTGATTGGCTCTTCACGTCAAGTGACTTCTGTAGAGCTCTGATTGGTGCTCTCCCTGCTGAATGAATTTACTGCTTGAGGAGCGTATTTCAGAATCGGAGGAAGGAAGGAACGTTTCAGATATATTTGGCAATTTATTGCGCTTTGCACTGCATTACAATACTCTGTCTTGCCGTCTTTTAGCCAATCGCATGAACCCCTTGACGCTCCTCCTTAAAACTCCACCTCAAGGCGGGGCAAAGTTAACGACTGCAAAAAATTAACGACGAGCGGAGAATCCAGCTGTAACATAGAAAAATCACTTAAACCACGTTTTTTGCGAACGGAGTATGCAGTAATCTCGCCAGCACAAACACGCCATGAAGAGGAAATACACATACCGAAGAGCACCAATCAGAGCTCTACAGAAGTCACGTGATGCTAAGAGCCAATCAGAATAAGAAGTGGCATACCAGTCTCCAGGCGCCTGTCTCCGGATGGGAGAGAAAGAAATTTTTACACAACGCGTCCGTACTTACGAGAAGTAGGAGTTTTTTATTTTTTGGGTATTATTGATTCACCAATAATTAATTTCTGTTAGCATGTCACTGGCCAATGCCATAGTTTTTCAGTCCTAAAAATTGATTTTTTCAAACAATAATAAACAATAATATATTTTCAAACAATAATAAACTTTTTAAACGGGTTGTTTTAATATTGAAAGAATAGGAAAAAATTGTGAACGGCAAATAAGAACTTTTTAAGCGGGAATTTCTTAAATGGGTTTTACTGTATATTTTTTTAACATTTCATTTCTGGTAAATTTTATTTACAATTTCCCTCCATGTTTATTTTTTGTATGGTTGTGCTTCTGTTCTTAAAAACGGGTATTTTACAGTTTACTGTAAATTGTTTTATTATCTATGTGTACAGCTGCGGAAAAAAAAGTCCCAATTGCTCTTTATTTCGCCGTCGTTCGTCGTACAGCAAAGTTATATATACCATTCGTTTGCAAATAACGCGTACTTTAATTTACAATTAATTTAATTTGCATAAGGGGCCGTCTTTATATTTAATTCTGCATCAACTTCGTTTTTCTCAATGTCAACGCCATATTTTGACTTTATTAAACGAAAGAAAACCTTCAAATTACCCTAAATATAAATTTTCACCAATTTCTACGATAATTTCCGGAGATATTGCGAATTAATTTTTGCGCGTTTTTAAGGGACTTTCTGCAAATTAAAAAACGCTATTTGTAGGTTCCGAATTTTTCACTTTTCATTAATTTCGCTCGCGAGAATTAAAAGAAATTAATATTATTTCAAGGAAAATATTGTTTCCATCTCTCTTAAAGTTTTTTGTTCTGAGAATATCAAGGGTAGAATAGAATATTTAGTCTGTGGTCCAAATGACCCTTGAGTTCATAACTTCCTTGGTTCGTTCACATGATTTAAGAGAAAAATGCAAAATGACTGCTCACGATTTTGAAAATCTTTGTAATTTTGAAATTGTTATTGAGTATTTCCGTTGATGGTTCTTTTAGACAGGTGAAATGTTGGCAGGAGTTAAGAGGCTGCTCTCTGCTCTTCTGACTACAAGCTTGAATATTACTCAGCTATGGTCGAACTTGAAGAATGATTTCCTGGTAGAAAATTTATTTGTTTGAATTTCATGTAAAAAACGCAATTACTTTTTGCCGACCCAATATTATCACCGTGCTTGTTATTTCACTTTCTTCATTTAATACTATCGTCTGCAAAGTGCAATATTCTTAAGACTTTTGGCGGTATTTTAATTTATAGTTAGATGAAATTTTTTTACCGAAAAACGTGATTTTGAATGTTCGATAAAGTATGGAGAAGTCCAAAGACCTAATGTTTCAGATAATAAAAAAAGGTCACATTCATGCCTCGAAAGTTGAGAATGTTAGTTTTTCAGAAATAGGACATTGTATTAGAAGACATACATCTACTGCATCTAATTCTATAGCTGGAAAATATTTTATTTGGGGGAATATGGTAGCGGACGCAACAATACACGCTTTATAGGATCCCCATCAAACTGTAAAATCTCTAATTTATTTGCTTAAAAATTTGATATTTTTAATACTGGTATCTTTTATTGTTTTTGCACAAAATAAATCTAATTTACGTTTATTTTATGCAATTTTCAAAAAATTTTCACTTAATAAATTTATATATGGTCCCTTAACTCATGAAAACAACACATTTTATTTAATATAAATTAAACTACTGAACGTAAAAATTTGAAATTTTGCACAGCCATGTAATATTAATTTCTGCATCTATTTCCATCGAAATTTGGCTAGGTCGCTATTCATAATTTTTTTGAATATTAATTTAATAATTCATAATTCATATTAATAATTTATTAATCATAATAACATTAAATTATGTTTGGGTCGTTTAGTTCTAATAGTACGAATAAAAATCAGCTTCTTACTACCAATATTATATGAGATATGAATTGAAGTATGAAAAAATATTTTAACCTATGGGGAGGGGGATTTTGGGTGCTCATAACTCACTCATTTTCTGTCCAATTTTATTGAAAATTGTTGTCCGGGGTTAAAATTAGCTAAATTTCTGAAATATGAAGTGAAATCTAGGGGTTATTATTTTGATATCGTTCTGTTTTCTTTTTTAATTTTTTATAGTAGGGTAGAGGCCAGAACGTGTGGAATGAATATCTCTTTTGATATGCCACACAATTACCTTTCTCATATATATTATTTTGTCCAACATTTTGTAAAAATTAATTATATGGGCGTTCTTACCGTTCGCGTTTTTTCTGCCTCCCCCCCCCCCCATTTCTCAAAGACATCATAAGGAGGTAAAGAAATAGAAAAGGGTTTACGAAAAACAGAAGTAGATAAAACGCTAGGATTTATTAAAACATAGACACTATGAAAAGGTAAAGAATTGTTGCACTGTTCTTCAAACAATAGAAAGTAAATTAGAAACATCACAATTAGGCAGAGGCGCAGAGAGCCAAGTCGGGGCCCCGGGGATAAAATCTTTGGGGTCTCTTTGCTATCCAGTAATCCTTTTGATGTCGTATTAGATCAATCATTTATTCCTTATTAAAATTATTAATCATTTAAAGAAACTTTAAATTAATAGTA